>JAGWEN010000089.1:0-317754 GCA_018703685.1 Orius laevigatus | reverse complement strand
CTTCCTGTGCGGTCCGATCCTGCTAATGGACTCATTATCGGGACAATTATTGAGGCCAATGAAATTGTTCAAATTTTGGGGCCTCCGTGTGGAAATCGTTAAGAAGGAAAAAAAAAAAGGGGAGGGGATGAAGAAAAAAGTAAAAGTCTATTTACCGGATAGCGTGACTCCGCTCTATCTTTTAACACTGTCAACACTCTGATTGCTCGATTCCCTTTGGAGATTTAAAACCTTTTTTTCCTTCCTTTTTTGCCAGGTTTTCAATTTCAAATGTTCAAAATAGTCTCAGGGCTTTACGAAATTTGAGTTAGGTCATGTTGCTTATTCGTTCAAAAACCTGTAAAAACACTTTAAATGAGAAATATTCTATTGTATAATAACCGCGTTTAATCGAAAAATTGAGTTAGGTCATGTTGTCCTAATTTGTCGATTTATCATGCTAAAACCTGTAAAAACACTTTAAATACGAAATATTCTTTAAAAACAGTGTTTAATAGACAATTTGAGTTAGGTCATGTTGCCCGATAGGTCCCTTTGTCATGCGAAAACCTCTTAAACAACTAAATGCAAAAATTTCACTTATAACGGCGTTAAATCGACCAATTGAGTTAGGTCATGTTGTCCCAATTGGTCCCTTTATCATGCGACAACCTATAAAATAACTTTAAATGCGAAATATTCTATAATAACCGCGTTTAATCAACAAATTGAGTTAGGTCATGTTGTCCAATCGGTCCCTTTACATGCGACAACGACAACTCTAAAACAGCTTTACCACCTTCCTCAAAACAGTCGAAAATTCTCACTCCTCAAACTGAGTTTACACGCATAAAATTAGTAATCGAAAAATTGATTAGGTCATGTTGTCCTAATTTGTCGATTTATCATGCTCAAAACCTGTAAAAACACTTTAAATACGAAATATTTCTTTAAAAACCAGTGTTTAATAGACAATTTGAGTTAGGTCATGTTGCCCATAGGTCCCTTTGTCATGCGAAAACACTCTTAAACAACTAATACGCAAAATTCACTTATAACGGCGTTAAATCACCAATTGAGTTAGGTCATGTTGTTCCAATTGGTCCCTTTATCATGCGACAACCTATAAAATAACTTTAAATGCGAAATATTCTATAATAACCGCGTTTAATCAACAAATTGAGTTAGGTCATGTTGTCCAATCGGTCCCTTTATCATGCGACAACCTCTAAAACAGCTTTAACTCCTCAAAACAGCGAAATTCCTCCTCAAAACCTAGTTTAATCGAAAAATTGAGTTAGGTCATGTTGTCCTAATTGGTCGATTTATCATGCTAAAATCTGTAAAAACACTTTAAATGAGAAATATTCTATAATAACCGCGTTTAATCGAAAAATTGAGTTAGGTCATGTTGTCCTAATTTGTCGATTTATCATGCTAAAACCTGTAAAAACACTTTAAATACGAAATGTTCTTTAAAAACCGTGTTTAATAGACAATTTGAGTCTAGGTCATGTTGCCCCGATAGGTCCCTCTTGTCAGCGCTGAAAAATCACCTCTTAAAACAACTAAAACGCAAAAAACTTTCACTGATACGGCGTTAAATCGACCAATTGAGTTAGGTCATGTGGTCCCAATTGGTCCCTGTATCATGCTACGACAACCTATAAAACTAACTTGAAAATGCCGAAATATATATCTATACATACCGACGTTGTAATCTAACAAATGAGTAGTCATGTTGCTCCATCGCGTACGCCTCCTTTATCATGCGACAACCTCTAAAACAGACTTTACTCTCAAAACATGCGAATGCCTCTCAAAACCTAGTTTATATCGAAAAACTTGAGTTAGGCTCATGCTTTGCCCATGGCTCCCTCATCATTGTGTTTATCTAGAGAGGGCTAATAAGACAGCTGGGATGCTTCCTATTTAAAAATACTCCGTCAAAAGGCGGGGTGAAATTCCCTCACTTTCTCCCTCACCCACTTGGCCTCAATCGATCGCCGCCATGCGCGAGTGGTAGACCAGTTTTCGACGTCTCTATGCCAACATCGAGGCCCTTTTTACCGAAGAAACATTCGATTTTTTGATGATCGCGTCTATTGTGCGGTTATTGAAGGTGATAAGGTGGCTTGGGTTGCGGCTATATGCATGCATAAGAGCGAGGTTATGACTGAAATGAGGAGGGAGGTTACGGTTTGGGAGATTGATTGTTGACGCCCGGCGGGTTTGAGAGGTGAGGTTGCGAGTTGATGCTGTGGTGAAGAAGCCATGATGGGTTTTGCGTGTAGGTGTTCAATTTTGGCTATGGATCCGGTGCATGTTGTGGCGTTTACCTTCCATCAGCGGTGGCGCTACGGACGGTGGACACTTGTGCGCTGAACGAAATGCGCTTTACGACCGGGGTTGTGCGAGCTGCTGTCGTACTGTCACGCTGCGACTGCCTCGGCGGAACTGCAGATGCCCGCATCACTCCTGCCACCTGACTACGGCGACCATTCGGGGCAGCCCGTCTGCGTGATCCGACGGCGATTCGACTACTAAAGACATCTGCTCGATCAACATGGGTCGCGAGATGCTCGCGGCGAGCGACCTCAGCGCTATTGAGACTCAAATAAGCAACGGGAGCCTTGCGTCATAAGGAACCGCTAGCAGCCTGCAATGTCTCTTAGTGTCAGCAGCATGTATCAGCACAGCCTGGACATTGTGCGTTCTTTGCACACTGATCTTTTGGCTTTGCCAAGCGTCTCATTGTCTATCAGTCAGCATGCTTTGACCATTGCAGCAGAGCGTGCGCAAAAGATACTGTAGAAGCCTGAAAGCATGATTGCATTCCATGATGCTGTAGAGCACGTTCTATGACAATAAACGTCCAATATGAATGTCTCTTCTTGTTCTACAAAGCAGAAAATGCATTTTTTTAATAATTATCCAGTGACAAGCCGGACAGCATGAAGCCTCGTGCATGCGTTGTGTTCTTTAGTGCCTTGCTAGAGCAACGAGTCTGCCAGGATGGATAAACATACCAAGATGAAGCGGCAGTCTTCTTGCTTCTATAAAACCCAGAAAATGCTTATTTTTTTTAATGACCTAGTCCAGCCCAAAGAGAGCATCCTAATGCTAACTGGTATGTTGTGTCTTTGGTGCTGCCAGAGCACGCTTTCTATGACGATAAATGTACACTATTTTTTTTTAAGGGACTAGGCTTGTTCTACAAAGCAGAAAATGCATTTTTAATGCTCTATCCAGCACAAAGGGACGTTGCAACAGGCTGCAAGATACGGTTGGGACGTCTTTAGTGCCGCATGTGTATAGGCACGTTCTATGACGGATAACACCTAAAAAATGAAGAGTCTCAGTTTGTTCTACAATGATGAAAACGCCCCAATTTCAATGAACCTAATTGATAATTCGAGGGAGGTGTTTGCGGAAGCTATAATGCAGGGTTGTGTTCTTAGTACTGTAGAGCCAGTTCTAGTGACGATAAACATTAAAAATAAAGGTCTCTTCTTGTTCTGAAAAAAAAAAAATCTTTCTTTCCTCCACTTCTCACCCCCCCCCCCCCCCCCCCTCCCCCCCCTCCTCCTCCCAACCAGAAAACGCATTTCTATATGGAATGACCTATCCATACGCGCTAATATGTGTTTGAAATTGCACTTAAGCGTGGTTTGTCCTGAAGTGATGGTTGTGTTCTTTGATGCTGCCAGAGACAGATTCTATGCTGATAAACATCCAAAAATGAGGTCTCTATTCTTGTTCTACAAAGCAGAAACGTCATTTCTAATGACCATATACCATCACCACAACGCGCGAAATATTGCCCAGAAATCTAAGGCATGGATTGGTATCTTGACGGCGCTGATAGAGCATGATTCTAGTGACGACTACTACGTCCAATATGATGGTCACGCTTGCTTCTACAAGCGAGACACGCATATTTAATGCACCTTTCCAACACAAGGGATATACGCAGCAAGCGCCCTAAAGCATGCGTTGCTTTTTTCTTTCTTTGGTAGTGTTAGAGCCACCAGTTTTATCTTTATTGCACATAACCCCGTGACGAGGCGTTTGCTAATCACGAAAATCAATTTATCCTCATAAGAAATGGATTTTCACGCTTATCTCACTATTTAAAGCGCGAGTCAAAATGAAAGAAAATAAAATGAAATTTTTCGATAGTTTTTTGTCTCGTTTTTCGCGTTACTAACCCTTGACGTTCAAAGCCGTGCATCCTAGCAACGAACGGGGTATAAAAGCTACTATTCATAAATATTTTCTTCTAATTTTTAGTGCAATGCGATCGCCGCGCAGAAGTGCTTGCTCGAAAAAATGCCTTCTTGATCTATGCTATTAGCTAAATCGAGCTTTTTTTAAAGGAAATAAAGTATCTCATTACGCTATACCTTGACTTAAACCTTGTGCATAACTTGAAGAAAACGAAGTAATTATGGAGGAGTTTTATCGAGAAATTGAGTTAGGTCATGTTGCCTCATATGCGGCAACCTATGAAATATGGATGCCATTTTGTGACGTGCAATGAAATATATTAAAAGGCCCACAAATCAAGGAGGCCGTGTCGCTTTTCGCGGGCTTTTACGTTGTACACGTCACATTTGTTCCATTTTAACGGCCAATCGTTCAAAATGGTTGAATTGTGATTTTTAGGGTTACAGAGGGGAAAGCGTTATCGCCGGACGTCCAGGGTTTAAGGGGAGATCGAAAAGGGCAAAAGGGTGGTGTGGAGGTAGGGAAGCTACTAGCCGAGTTTCTTGTTTCATCAACAAGGATTAACCCTAAGTCGTGATATATGGGCCCTTCCATCCTAGTTTCCAGACTCAAATTATCAAAATTTTTGAGAAGGAAATATATAAATTACGGATAATTTATAAAGGGGGCGATAAATTCAAAGTTGAGGACAGAAAGAACGCCCCTGCCTAAACCAGAACCTCCCCATTCCCACTTTTTTTCGTTCAACGTAAATCAAATCCTTTTCTCACTCGATTACCTTTTAAAAAATAATTCCCTTTCGCAAAAAATAGCTTCATTTAGTTTGAAAATTGTATTTTTGTGATCCCCAGAACGCCCTGATCCACGATATATAGGTGGCGGAGCTTATCTGCTCAAATTTTGACCTGACGAAAAAAGTATCTGACAGTAAACCCCCCTTAATTTTGAGCAAGAATCCATTGAAATCAATAACTTTTGGATCGACATACAGGGTGCTAAAGAACTACCCTAACTTCCTTATTTTATATGCAAACCAATATTTTGACGACAACAATCATCTACGCTTCATTTCCAGTAACTTTTACTTAAGAACGCTGATAGGACAACGTTTCTGGCGTAAGTGCCAACTTAACATGCAGCACCTAATTCTTAACTCGGAACCTTTGGGTCCAATCAAAAAAGCGTTCAAGTAAAACTTACTGGAAATCAAGCGTAGAATTGATTTCAAAGTCAAAACATAGGGTTTGCATATGAAATAAGTGAAGTTAGGGTCGTTTCTAGAGCACCCCATGTATGTCGGATCCAAAGTATTGATTCCAATGATTCTCGCTCAAAATTAAGGGGGTTTACTTCGATACTTTTTTTCGTCAGATCAAAATTCAGCAGATAATCCGTGATACAACGTGCGATCCCCAGAACGCCCTGATCACGAATATATAGGTCCCCGTCGCACCGCAATATGCTTTTCCTCTGGAAATCAGCGGACAATTTGACGCAGGTGGACACCATTAAAGGATTCTTTAACGACTTTATGATAAGGGCCCATGAAGTTACGTCATTGATACAGGTACACGCGGAGATAATTTTATTTAACGACACTCTCAAAAGGATTTTAGTTTTTGACAATCGTTCCAAGTTTATATTGCACGGAAAGGGCTATAAACTTTAAGCTCATGTAGTTTCAAAAAGTTGATTTTACGCGATAAAAACATAAAGTATATAGAAGGATGTGACGCTGAAAATTGTTAACATTGTTCCATATTACAATATCCATACAGTAGGTAGCCATAAAATCATCAATTTGTACTATTTGTATCGACTTTTAATTTTAAGTTTATAACGATCTATATGCAGTGAATTTTGGCGTGGAAATGATTTCTAAGCCTAAAAAACACTCATGATCAGAAGCCGTGGTTTATTTTGGCGGCAAATGCACTGACTGATTTTCCCGCCACCACTGCCTTATAGATCTATGAGAATTTTTAGGCTTAGAAACATGGTAAAAACACAACCTTTTTCACATCCTTAAAGTTTAAGGAAAGAATTAAATAATTGCGGTATCTGACGGAATCCGAGATATTCCACAGTTGAAGGAAGTTTATGAAAAAGATCCTTAAGAATCCCCATAATGAAAATTGGAAAAAGGAAGGGAAAACTTGTTTAATAAAATAGTTGATTTTCCAGTTTGACATTTTTCGGGGTGGTGGGGGAGGCGTGGCGCTAGGATTTCCTTACTTTAACTGCCCTCTCCTAACCCCACGACCGCATCCTTCTTTTTTAATTAAAAAAGCTGGATTTCTACGGAATGCCTGCGGCTCAACGTCGACGACTCCGGGTTTTTTTGCTGTACTCTTTCTCAAAATAGAGGAATCCCCCACAAAAACACTTTTGGTGATTCTTTTTCCCTCACCACTTCCAAGAAGACGTTTTTTCCCCGTTATTAAAAATTGTTTTAGCTCTCAAAAGACTTTTTATGCATCCTTTTCAAGGAATCAAATTTTCCACCATTTAATTAATATACATGATATTATGGTATTTTATGATTTAAAATTGATTTTTCGCTTATTACCCTCCTTAGGTCCTTTGCAGCACCGCATAGAATGAATTTCCCGCCAAAAAGCACAGCGCTTCTAGATAATTTGATGTTTTTTGACATTATTTTGTGTTATTTTTGCAGATCCTTGTTCCGGCGTGGTATGGCCCCGTGGGGAAGTGTGCCTGTGACCGAAGGGCGAGTCCCACGATGTTTCCTGCCCTGAAATGTGCCCCCTAGTGACAGAATCGCCAGTCTGCGCCACCGATGGTCAAACCCATACTCAACGAGTGCTACATGCGTCTCGAAGCTTGCAGGCACGCGAAAACAACTTTTCGTCCTCTACAGAGACACCTGCCTCCGCGGTAAATAACAAGAAATAAATTGAACTGTCATAACTGTAGAAATAAGCTTCTTTTTTATAAATCGAGAGAGATTTCACTGGCCTCTAAAGGGTTTTCATTTTAATGAATTTTCTGACATGCGAATCCGACAACCCTCACTTGATATATACTGCTACCCCTTTTCCACAATTGTACGGACTTAATTAATTGACCCATTTATTATTTTATAATTTTTGACGTTTAATATGAGAACTTGATAAATGAGAGTTTTATTAAAAAACACGCTTTTTACACACGATTATCCGCCTGAATTTTTGACACTGACAGTATCAGAGTAAAACCCCCGTGATTTAAGCAAGGAACTCATTGGGATCAATAACTTTTGGATCCGAGATACAGGGTGCTCTAGAACGACCTAACTTCCTCTATTTCATATGCAACCCTATGTTTTTACTTTGGAAATCAATTCTACGCTTGATTTCCAGCAAGTTTTACTTAGAACGGCTTTTTTGATTGGACCAAAGGTTCCCGAGTTAGGAATTAGCGTGCATGTTAAGTGGCACTTTACGCGAAGGTTTGGTCCTATAAAAAGTGTTTTAGTAAAAGTTACTGGAGATTAAGCGTAGAATTGATTGTTGTCGTCAAAATATAGGTTTGCATATAAAGAACGAAGTTAGGGTCGTCCTTGAGCCACCTGTATGCGATCCAAAAGTTATTGAATTTCAATGGATTTCCTTGCTGCAAAATTAAGAGGGGTTTACTTCGATACTTTTTTTCGTCAGCGTCAACATTCTGGAAAATAATACAGTCTCAAAAATGCTGAGCCAATAAAAACGTCCTATTTGTGACGTCACAAGCCAGTGCCTTCTCGATTTTTTAATTTAAAACGCCTCTGACATTTTCCCACGATCCTAACTTTTTAAAAAAGATTGAAACAATAAAAACAAAAACTTTTTGACCGGAGATGGTTTAATGGGAGTATATCACGGAAAACGTATAAAAAAAATATTCCTTAACTTTCTAACTTTTGCGGGTTAGGGCGGCAGTTGGTTTTTAACGCTTCTGCCTCCCCATACCCTCCGTTCCCGAAAACCTGTTGCCATTATTTTCACTTTTTACCCACCTTTTTTTCATACTGCAGAGGTCACAGATTTAAATATCGTGAATAGTTCAAAAATCGAATCCAATATGGTGGACCAAATTTATTCATATTTGTAAAGAGTCTAGATAAGGCTGAGCTAGTTGAGGAGAATCAAGCAGTGATTTACCGGGGCTGCAAATTTAACGCGTTAGGATTAGCGGGGCTATGAATTTAACGCGTTCGGATTAGCTGGGCTATGAATTTAACGCGTTCGAATTAGCGGGGCTATGAATTTAACGCGTTCGGATTAGCGGGGATATGGATTTAACGCGTTCGGATTAGCGGGGCTACGAATTCAACGTGTTCGGATTAGCGGGGCTATGAATTTAAGTGTTCGGATTAACGGGGATACGAAATTAACATGTTCGGATTATGTATCAAATTGCCTTTGCCCATCCTCTTAAATCTGCTATAAAAAGTGGATATCATCATTTTTTCCTTCATAAACGTCATTTAAAACAAGAAAAAGCCATTTTCGTCGTTGAGACGATCTAATTGGCACAGTTTTCCCTCCCAAATTTTCTTGACCCATCAAGAAGGCATTGATTTCGTCCATTTTCCAAGTTTTTCTAAACAACTTTTTTAAAAGCAAACATCCTTCAAAGTTTCTCGCGTTTTTCATCCCCCGGAGGGTTAAAACTCTTGGAAATTCCCTCCGGCGTCGATCCTAAAATGTTTACCGGCCAACTTTCTCTAAATCTAGAAGGCATCGCCATTTCCCGCCCAAACGACGCCATCTTGAATCCTCTTCGCCATGAAAATATTTCAAAAAAAGAATTTCTTTAATAAAGCTTATATTGGAAACGGATCTCTGACATTATTAAATAAAGGGAGGCCATTATTATTAAAAATGTCTCCGAACGAGGCTAAAAAAATATAATCGTAAAAAGAAGAGGGGGAGGTTTTATTATTAGAAAACGGACTCTATTTGTCTTCCTGTTATTGGAAATCCCCCTTTTTGATTGAAACATGGAAAATCTCTTTTTTTTTATTCTAGAAGAAAAGTTAGGTCGAAAAACTACTTATGGTGAAAAGTCTTGGGGGACAGAAGCGGAAAATCTCATGGGAGTTAACTCGTATCTGGTGCTCGGAAATGTGGAGAAAACGAGGTTGAGAACTTGTGCGGGAAGCTGCTTATAAAAGGCTTTTACAACTCGAGAAGGGTAAGGGGAGGGGAAAAAAAAAGTTTGAACCGTTTCCTGGTGACTGAAGGACTGGAAAACTATTTAAAGCTTAAAGCGGCGACATGTGTTTTCTTTTCTCATAATCCGGGGCGATACCCTTCCAGAATGAACGAATTCGCCATTCCAATATGGCCGACATATCGGGGAATTTGGCGGGAAAAAGGACCGAAATCAATGCCTTCTTGATCGGTGAAACAATTTGGGCGGGAAAACAATGCCAATTTTTGAAACAAGGAGAACGGACTTTTCTTGTGCTTGATGACGTAGGATGGAGAAAATTCGTAACACCGGTAATCTGAACGCGTTAAATTCGTAGCCCCGCTAATCCGAACACCTTAACTTCACAGCCCCGTTAATCCGAACACGTTAACTTCGCGACCCCGTTAATCCGAAAACGTTAACTTCGCGATCCCGGTAATCCGAACACGTTAACTTCGCGACCCCGGTAATCCGCACACGTTAACTTCGCGACCCCGGTAATCCGAACACGTTAATCTCGTAACCCCGGTAATCCGAGCACGTTAATCTCTTAACCCTTGTAATCCGAGCACGTTAGCTTCGCGACCCCGGTAATCCGAACGCGTTAACTTCGCAGTCCCATGTTCAATCTTCGCAGTCCAAGCATGTTAAATTCGTACCCACGGTAATCCAGGAGAGGATTCTCGGGGGCGAAAATTGGTGAAGGTAGGGTGATTTTCGTCGGTTTCTGGAAGCAGTGGGAAAGGAACAATTTTCGTACAAGTTGCATTGACCCCCAAACCTTGAATTACCGTTATAAGGGAATGTTTGATGAGGTGTAAAAGAAAGTCGAAGGGGCTTTTTTTTTCTTCCGCCATTGGATTTTATATGAAGCGGAAAAACTGTCGGGGGTGAAAAGGTGGAAAGATCCATAGAATATTCAATAAAGGTTTTTTTCCTCGGCTCTCCCAACTTGGAGAAAAGTTTCTTTTTATAAAACTTTTTCAATCTTTTGTTGTATTTTTAGGTATAAATCCGTGCTCGGGGCTTAAATGCGGTCACGGGGCGTCCTGTCAGGTCTCACGTGACGGGAAAGCGTCCTGCGAATGTCCGCCGCCGTGCGAAGAAGTGATGAGACCCGTCTGCGGGAATGACGGAGTGACATATGAGTCGGCGTGTCATCTGGAGAGGAAGATGTGCCTGGAGAAGGGTGACGTCAGATTGGCCTACACTGGGATTTGCGGCGCTGAAGGTCCATGCACGCATAAAGACTGCGGCGCTTTGGCTGTATGCAGGCAGACGGGCAACATAGCGGAATGTGTGTGCAACACATGCGGATCGGAATATGAGCCAGTATGCGGCACCGATGGCATCTCCTACGGCAACGTCTGCAAGCTAAGACGTGAAGCTTGCCTCCGAAGCAAATCCATCGATGTCCTCTATCAAGGACTATGCGGTAAGCCCATTACTTTCTTAGAGCGTTCTCATCATTTCCGTAGATGGATGCGAAAACAAAAAGTGCGACTTCTTCTCCACCTGCGTGAGCGACAACGGTGAAGCGCACTGCATCTGCAATACAAACTGCTCGGCCACTGTTGGGGAGCAAGTTTGCGGTACCGATGGCGTCACTTATCAAAACGAATGCGAGCTCAAGATGACCGCATGTCAGAACAAGCTGAACATCCAACCATCATACAAAGGAGACTGCGGTAAGACCAATACTTGCTTTTTCTGTAAATTTTTTGTAGAATCTTGTGCAGGGGTGGTGTGCCAGTTCAAAGCGAAGTGCTCCGGTGGAAGATGCGTTTGTCCTACAGACTGCTCTGCTGCTCCAGTTGAGCAGGTCTGCGGGTCCGATTTAGTCACGTATGTCTCGCAATGTCATCTGCAGAAACGTGCCTGCGAATTGAACGACAAATCGTTGGATGTTTTGTTCTTCGGAAGCTGCGAGAGGCGTTCCAAGCCGAGTCAGACGACACCGATAGCGACAGTGGATCGTGAAGAAGCGTGTCGTGATGTCCGCTGCGATTTTGATGCTACCTGCGAAGTCGATGCGGAGGGATATCCTAGATGCGTGTGCACGTTCGATTGTTCTTCTGCGAAAGGGAGCGAAGTCTGCGGGAGCGATTTAAACCTTTATTTGACATCGTGTCATATGAAAGCTGAAGCGTGCAACACGCAGAAGGAGATCCGCGTAAGGCCGATGGAGCTATGCCAGGGCATGCAGGTGAAGCCGTGCGGAGGCGATAAGCCGCTAATGGACCCCGAAACTGGTGAAGAGCTCGACTGCGGAAACGGCCATAACCGCCAAGACTGCCCCACCGAATATTACTGCCACCAAACATCCACTTTTGCCAAATGTTGCCGTAAAGAATCCGGCGTATATCTTAAAGACTGCGAAGATTCATGGTATGGATGCTGCCCAGATGGAAAAACGCCTGCGCAAGGTCCCGATAACGAAGGATGCCCCAAAAACTGCGGATGCAACAAAATCGGATCTTATTCCGACTGGTGCGATGACGACAAAGGAGAATGCAAGTGTCGCCCTGGTGTTGGAGGGCCGAAATGCGACCGTTGCCAAAGCGGATATTGGGGTCTTCCCAAAATCTCATCAGGCCATCGCGGCTGCTTACGTAAGAAACATCAAATTTAGTTCTTTTCACCAAATTTGTTGTAGCATGCGGCTGCTCGTTGTTTGGCTCGGTGCGAGAAGACTGCGAACAAATGACCGGCAAATGTGTCTGCAAGCCGGGCGTTTCTGGCGACAAATGCGACACGTGCAGGAATCAAAAGCAGATATTGTCTCCATCAGGATGTGTCCATGGTAACGTTTCTTATTTGCATAATTCTAATTCTGTTGTAGCCGATGTGACGACTCCTGTGCCCACTTCGTGTTCTCAAGTCATCTGCTACTTTGGCGCCGTCTGCGAAGAAAGGGATAGCAGAGCGAGCTGCGTCTGCGCGGCGACATGCCCTCAAGACGAAAGGGAGCAAGTAGTCTGCGGTTCGGACGGCCAGACGTACGGGTCGGAATGCCAGCTTGTCCTCTACGCCTGCAAATACCAAATGGACATTGCAGTCGTATCGTTAGGACCGTGCAAAGAAAGCAGCTATTACGTCACCGAAGGTCCGCAGCGTAGATGGACCTCCTACAGCCATGTAGTAAGCCAGCTAAGCAAATCAACCCGACATCTCCTTCAAGACAAATACAACCTTCCCGGCCGAAGCAGGGACGTCTACTTAGTCGACGGATATGTCACATCTGCTGCAGAAATGGGCTCCAAACTCAACGAACCTTGTAGCTACAACGACGACTGCAAAACACCCGGAAGCACATGTTCCAACAGCATATGCGTCTGCGAAGACGGTCTAGTGCAAACCAACGACAAATCCGAATGCATAAGTATGCTCCTTCTATGATGTCGCCATCTAATTTTGTTGCAGAAGAAGAAATACCATCGTTTACTGGAAAATCGTGGATTCGCCTCAAGCATATGAAGGCGTATCATAAGTTTAGCTTGGAGCTCGAATTCATGACGTATAATGCAGACGGGATGCTGTTTTATGCTCAGCAGAATGTTGACGGCACCGGAGACTTTATAGCGCTCTCTGTGGTCAACGGGTGAGTTATATTATTGGAGTTTTGGCTTGATTTTGGTTTCAGGTATGTCCTTTTGAGCTATAATTTGGGCTCCGGGACTGTCCGGGTGAGCTCTTTGATACGCGTGACGTTGGGAAATTGGCATAGGGTGAAGGTGAGGAGGTATCAAAGGGATGCGATTCTGCAGGTCGATGGTGAAGCCCCTGTGCCGGTCCAGTCGCACGGGAGTCTGGTCGCCTTGGATCTGACGCAGCCTCCATATCTGGGCTTCGTACCGACCAACTACACCAAAGTGTTCCAGAATGCGGGGACCGAATTTGGGCTCGTGGGATGCCTTAGGGCTTCCCATTTGGAACCAGAAGAAGAGCACGAAATCATGAATTGCGACGACAACCCTTGTAGGACGAAACCGTGCCAAAACCAAGGAACCTGCATCCCCGTCGAGAATACAGCGACATGTCATTGTTCGCATAATTTCACGGGCAACTTCTGCGAAGAAATATTGAACCCGTGCGCCCACAGCGTCTGTTCGTTAGAAACGCACTGCAAACTCGTCGATGGCGGTTTCGACTGCGTCTGCGCGGAAGCGGACTGCGACCTCGGTGACCTTGAGCCGGTCATATTCTCCGAAGAGACATTAGCATTGCCTCGACTAGAAGGCGTCTCCAGAGCCTTCTCGATCACCATTTGGTTCAAATCGTTTTCAAACGACGCCTCCCTTCTCTACAACAGCCAATCATCGCACACAGGAAAGGGCGACTTTGTTTCTTTATCCATTGAAAACGGGAAGCCCATTTTTTCATACAGTTTGGGAGGAAATCCTGCCTTGATTACTTCAAACGAGACAATAACTATTGGACAATGGCACTCAATACATATATCAAGGACTGACAAAGAAGGCACCCTTCAGCTCGACTCGGGAACTGTCTACAAGGGACACTCTGGTGGCGAACACTTCGAACTAAACCTAGAGCAGCCCCTTTACGTCGGGAAACCTTTGTAAGTTAAACGGCATTCCGCCCCGCCGAACCCTGAATCATCCTATTTAATATCATCCTGCAGGTATATGGATGAGGCTGCCCATTTTTCGGGCGTGATACAAAAACTGGTGGTAAACGGCGACCGCCTCTATTTGGCATCGTTGGGCAAGTTGGGCGTCTACGAGGGTGAACCTTGCAGCAAAGACGCCTGCCCTAGCAACCACACGTGCTTCCCGTTCCTCTCCGACCATCGATGCTCATGCTCATCTTGTTCGGATAAACGGGACTTCCAAGACGCCGTCTATTTCGACGGGAACGTTTTCGTCAAATATCCTAGGAAGATACCCAAAAGGAAGTAAGTGGATTACTAATCTATTACTAACTTACTAACTACTAACCTTACTAACATAGCGAGACTGAATACGAAGATGCCTATGAAGAATACGAGATCGAGGACGTCGATGAAGACGATGAGGAATATGATGACAATATGGATGACGAGTAAATTACTAATATTACTAACATGGTTGTTTTTGTTCCATCCGCCGTTTCTAAGTTGTTACCGATTGAACCCCGGTAATCCGAACACGCCTATTTCTTAGAAACTGGCGGATGGAACCTGCCTCTTGTGGATATGTGAGATTGATTGTGTTTTTTGATAGGAGGAGAGGTACGAGGATCGAGATTTGGGCGAGGAGCGAGTCGGACGGTCCCCTTTTGGTGGCCAAGTCGCCAAAAGTTTGGGCGTTGGTCGTCTCGGAAGGGAGGACCCTTTTGACAGCCAGGGTAGGCGAGAAGCAGATCTCGTTGACGTCCAAAATAAGGATGGACGACGGACGGTGGCATCACGTGGTCGCCGTACGGCGTCGTCGTGTCCTCCATTTGCAAGTCGACGGCGAACCAGCGATACGGATGCCGTTAGGGAAAAGCCTCGCCGCCGCCAAACGCTTCTGGATAGGCGGATGCGCCACTCTCCCCGGTGGACTCCCAGAATTCTACTACGGACGATACAAAGGATGCATGCGAGGTGTCCAAATCGACAAGAAGCCCATCCACCTCAAATCGCTCGCGCCTAATTTAGAGCAATGCGTCGACAACAATTTACGGTAGCGAGGTAAATAGCTTATATGCTGATTATCTAACAGACCTTTGATCCGACGAAAAAAAGTATCGAACTAAACCCCCCTTAATTTTGAACGAGAAATCGATTAGGATCAATAACTTTTGAATCCGACATACAGGGAGCTCAAAAACGACCCTAACTTCGTTATTTTAAATACAAACCCTATGTTTTGACGATGGAAATCGATTCTGCGCTTGATTTCCAGTAACTTTTGCTTAAAACACTTTTTTGATAGGACCAAACGTTCCGGCGTAAAGTGCAATTTAACATGTACACCTAATCTTAACTCCCGAACGTTTGGTCCTATCAAAAAAGTGTCCTCAGTAAAACTTACTGGAAATCAAGCGTAGAATCGATTTCCATAGTCAAAACATAGGATTTGTCTATGAAATAAGGAATTTAGGGTCAATCTAGAGCACCCCGTATGTCGGATCCAAAAGTTGTTGTTGCTAATCGATTCCTTGGGGGTTTACTTCGATAGTTTTTTTTGCCTAGTCAAAAGTCCGGCAGATAAAGGGCTGGTATAATCGTCCTATGTAATTCGCAATAGCTTGTTCTTAACGGAAATTTAATTCTCTACAACTTTTATTTTATTTATTTTTCTTCTCCGGGTCGTCCTTTTCGAGATAATCGGAAAAAACCAGCCTCCAGAGGTCATCACTATAACCTGACACGAACCTCCCATTCAGCATCTATGGTCCAAATCATAACCTTTCCGCATATCTCTTTGTTTCAGATAACGGGGAACAAGACGACTCAACGAAGTACAATAAATAACGCATAAAATAATTTGAAAATAAACTCCCAATCCTCGACATTCCAAAGAGCCCTACGTTTTAATTTATTTCAAGTCGCAATTTGTGTTTTTTTGTATTTATTTATATAAATTAATAAGTGTTAGTTTTAAGCGTTAATTTCTTTTGTAACAAAAGGTTGCCTGATTTGTAAATATGTGTGTAATTAAAGAAGAATAATTTAAAAATGTTTTCTTTCGTTAAACCTGCTTATGGAATCCAAAATAGGAAAATGGGCCTCAAACCTAAATAGGCAATACCCAAATAGCGGTTTAAATCAAGCGGTTTTCAAGATATTCGAGTCCAAAGGTGGAAAATCGAGGAACTACGTTGTTCGACTTCCAACTCAAATAACGCGAGAACGGCTGGACCAATTAAACATTATACTTTTTGGAAAGCTCATTATAAGCCCTTTTAAAAATATTAAGTGGTTTTATCAACTAAATGCAGCGGTTTTCGAGATATTTGAGTCCAAAGGTGAAAAATCGAGAAACTACGATGTCCAACTTCAAACTCAGATGCCTCACGAACGGCCGAACCAAATGTCTAAAAATTATACTTTTTGGAAAGCTCATTATAAGCCCTTTTAAAAATATTAAGTGGTTCTATCACCTAAATCCAGCGGTTTTCAAGATAAAACAAAAAAACGCTTTCTCCAGCAGTCTAGCCGTTTATTCGGGTCGTATTGAAAATGTAAAGATTTCGTGACTTGATTTCGTCCCTTTTTACCCTTTATGAGAACCTTGAAAAAAGCTGGCGGATCTATAATATACTATGGGTGCCCTAATCGCCCCCACCCCCAACAATAAACAAGACACAACACGAGAGGGTCTCTCGGCCCGATTTATAGGCTGTCGTCAAGATCAGATCTTTTAGGTAGCTGATCCGAAAAGAACGGTTTCTTTCCCAGAGAAGTTGCGATTGTAATGAAAATATTTTTATATTCCAAAACTAACTTCAGATTCGTTTTCCTCACCGTTAAAAAAGTCCTAAACCACATTTTGGATGAAATCAAAAAATAGAAATTTTTGGTTCGAAAACGTGTGGAAAGGTACCTTTCATGAGGTGTGAACTGAACGTTTAAACGTCCATAACTCCCACAATTTTTGACCGATTTTATTGATATTATAACCGTTGGAAAGCTGTTTTAAAGAGCTACAAAATTTACCTTATTCAAAAAATCGCCTAGACCATTCCTTAGCCCTCAAAAAGGGCATAAACATAAATTTCCGATGGACGCAATGCACGATTTAGGAGTGAAAAAACTTCGGCAATTTAGTCATTTTTTGAACGATTTTATCATAACATATCAATTGTGGATGTTATGGGCATTTAAAGTTTGACGTGTTCCTTTTCACTGCTACTTTTCGGATCAGATACTTTTCACATCTAACCTCGTTGACCCTATCGGAAAGCCCTTTTCAACCGCCAACTCGATTTCGCCGCATTGAACCCGTCGATGGAAAATTATAAATTAAAAGGAAACAATTAAACAATAAGGTAAATAAACAATTAAATTTGTTGAAAATAAAAGCACAGAATGCGCCATTTGTCACGTAAGGCTCATTAAGGGCGGCTTTCGTAATTTTATGGTTTTAATTAAAAGCGTTCGTTAATTAGTCGAAAAATAGAATTTCGGCGAAAAACAAAATCGTGGAAAAATGGATTTTTAAAGACACAAATTAAAATTTTTCGAAAACGGCAACAAAGTCGAAAGGCAAACTTTGTGGGGATGCATTGTTGCCAGATCAGGCCCAACAAAGTTGCATAATTTGGGATAAATTGACCAAAATGGCAACAAAGTCAAAAAGACAACTTTGTTGGGTTGCATTGTTGCCAGATTAGGCCCAGCAAAGTCAAATATTTTGAGATAAATTGGCCAAAATGGCAAAAAAAGTCAAAAGGCATACTTTGTTGGGTTGCAGTGTTGCCAGATTTGGCCCAAAAAAGTTGCATAATTTTAGATAAATCGATCAAAATGGCAACAAAGTCTAAAAGCCGACTTTGTTGGGTTGCTTTCTTGCCAGATTAGGCCCAACAAAGTAGCCAAAATTCCGACAAATCGTATAAAATGGCAAAATATCCGCTAAATAGTAAAAAGGCCGACTTTGCTGGGTTGCATTGTTGCCATATTTGGTCCAACAAAGTGGTAAAATTTGAGATAAATTGGCCAAAATGGCATCAAAGTAAATAAGACGACTTTGTTGGGTTGAAGTATTGCCAGATTTGGCCCAGCAAAGTCGAAAATTTAGAGATAAATTTGCAAAAAAGGCAACAAAGTCAAAAAGCCGACTTTGTTGGGTTGCATTGTTGCCAGATTAGGCCCAACAAAGTTGCATAATTTGATATAAAGTGACCAAAATGGCAACAAAGTCAAAATTGCAGTGTTGCCAGATTATCCCCAGCAACTTTAACTCGCCATAACTTCCCCATTTGTTGACCGATTTCCTTATTATTTATACCGTTGGAAAGCTCTTTTTAAGGCCTACCCAACGAAATTCTTCTTACACGATTCCACCCCCCTCAAAACCGCACATAAACGTCAAAAACTGATGTTTCGTTTTACCCCCAATTTTCGAAATCCCCCTCTCCAGATCGTACTCGAGTCTTCAAGAAGAAGAAATTTTTTTTCTCTCGAGAGTCTTCAACGGTGTTTAGAGAAGAGAGGAGCCTTCAACCTTTCTCCTTTTCTTCTGCTACGACGTTTTCGAGCCGGTCTCGAACGTGTGAAATTTATTTTATTTTCTTCTTTCTCTTTTTTTTCCCTACATACACCGGATATTCAGATACCACAAGTAAGTCATATATTTTATTTCTTTTTTTATACAGGATTTTCACGCTAAATCACAAAAAACCAAAAATTTCAGTGTTTTCGAAGATTTTGAAAGTGTTTTTCTCTCTCTCTCTCTCTCTCTCTTTTAATTTGAGTTGTTTAGAAAACTCGAAAACTGTCTGAACGAGTTTTGCCTTATTTTCCTTCGATAGGCCTTTATATGAGCTTTCTAACGGTATAAATAAAATCGGTTAAAAATTAAGGAAGTTATAGACTTTTGAAGTTTTTTGTTTTTGAACCCTGAACGATTTCATGGCTGAAAGTTTAAATGGCCATAACTTCCACAATTATTGAGCGAATTTATTGTTATTATTATCGTTGGAAAGCTCTTTTTGTGCGCTACAAAAATTACTTTATTCATAAAATCGCTCAGATAACTCCTTAGTCCTCAAAAATGGACTTAAAGTTCATCGTTATCGATCTAAGTCATAATTTCATAACTGGAACTTTAAATAGCCATAACTTCCTCAATTTTTAAGCGATTTTATTGTTTTTATTATCGCTGGAAAGCTATTTTTGTGTGCTACAAAAGTTACTTAATACAAAAACTCGCAAAGATGACTCCTTAGTGGTCAAAATTGGGCCTAAAGTTCACCTAGACCTTCGTTTTGACCCTTGTAATTGAAGACCTTCATTTTGACATAGAACTTCGATTATTAAAATGTTCGGGAAGTTAAACTTTAGGCACTCTAGGTCACTTTAATAATGTAATCCAGTTGGCTAAAGTTGAGAGCAAAGGTGTCGGTTTTTATGGTCACTTTAACCGCAAAATGGTGGTTTTTAAAGGAAAAATGGTTATTTTAACACGAAAGGGGTCCTTTTCGACAGCAAGAATAGCACAAGGGTCGTTTTAACAGCAAAAGGGTCGGTTTTAATCAGCAAAAGGGTCGGTTTTTACTCAGCAAAAGGGTCGGTTTTTACTCAGCAAAAAGGTAGATTTTTACTCAGCAAAAAGGTAGGTTTTAATCAGAAAAAGGGTAGGTTTTAATCAGCAAAAGGGGTAGGTTTTTAATCAGCAAAAGGGGTGGGTTTTTAACCAGCAAAAGGGGTGGGTTTTTAACCAGCAAAAAAGGTAGGTTTTTTAATCAGCAAAAAAGGTAGGTTTTTAATCAGCAAAAAGGTAGGTTTTAATCAGCAAAAAGGTAGGTTTTTAATCAGCAAAAAGGTAGGTTTTTAATCAGCAAAAAGGTAGGTTTTTAATCAGCAAAAAGGTAGGTTTTTAATCAGCAAAAAGGTAGGTTTTTACTCAGCAAAAAAGGTAGGTTTTTAATCAGAAAAAAAGGTAGGTTTTTAATCAGCAAAAAAGGGTAGGTTTTTAATCAGCAAAAAGGGGTAGGTTTTTAATCAGCAAAAAGGGGTAGGTTTTTAATCAGCAAAAAGGTAGGTTTTTAATCAGCAAAAAAGGTAGGTTTTTAATCAGCAAAAAAGGTAGGTTTTTAATCAGCAAAAAAGGTAGGTTTTTAATCAGCAAAAAAGGTAGGTTTTTAATCAGCAAAAAAGGTAGGTTTTAATCAGAAAAAGGGTAGGTTTTAATCAGCAAAAGGGGTAGGTTTTTAATCAGCAAAAGGGGTAGGTTTTTAATCAGCAAAAAGGGGTAGGTTTTTAATCAGCAAAAAAGGTAGGTTTTTAATCAGCAAAAAAGGTAGGTTTTTAATCAGCAAAAATGGTCGGTTTTTAACCAGCAAAGAAGGGTCGGATTTTAACCAGCAAAGATGGGTCGGGGTTTTTTTTATCAGCAAAGGGGTCGGTTTTCATCAGAAAAATGTACGTTTTTTACAGCAAAATGGTCATTTTTACAGCTATAAGATCGTGTTTGACAGCAAAATGGTACTTTTTAACAGCTAAGGCTCGTTTTTGAAAGTTATTATATTGGTTTAACAGCAAAAGGGTCGTTTTTGAGAGCGAAAGGATTATTTTTAACAGCTAAGATACATTTTTGACGGCAAAATGGTACTTTTAAGCTTTGACAGTTCAGATCTGAAATTAAACTTGTTCTATGCCAGGAAAAACCTGTTATTTTATCGTTCATGACCCAGATATGAGTGCGCTAAGTGATTTTTTTTTATTTTGTGTAATCTGTGATTTTTGGCCTATTTGAGATGAATTTTTAATTTGTACGTTTGGAAGGACGGAGTGAAAAAGTAATTGTGTGGCCCCGATTTGAGTTGAATGAGACCGTTGGTTCATTTATTAATTAGCGCGGTTAATACATTGAAAATTATGAGTCCGAAGATTGAACCGGTTTTGAAACCTATGGCTCCATGACCTTTTCTAGAAAAAGGGTCGTCTAGACAGCAAAAAGGGTCGTCTAGGCAGCAAAAAGGGTCGTCTAGACAGCAAAAAGGGTCGTCTAGACAGCAAAAAGGGTCGTATAGACAGCAAAAGGAACGTTCCAAACGGGGAAAAAAAAACGCCAATTTTTTGGAAAAACAGTTGGAAACTAATTTTTAAAAAAGTTTTAAAAGTTAAAATCGTACGAAAAATGGCAGTGAAAGGGTCAAAGTCGAGGGAATATCTTAGACGGCCTTTCGAGAAAGAAAGTAACCAATTTTGAGGTCATCGGCACCCATTTACGTTCATTTATTTTAAAATCTCGGGCACGAGACAATCCGGAAATAATTGGTAAACTCGCACTTATGACTTTCCGAAGTGAAATGTCGACCTCGATTTTCCGACACAAAAATGCATTCAATTCGATGGTAAACTGTTTTTTGCTTACAAGCTCACATTTGACATCATAAAAGGGCCATCACGACAGGAAAAGGGCCATCTCGACGCAAAGTGCCATCGAAGCAAAGTGGCCATCTCGACAGCAAAGTGGCCATCTCGACAGCAAAGGGCCATATCGTCAGAAAAATGGCCATATCGACAGCAAAGGGGCCATCTCGACAGCAAAGGGGCCATATCGTCAGCAAAAAGGCCATATCGTCAGAAAAAGGTCAATCTCGACAGCGAAAAGGCCATCTCGTCAGAAAAAGGGCCATCGCGACAGCAAAAAGGCCTGCTCGACAGCAATGGGCCTCTCGTCAGCAAAAGGGCCTTCTCGACAGCAAAAAAGGCCATCTCGACAGCAAAAAGGCCATCACGACAGCAAAGTGGCCATCTTGACAGGAAAAAGGCCATCTTGACAGCAACAAAGGCCATCTCGACAGCAAAAAGGCCATCTCGACAGCAAAAGGGCCATCTCGACAGCAAAGGTGCCATCTCGACAGCAAAAGGGCCATCTCGACAGCAAAGCGGCCATCTCGACAGCAAAAAGGCCATATCGACAGCAAAGGGGCCATATCGACAGCAAAAAGGCCATCTCGCCAGCAAAAAGGCCATCTCGACAGTAAAGGGGCCATCTCGACAGCAAAGGGGCCATATCGACAGCAAAGGGGCCATATCGACAGCAAAGGGGCCATATCGACTGCAAAGGGGCCATATCGTCAGCAAAAAGGCCATCTCGTCAGAAAAAGGACAATCTCGACAGCGAAAGGCCATCTCGTCAGAAAAGGTCAATCTCGACAGCGAAAGGGCCATCTCGACAGCAAAAGGGCCATCTCGACAGCAAAAAGGCCTCTCTCGCCAGCAAAAGGGCAATCTCGCAATCTCGACAGCGAAATAGCTCTCTCGACGGCAAAGAGCCGTCTCGATAGCGTTAGGGCAAACTTGCCATCAAAAGGGCCCTCTCGACATCAAATTTTAAGCCCCTTTTTCATTTTATTGGCGCTTTTTAGACCTCTTCCATTGAATCAGGGGTCAATTGTGGAAAGGCTAGTATAATGTTAGATCTCATGTTTGATTAACGGTAAAAGCCTAGACGAGAGGTACCTAGAAGAAGAAAAAAGTCTTCAAACTGTACAATCACGTAAAAAAAGACGTTCGACATAATTCACGTTATGTCCGCCTTTTTTTCAATTTTTTTTCTTTTTTCCACGTCCGCCCGGCAACCGTTATCATGAAAATCCGACACTTTTTGAGCAAAATTTTTTCTTTCAAAATCTTTTTTTCGTCTAGGGCGAGCCCTTTCGGAGTTTTAAGGAGAAATGAAAGTTTTTTCACCGAAACTGGGTCGGCGAAGTTGACTCGGAAAGAAAGGCCGGCCTCAAGATTTGAAGGTCAGTAGGCCAAGTCGAATAAAAATAATTCGACGTTTAAAACCAGAACCATAAAAAGGTCATTGATCCCCTTTTGTTAGACTAGATCAACTTTTAAAGATGGCCGCCCCTAAGAACCTTCCATATCTCGATATGTCACGCGAAAAATTCGTTAAATTAAACCAAAAAAAGTCATAAATCAATAATCTACATTCAATTGCCATACGGTTTTTGCGGTTCAACCTTGATTTTGACCCTTCAAATGGAAAAACTCATCTATGAGTGTAAATTTTGACCCTTTTTGTCAATCAGACTTATGTAATGTTACATAACAAATTTTTTCTTGTAAACAAAATTCGACCCTTTTACCTTTCATACTTTAAAATCTGTCACAATTAGTGTAATATTATGTAAAAGATGCTTACAACCCATAATCCAATGAAAAATAAGCTTAAAAACTCTTAATCCAATGAAAAATAAGCTAAAAACCCTTAATCCAATTAAACAGAAACTAAAAAACCCTTAATCCCATGAAAAATAGGCTTCAAAACACTTAATCCAATGAAAAAGAAACTAAAAAACCCTTAATTCCATGAAAAAAAGGCTTTAAAACACTTAATCCAATGAGAAAAAAAAGCTTAAAACCTTTTAATTCAATAAAAAGAAGCTTAAAAACCCTTAAACTACTGAAAAAGAAGCTTAAAAACACTTAATCCAATGAAAAAGAAACTAAAAAAACCCATTAGTCTCATGAAAAATTAACTTTAAACCCTTAATCCAATGAAAAAGAAACCAAAAAACCCATTAATCCCATGCAAAATAAGCTCGAAAACCTTTAATCTAATAAAAATGAAGCTTAAAAACACTTAATCTAATAAAAAAAAAAAGAAGCTTAAAAACCCTTAATCTACTGAAAAAGAAGCTAAAAACCCATTAATCCCACGAAAAATAAGCTTAAAAACCCGTAATCTAATAAAAAAGAAGCTTAAAAACCCTTAATCTACTGAAAAAGAAGCTAAAAAACATTAAATTCCATGAAAAATAAGCTTAAAACCCGTAATCTAATAAAAAAGAAGCTTAAAAACCCTTAATCTACTGAAAAAGAAGCTCGAAAACCATTAATCCATGAAAAATAAGCTTAAAAACCCGTAATCTAATAAAAAAGAAGCTTAAAAACCCTTAATCTACTGAAAAAGAAGCTAAAAAACCATTAAATTCCATGAAAAATAAGCTTAAAAACCCGTAATCTAATAAAAAAGAAGCTTAAAAACCCTTAATCTACTGAAAAAGAAGCTAAAAAACCATTAAATTCCATGAAAAATAAGCTTAAAAATCCTTAATCCAATAGAAAAGACTTTTGATTTCAAGGTTTTCCATCAATGAACGTCGTCACAAAAAGATTATGTTCCACCTCCCTCCCTAAAACCGTCAAAACAATGAAATAAATATTGAATTTCTGTGATTGACGCAAAACTAAGGAAATGTGGAAATATATGTGAATGCATAGCAAAAAAATTAAAATTTTAACAAGCGTTTGATCGGTATGGGAATAGGAATGAAAAAAATAAAAAAACAGGTCACTTAGGTTGCCCCTAGGACGCTCAGGTCGCTCATGTCGCCCTTGTCGCCTCGGACGCTCAGGTCGCTCTTGTCGCCTCGGACTCTCTGGTCGCTCATGTCGCCTTTGTCACCTAGAGCGCTCTTGTCGCCCTTGTCGCCTCGGACGCTCAGGTCGCTCATGTCGCCTTTGTCACCTAGAGCGCTCTTGTCGCCCTTGTCGCCTCGGACGCTCAGGTCGCTCTTGTCGCCTAGGACGCCCAGGTCGCCCTAGTTCGCTCATGTCGCCTAGGACGCCCAGGTCGCCCTAGTTCTCTCATGTCACCTAGGGCGCTCTTGTCGCCTCGGACACTCTGGTCGCTCTTGTCGCCTATGTCGCCCAAGGGCGCGTAGGTCGCTCATGTCGCCCATGTCGCCTAATACGCTCTTGTCGCCCTTGTCGCCTAGGTCGCCCATCGCACGTCACGTCGCTCAGCACAAATCATATTCGAGGTGATGGATTTGAAGAATGTAAATTTAAATTGTTAATCATTATTGTTTTATCAAAACAATAAACCCTGGAATATCATCGTTTTTCACACTCAAACCTGATAAAAAAATGTACATAAACACAAAGGATCTTCTATTAACATTCATTTCTTTTAAAAAACTCCATGTTTTATTCAATTTTCATTTTCCATAATTTCTGTTTTCCTAGTACAAAAGAGGAATGCAGCTGTTTTATTATTTCCATTCACGAAAATATTATTTGGACGGATACAAAGGCGAAGAAAAAACTCAAATTTCTTGTGCGAGAAAAGACGGAATTGAACATTTTCGAAATTTCTGTTTCCAGGATGGAGCTGGAGAGGTTGCCGAATATCGTCAACGCCACCTTGAGCCCTGAAGGTAAATTCCATTTATCCAATTATTTTACATTTTTTTCAATTCCGGGGGGTGAAAAATTGGACTAAAATGTGGTTAAGGACATTAGTTTTTGTAGTTTTTTGTGGTTTTGGTTTTCCAGATTAAAAAAAATATATTTCCGTCACCATTTCCAACCATCTCAAACTTTCCGGTATCGAAGAAATCTCGAAATTCCATTTAGGCCCCTTACCGTGGGTCCCAGAACATCTTCCGTCATTTGAACCGTTCTTAATACGGTCTGCGGATCATCAGACATACCCATCACGATTTTCAACCATCTCAAACTTAAGGTTACAAGAAAATCACGAAAATCTATTTAGGCCCCTTAGACAAGTCCCAGAACCGATTTTGAAATTTGAACTGCTATTAACTATGATCCTCGGCCCCTAGGACTTTCCCGTCACGATTTTTAACCATCTCAAACCTTCAGGTTCCGAGAAAATCACGAAAATGCCCTTTATGCCCTAAGCGAAGTACCAGAACCGCTTTCTCGATTCAAGCCATTTTCAATAGGCTTCTACCTGGTGAGACAAAAGCTCTAAATACCAAGTCTCGTTTAATTCAAACAATCCTAGCTCGAGTTATCGCGTCGGTACATATATATATATATATATATATATATATATATATATATATCGCCAACTTTGGGAATGACCTATATTTTCGTGATCAGGAGATCGTCCTGCCTCTAAGCCGAAAGCCGCCGTGAGGCCGGCCCCAATAGCCTGCTTTCCTCCGGAAATCCGCTAAAAAAACTCCAAAAATTCTTTGTCTTAAGAACAGCTAAAATGTGGTTTAGGACGTTTAAAGTCCCTTGAACCATTTGGTTTTTGTGGTTTTGGTTTTTCCTGATCGAAAAATCATCCAAAAACCACAAATTCTTTATCTTAAGAACAGTTAAAATGTGGTTTAGTACGTACCTTTTCCTTTGAAACAATTGGTTTTTGTGGTTTTGGTATCCCAGATAAAAAAACAAACAAAAAAACACAAATTCTTTGTCTTAAGAACAGTTAAAATGTGGTTTAGAACCTAAATTTTCCTTTTAAATAATTGGTTTATGTCGTTTTAGTATTCCAGATTCAAAAACCCTTCAAAAACCATAAATTTTTTGTCCTAAAAACCGGCTGAAATGTGGTTTAGGACGTTTCTACTCCCTTGAACCAATGGTTTTTTTGTGGTTTTGGGTTTTCCTGATTGAAAAGCGACAAATTCTTTATCTTAAGAACGGTTGAAATGTGGTTTAGGACGTACCTTTTCCATTTAAATAATTGGTTTTTGTGGTTTTGCTATTCCAGATTGAAAAACCATAAGTTTTTTGTCCTAAAACCTGGTTAAAATGTGGTTTTGGACGTTTCTATTCCCTTAAACCAATCGGTTTTTGTGGTTTTGGTTTTCCAGATTGAAAAATCATCCAAAAACCACAAATTCTTTGTCTTAAGAATAGTTAAAATGTGGTTTAGAACTTGGTTTTTTTGGTTTTGGTATTCCAGACTCAAAAACCATAAATTTTTTGTCCTAAAAACCACATCCTTAAACCACAGTTTAGCCGTTCTTAGGACCAAAAATTTGTAGTTTTAGGACTATTTTTCGATCCGGAAAATCAAAACCACAAAAACCAATTGGTTCAAGGGAGTAGAAACATCCTAAACCAGATTTTAACCGGATTTTAGGACAACAAATTTACTGTTTTTAATGGTTTGTTTTTAATGGACTATTTTTCAATCTGGAATACCAAAACCACAAAAACCAACTGGTTCTAGGGAAAGAAACGTCCTAAACCACTTTTTAACTGGTTTTTAGGACAAAAATGTTATGGTTTTTTAATCTCGAATACAAAAACCAATCGTTTCAAAGGAAAAGGTACGTCCTAAACCACATTATAACCGTTCTTAAGACCAAGAATTTGTGGTTTTTGGATGATTTTTCGATCCGGAAAACCAAAACCACAAAAACCAAATGGTTCAAGGGAATAGAAACGTTTTAAACCATATTTTAACTGGATTTTAGGTCAACAAGTTTATGGTTTTTTTAATGATTTTTTCAATCTGGAAAACCAAAACCACAAAAACCAAATGGTTTAAGGTTAAGAGACGTGATAAACCACATTTTAAGCGATTTTCAGACCAAAAAATGTATGGTTTTCCTATGTTATTTTCAATCTGGAATACCAAAACCAAAAAAACCTCTTTTTTCAAGGGGGTAAAAACGTCTTTTTTTTTTAATGGGTTTTCAATCTAGAATACCAAAACCACAAAAACCAATTGGTTGAAGGGAGTAGAAACATCCTAAACTACATTTTAACGGGTTTTTAGGACAAAAAATTTATGGATTATAAACCACATCTCAACCGTTTTTTAGTATAAAGAACCTTTTGAAACCATATTTGGAAGTTAAGAAACCATATTTATGACGTTTTTTCACAAGTTTTACTTCACTAACTCCAGTTTCTTTGTAAAAAAAAAAACTTTTTAGGCCTCTAAAACTGTTAATTAAATTCTTAAAATTATGAATTCAAGTCAAATGAGTGTTTGGGATCGCGAGTAGTTTCTTAAGCGGTCTCATTTACATTGAATAAGGGTTCGGATTGAAGGATTCTTCGTTTTTGAGATAAACGCAATTTTAAATTTTTTTATTTTTTTTCAGGCGAAGTGGACAAATGGTTCCTAATGGATTCGCCCTTTCCCGTCTTGACGATGACCTCCGCCTATTTGTATTTCGTCCTCTGGCTAGGGCCGGCGATGATGGCCAGCAAGAAGGCGATCAATCTTCAGGGCCTTATCGTACTCTATAACGCGGCGCAGGTCATATTTTCATCGTGGTTCTTCTTCAAGGTACGTTCACAGGGAAAATTTGTTCAAAAAAGGTGGTAGCACTGACGAAAAACGGAAGTCATTTGCTATGTTGGTACCCCTGCACGAAAAACGTGTTGGTAGTACTGATTTTACTTTATTATTTCAGGTTTTGTATCTGACGAGTACTTTAAGCAGTAAAGAAGCGATGAACGCAGCGTGCCGGCCCTCACTTTTACCTGCGTCAACCACATCCGAGGTATGTCTAACAAAAAAGTGGGAAAATGAAGGTTTTGAAAGGTTTTCTAACATAAATTACAGTCCAGCCATCAAAAAAGTGTTTAATCCACAGCCTTGTCGATCAGGGAAGGGAAAACTGGATTCCAGTCCTGCCAACACAAAAAGTGTTTAATCCTGATCAAGGAAGGGAAAACTACGGTTTCCCAAGCCCAATTACAGTCCTGCCAACATAAAAAGTGTTCAATCCGCAGCCTTATCGATCAAGGAAGGGAAAACGATGGTTTTCTAACCTCAATTACAGTCCTGCCAACATAAAAAGTGTTTAATCTAATCCACAGCCTTATTGATCAGAAAAGGGAAAGCGATGGTTTGTAACCTCAAATCCAGTCCTGTCAACATAAAAAGTGTTAAATCCACAGCCTTATCGATCGGGGAAGGAAAAACTGAGGTTTTAAATGGTTTCCCGGCCCTAATTCCAGTCCTGTCAACATAAAAAGTGTTAAATCCACAGCCTTATCGATCGGGGAAGGAAAAACTGAGGTTTTAAATGGTTTCCCGACCCTAATTCCAGTCCTGCCAACATTAAAAGTGTTTAATCCACAGCCTTATCGATCAGGGAAGAGAAAACGATGGTTTTCTAACCTCAATAACAGTCCTGCCACATAAAAAGTGTTTAATCCACAGCCTTATCGATTGGGAAAGGAAAAACTGAGTTTTTTAATGGTTTCTCAACCCTAATTCCAGTACTGCCAACATAAAAATAAATCCATAGCTTTATCGATCATGGTTTTGAAATCACATTTTATTCCCCCTTCAAGGTTTAAAAATCAAACTTTTCCTTAGAATTTCGATATAAAATGCCCAAAAAAACACTCTCACCGTCCTCCTCCCCACTTTTTGGCCGTTTCAAATGGACACGTTTAAGATAAGATTTTTATTTTGAAATCGCCTTTCAAAGCAATAAGACCCGACCTCCAAAAAAACTTTCGTTACTTGTTTTCAGGTGTAATATTGATTGATTTTTTTTTCGCAATTTTCCTTCACTTTTCACCTAAAATGGAAAAATTTTCAAAATCTTTATTTCTTTCTTTGTAATCAAGCTGTGGAGATTTTTAAGTTGGCAAGACTTGTTTAAGACACAATTTTTGATTCATTATACCGTTAGAAAGCTCTAAAGTTGGCAAGACTGTGATTGAGGTCGAAAAAAAAATCTTCTTTATTTTATTTTTCCATTATCTAAAAGGCTTTCAATCTATTTTAAGTTGGCATCCCTGTCATTTAAGCGGGAAAAATTAATAAAATGTTTCAGTTCGACACAATGGGTTATTATTACCTCCTTTCGAAATTCGTCGAGCTGCTCGATACGGTTGGTAAATATTGTAAAATTGTACAAAATAGTACAATGTGACTGTTTTTAGGTATTTTTCGTGTTGAGGAAGAAACAGAGCCAGGTGACGTTCCTCCACGTCTACCACCATACGAACATGGCGGTAGCGACCTGGGCTTTTATCAAATACGTCAGAGGTAACCTATATATATGTATATATTACGTAACCTATAACCTTTCCTTTATAGGTAGTCAATTGATGGTGATCGGCGTCTGCAATACTTTCGTCCACATCGTCATGTACGCTTATTACCTCCTCGCCGCCCTCGGCCCCTCCGTCCAGAAGTACCTTTGGTGGAAAAGATACATCACGAGACTTCAAATTGTACGAATTTCAACGTCTTAACTAAATAAGGCTATATCTTTTAAAACATTAATTTTAGAATTTTTTAATTATTTTTTTCGTAATTAGAGCACTATTTACCATGCGAAACTATAATAATATTGCCTATAAAAAAAACTAATATTTTTTTTAGGTCCAGTTTGTGATAATCATCAGCTATCTGGCGACGATAATGGCGGCCCCTTGTCAGATACCGTCCGGTTTCATCACGTTCGCCATCGGGAACACGGCTTCTTTCCTTTTACTCTTTTACAATTTTTACATGAGGGCCTATACCAAAAAGATGAACGACTCGAAAACCCAATAAACGACAAAGACAATCAAAAACGCCCTAAAAAAAATTTTTTTTTGTATATAGGTTTAAATTTTTTCTCTCAAATTATTTAATATTTAAAAAAAAATGTGTGCAAAAGTTTTGTACAGTGTAATTAATTAAAAGAAAATAGTTTTATACGTTTTCTGTTTTTTATTTTTATTTTGGTGGCAACACTGTGAGTAAACAGCTTTGTTACTTTCCCTGCTGGTTACTCTAGCTTTGTATCAATATTGCTGAACTTTATGTCCATTTTTGGACGCTAAGGAGTTATCTGAGCGATTTAATGCATTAAGTAACTTTTGTAGCACAGAAAAAGAGCTTTCGAACGGTAATAATAAAAATAAAATCGCTTAAAAATTGTGGAAGTTATGGCTATTTAAAGTTTCAGTCATGAAATTATGACTTGCATCGATAACGATGAACTTTAAGTCCATTTTTGGACGCTAAGGAGTTATCTAAGCGATTTTATGCATTAAGTAACTTTTGTAGCACACAAAAAGAGCTTTTCAACGGTAATAATAGCAATAAAATCGCTCAAACATTGTGGAAGTTATGGCCATTTAAAGTTTCAGTCCGTTTTTGAACGCTACGGGTTATCTGAGCGATTTTATGCATTAAGTAACTTTTGTAGCACACAAAAAGAGCTTTCCAACGATAAACATTGTAGAAGTCATTTTTAAGAAAAATGCGATGTTTTATGAAAAATTTTATTTACAAAATACAAAAGTTAAAAATAATCATCTTTTTTGAAAAAGTTATAAACGAGAGGGGCGGCTATAGAAGCTGAAATCGGCCCTACCCAGTAAATCTGAAAAATTAGAAAAATTTATTTTGATGTTCTGCCAAGCGATTTTTTACCCAATGGGATGACCAGCTGTTGGTGACGAATGCTGGGCCGAAAGATCTTGCAGGGTTCATGCTGGCTCCAGTGTATTTGCCCTAAAAAAGGTAGATAACACTGGGGTTTAGAGGAAAGGTTTCATACTGCAGCAAATGAGACGGCTATGATGACTGCTGCGAATTTAAGTGGAACCGAATCCTGATTCCTTTCATTTCTCGCATCGCTGAGTCCACAGATCATCCCTATCAGCATAAAAGTGATCACGAATTCTATAAGAAGACCCTCCCAAGCGCCGACCTCCTCGCCCAATTTGGTCACGCACAAATCCGCCCCGAAATTCTTCACAGGGGTCACCATCTAAAAAACAACCATTGACGTCATCACCACACCACTGACGTCACCACTCACCTTAAGAAACGACATACCCGCCGTCGCTCCCAAAATTTCAGCTACAAAATAAACGGGAACCTCTAGCGCTTTCGTCTTCCCCATCAAGAAAAACGCGACCGTCACCGCTGGATTCATATGCGCAGCCGTTATATGTCCAAAAGTCTAAAAAACATAGGCAATATTATTATTGATTCGCACTGTAAAAGATGCTCTAAATGCGTCTTATAATGATAACATGGCTCTAAGATCAATATTTCTCAAGTTATAGGATTTTTGAACTTTAAGTCGTGTTTTCAGGGTGAAGGAGATGTCTGAGCGAGTTAGACCACTAAAAAGATTTTAAAGGAATTTAAAAGAGCTTTCCAACGGTATAGACATTAAGTAAATGGGTCAAAAAATAAGGGAGTTATGGACGTTTTTACGCAAATCATGGTCGAAACGGTGAATCCGAAAGTGATGGCGGCGTGGAAGTCGGTGACAGGGTTGGATGTAATTCCGTCGACGCAGGACATGCAGCCGATTCCGAGAAGCAAAGAGGTCGCGATCGTTTCGGCCAAGAAAATTTCGACATAGCGTCTAAATTGAGTAACGACTTTCGTTTCTGAAAAGTTGGCCAGACTGTAATTATGGCGCGAAATGACGTCAGGGGTGCCAACTTACCCGACATGCGTCGCTTCGTTTCCTCCTCTTCGATCTTGATGGTCGATTCCGTCCCGTACACCGTCGGCGACATTTTCAAGTCTTCCGTCACCCTTTAACCAAAAAAAAGTAATTAAAAAATAAAATTAAACTTAAAGACCACTTTACATTTTTTAATATTTACAAAATCTCATTGTTTGTAAACGAAAAGTATCAGTGGACACAGGAGAACAAAAATAACTTTGAAGAAAATACGGATTTGAACTGCGCATGAGTCAATAATCAACACAATTCTTATTTATGTTGACTCTAATAGCAATTCAGCGATTCCACTTGAAGGGAAATTTCCCTTTTTAGAGAGAATGCAGGGAAAAATTTTAAAAAGAGGGAAATTTGAACTAAATACCTACTAAGAAGAGATCTAGAAATTCACCATTTCCACTTAGAATGAAATTTCCCTTTTTAGGGAATAATGAAGGGGAAAAATCCTAAAGGAGAATTTGAATAAAATTCTTACCCTATAGGATGATACCTAGGATTCAAGGGATTTGGGGGGGAATTCTAAAAAGGGGGGAAAATAGGGAAATTGGAACAGAATTCCTACCCTATACGAAGGCATCTAGCAATTCAACGATTCCAATTAGAGGGAAATTTCCTTTTTTTTTGCATTCACGGGAAATTCTGAAATGGGGAAAAAGAGGGAAATTTGAATAAAATTCCTTCTCTATATCTTGGAATTCAGCGATTTAATTTCGAGGAAATTCCCATTTGGTGGGGGATTTTAAATTTCCTCTCTCCCAGTAACCCTGGAGGGAGGGAGTATATTTCCATCTGTACCCAATAGTTGATTACAGATTTTTTTTCATAATATGTACATCAATTTTTACAGATTAAGTTTTGCAATTTTACATTTTATACCATTTACATCTTGTTTTACAATTTACATTTTAATTTTTTAATTTTTACAATTTACATTTTAGTTTTACAATTTTTACAATTTTAATTTTACAATATACGTTTTAATTTTACAGTTTAAAAAATTTTTACAATTTTAATTTTATTATTTATATTATATTACGTATTATTTATTTACAATTAAAATCTTTCTTATTAGAAACAGGTAATAAAAGTTAAAATACGAAAATAGTTATGTACATATGTATATCATTTTATCTGGTTAAAGTCTATTGCATTTATGAATTCTATGAATTGAGACGTGTGTTCGGAAATTAGTTTTTTCTTGTCGATTGGCCATTTGTCACCGGATAGGTTCACTGCGCGGATAATTTTATGTCGCTCTCTTTCGAATTCTGGGCATTGGAATAAGATGTGATCCCATGTTTGTGGTTCGTGGAGGGCGCAGTTCCCGCAATTGTCGTTCTCAGCAATGTGGAAACGATGAAGGTAGGCTTTGTTTTTTCCGTGCCCACTCAAAACTTGGGTTAATTTGTAGCCTATGGGGAATTTAGTTTTCATCCTGGAATCGATTGATGGGAAGAACTCCTTTGTGAGTGATCCTTTGTGAGTTTCGTCCCACATTTCGTTCCATTTTCTCGTCGCTTCTTCTTTGAGTTTTCTCTTCAGAAAGGACGCAGGCATTTTGTAGAAGTGAGGTTCGATGTTAACGGACTGCGCTGCTTCTTTTGCTTCGAGATCGGCCTCTTCATTTCCTTTGGTTCCGTTGTGTGCTTTAACCCATGCGATGTTTACCTCCCTTCCTTCGGATTCGAGTAGCCACAGTGTACGGACTATACTTTCGACGGTTTCATTCGAGTGGGAGTTGTTCTTTATTAGAGAAATGGATATTTCGCTGTCCGTCCATATAGTACAACCGTCAGTACATTTTTCTTGTCCTTCTGAACTCTTGATCCACGATAATGCTTCTTTTATGGCTAGGATCTCTCCCTGGTTGTTGGAGCACCAATTTTGGAGTTTGTATCTTCGCTTAATTGTGAATGAATCATCCGAATAAACCACAAAGGCGCACCCGACTTTGTCATCGATTCGGCTTCCATCGGTGAATATGTTTATCTTCGTCGGCTCTGGTTCCTTAATGGACGGAATCGTTGTTGGATGAGTCCATTTAGATACAGGTACTGCTCTATCCACCGGAATTTGAGGTCCTATTGCGGTATGGTTCCAAATGTCGTAGAGATCAGCCTTCTGTTGCAAAAAGATGTCGATTGGAAGGTGGCCCGAAATTGTGCAACATGCCTCAAAGGAGACGGTTCTGAATCCTTTTATGATTCGTAGAAGCATAAGTCGTTGAGTCCGTCTGAGGAGTGCAATATTACTTTTGATATTGAGAGCTTCCTTCCATACTGGAATCGCGTAGGTTAGTATCGGCAGAACTGCTCCTTTGTAGATTGTGTCGAGAGCTTCGCTGCCTAGTCCCCAGTATACTTTTGCGGAGCGTGACAGTAGATGGGTGAAACCTGATATTTTTTGGCATATTGTCTGTACGTGACTGCTCCACGATAATCGCCTATCTAGAACGACTCCTAGGTATTTTAGCGTTTCAACTTCTTTAACAGGTTCGCCGTTGAGAAATACTTTGAAGCTGTGTCTACGGTGACGTCTAGTGATTTGGAGTATTTGGGTCTTCGATGGGCTAAATTTTATCTTGTTGTCATACGCCCAACGTTCAATTTTGATTAGGCATTCATTGGCGGCTGTTTGAAGGTTCCATTCTTTTTCATGTTGCACGATCAGGAGCAGATCATCAGCAAACGCGAACAATTTTGCATTTTCTGGAAGTATTATTTTTAGTACTGAATCGTAAAGGATGTTCCAGAATCCGGGGGCGCAGCAAGAACCTTGCGGACAGCCCTTTTCAACTATCCTTGGGAACTTGTGGGTATTCGTTTCGAATTCAGCATGTCTGTTTGAAAAGTAGCTTCTTGTCAGATCATAAAGATTCTTCGGACACTTGTTTGATTTTAGTTGATGCAAGATTGCCGGCCACCATGCCGCATCAAATGCACCTTCAACATCCAACGCCACAAGCAGCGATCGTTTTCCGCTTTCTAAACCACTTTTAACGTAGGATTTTACAGCCTGTAGGGCTTCCACCGTGCTTGTTTGGGGTTTAAAACCGAATTGCTTCTCTGACAATAGCCCATTTCGGTAATGATGAAACATTATGCGATCGATTAGTAGTTTTTCAAGGATTTTGCCAGGAACCGGGAGCAAGCTGATGGGTCTATATTTCGATAAGTCTTGAGAATGAACTTTTCCTGGTTTAACCAGAAGTAGTATTTTTGCTTTCTTCCATAAGGTAGGAAATTCTCCACGTGACAGAGCGAGATTGTAAACGGTTTTTATCGTTTTGGGTAGAATATCGAATACTTTTTCCCATATTCTTGCCGTAATCCCGTCCTCACCAGGTGTTTTTTCCTTAGTCTTGATGATGACATTTCGGATTTCGTCCTTTGAAAATAGAAGATCGTCTCTGGTATTTAATTCCTTTTCTGTGTCGGCTATGATGTTCCAATGATGTTCGTCGTTTCCTGTGTCGTCCTTTGGGACACATTTATCCATGATTAAGTTTATTGTTTCTACCGCATCGCGAGTGAAGCTTCCGTCTTCTTTCGTGATTGTCGAGAGTTTTAGTGCTGTTTTTTGTTTGCCAGCGGCCGATTTATAGACCATGTTCCATGGATTACTTTTGTCAGTAGCATTGCAATATGCTTTCCATGAGCTTAGTTTGGCGTCTATTATCATTTGGTTGTATTCGTGTTTGGTTTCCATGAATTTTATTTTCATCTCTTTTCTTTTGTCTTCGTCATTCATGATTCGTTGGTAAGATCGTCTTAATTTTCGAACAGTTTTCCTCTTTGCCGTTAGATCATTGGTCCACCAAGGCACTGACTTATGTTTTGCTTTACCTGCACTTATTCTATATGTAGGCATTGTCTGATCGCATGCTTTTGTAACCAATTTCATGAGATGGCCTACGACAGTATTTAAGTCGGATTGGTTCGCAATGAAGTTCGCGCAGAATGTGTCTAATTCTGAGAAGTCATGGTCGAGTTCAGATGATATACTTGGGTCTTGGTTCGGCACATAATGCGTCCATTCACGGGTAAGGTCAAATATGGTTAAATTGAATCTGTCCCAGTCGGCTTCTTTTGGTTTGTACCTTTTGTGTCTAGCTGAATTGTTAGAATTCTGAGATTTGTCAGGTTTATCGTTGAGCTCAAACGTAAAAAGAGCATGTAACGCAGGGCTTTCGTCGCAGTTTTCCCAGTTTTGCAGAGCTCTGACCAAACTTGCTGTGCACGCCGTGATATCGATGTTGCTTTTCCCATTTTTCGATTCGAAAGTCGGCTTTCCGTCGTTCTCGTTCATGATGAAAATTTTCTTTTCAGCCAAAAACTCCTCGAGTAGGTTCCCTCTTTCATCTGTCGTACAGTCAAACCAAGTTCCGGATCTTGCGTTGGAATCGAAGCCAAAAATTATGCGTCGAGTTGAGCTTTGGTTGAGTAAGTTGTCTAATTTTGCGAGATCATGGTCAATGAGTTTTGGGTCCGATCCTGTAGTTTTTGGGAAGTATCCGCTTACAGCGAGGAAAGGCAATAGTCCGTCGACTTTAATTTCTACTACCACAAAATCTTCGTCAGAGAATTGGGATAGCATTATTGCGTCTATTTTAGGGTTTGAGACAACAATTGCTGCTCTTTTACGTTCGTTGCCTTTGGTGAAGGTTCTCCAATGCGTCGGGATACATGCAACTTCATTGAGTCGACAGTAGGGTTCTTGGATTAATGTAAGATCGATATTAAGTCGTGTGATGATTTCAGAGAGGCCGCCCATGCTTGCTACTGATCTGTCCGCATTGAGTTGTGCTATTTTAATGCTCATTTTGATAACATATTGTTTGTTTTATCCGTTCAATGGCTCTTTGGTAAGAAGGGCATTTAATGTCTGAGGCAGCGTGGTTTATGTCAACGGCGGGTTTATTTGAACGGGAAGGATGGATGAGCGAGTTGTAATGCACGCAATTAACGCATCTGAAATCAGTAGCTTCTGCGTTGCACTTGTTCAGTTCATGTTCTCCGGAGCACCGAGGGCAAGCTAATTTCGCTTTGCAGACTCCGTTATGAAATTTAGAGCAGTTGAAGCACCTACGGATGTAAACGTTATCGGCGACTCGACACATGGACCATCCAATTTTAATACGTCCCTTTTCGACAATCCTTAGGCGTGAAGATGGGTCGATCTCAGCGACTAAGTGCCTTTGACTAGAATTTTTCTTCAGAGCTATCACAGTCTTTGTTTCGAAGGAGAAGTCGCCCGCGAATATGTCCGGGTTCTGAGCCGTAATGATTTCTTTGGCGTTTTCCTTAGTAACTTCTTCCGGTAAGTTATAGATAATCATTCTGGGTAGGTTTTTGTCTTTTGCTTTGGCTTCCATTTCTTCGTGACATGTTCTATTTATTGTTTCGGCGAGTTTTTCACATTCCGATTTTGAGCCGGTGTTGATCAAAAGTCTTCCGTTTGAAATCTGACGAATTGCTTTCACCCCAATTTTTAAGCTCACGATGTCGACCGAGTCCTTAATTACTTGTTTTGTTTTTTCGAAATGGGCGTCCGCTTCTTTCGGGGTAACTATAACGCTGTAGGAGGGTTCGATTTGTTTCTTGTTGATTAAGGCTGACCGATAAGACATTGTGGACGTAGGCGTAGGGTTTTCAATTTTATCCGATGGTTTTTTTCGAGTTGCTTCGACCAACTTGTTTTTTAATCCGTTAAAAAGTACAGTATAATCTGTTATAGCCTCTTTTAAAAGTTCTTTGTATTCGTTTTTGAGAGTCCTGCCGTGTTCAATCACCTTTTGAATTTTTTTATTTATCTCGAGAAGACTGAGGTCGTCGGTCGGCGGCGCCATCTTTCGACAGTACGGCGGACTGTGGCCGAACTCCCTGATAAGAATTTGCGTATAAAAACTTACTTTTGATCGAAAGGAAACAAAATCTGGGCTTAGCTTCTCGTGTAGGCCTCCAAGTTGTACTTGTTTGTGATTGTATCAATTGAAAATTCAGCGAGATGCGCCGGCTGAAGTGGATGAGTTTACGGCCCCGGGGTGGGGTCGCCAACTCGGGATTTCTCTCACTTTTCGATTTAAACCGCGATTATCACTGTCGGAGGGATCAGTCAGATGAAAGTGGACACTGATTAACACAAAATAAGTACTTAAATTTTGTTTTAAACCGAATTAATCGCGTTTAGAATGAGGAGCCGATGTTTACACTTGTGCGGTTATCGTAACCTTCCGAGGGTAGTACATGAAAAGTCAAGTTTTCCTACTTGTTGTTTCTCAACTCATTATAAGCGGGAGGGATCCACCTCTCGGGGGGTTCGAAACTTCCCCTTTTTCCGCCGCTAATATTTGCCTTTGGTTTTGAATACATTACGGGCACGATACCGTAGAGGGAAACGACTCCGAGAGAACTCGGACACGCGATGGACCCCCCGCTGTCGAAAGACACGAAAATAAACTCGGAAACGGAACACTAAAACAATAACCATAAAGTTTTGCAATAACTCCTACAATTTCGGACAGTTATTTTCTTGAGATGACGTTTGTTTTAACTTTGAAGAGCTTCTGACTCGAAAAACACTATTATAGTTGATGGATTGCTAGAGGCTTTAACTCAGAAATCAAAGAAACAGAGCTACCTTCGCTGCTGAATATCGAGCCTTGCAGGAAGCACAAGAAAGCTGTTGCACTTGGATTAACTGGACGACTCGTAGCTAGCTGTACGCATGAACAATCCACTTCACTGATAGCCCTCTTCCAAAGAAACGGTTGCCCTTTATGACGCCTCAGCATTTCTCTGTTGGCATAACATCCACTTCGGTGGCTTCTGTATTTCGGTTTCCGCCAGGTGCTTAGCCCACTCTTTGTAGAATGATGGTACTTAACGTTGAAAATCAAGCCCCAACCAAATAGGACTCAACAGACTGGAAATAATGGCTTTTCTTTTCACGCTCATTTGCTAAAAAAAATAAATCCTTCTTGGAATAAAGATTAGAAAAAACATAATTTTTTTAACGAGACCTGTCACGTTGATGGTAATCTTTAGTAAATCTCCAAAGCAATAAAAAAAAATTTTACAAGAACTTTTTATTTGAAAAGGTCTTTTTGCTGATTGTAACTAGATAAAAAGAATGGTAGCAGAGCACGGAAACCCAATGAAACTTGCGCTTTTCTCTATGATTTTCAAATTTCTTCCGGGGCCTCTATTCATTTGGGAAGTTTGAAAACTTGCTGACAAAAGAGAAAGGGGTGGGACTACAGCGTCTAATGACAGACGACCCGTGTTTAAACTTTCATCCAACGGGTCAGATAATAAATCCGAAGAACAATGTGATTACCGGAGACAATGGGAGCGGCTAAGAACTGCCATTAGACGAGGCTCGTCTTTGAATTATGCATGCCCTTAGCATTGTAAAACGGCCGAGGAAGACGGCGAGGGAGGTGGATGCCTACAAATATGACTTGTTGGCGTTAGTCGAACACGCGATTCAAGCATAAAGTACTTGTTGAGAGGCTGCCCGATAAACGAGACATCGTTATCATACTTTAAAACCAATAATTTTTTCTCCTTTTATTGAAACCACAAACAGAGGTTCAATTTTTATCCCCCCTTGAAATCCTGATACGCTCATGTTTGACCTGTCCATTTGAAGAGTCAACACTCCTGCCTTTTGTTTGATTAAGTGGACTCCCGGTAATGAAATGTCAATAGTTTTTCCAAGTTTACCTTCTCCCTAAAATTTAAACAAAAATCAAATTTTTTCGTGGTCCGAAGAAAACTTTGACCTCTTTTTTGCCGCTATTATGACGGTCCAAGGGTTAATTGAGAGGAAAATTGCTTTAGACAATTGCATCCCGAGAAGTGGAACTTCTATTATCTTCCCATCTCTGCAGGGAGCACTTAACAACTGCCTATCCGGAGGGACAAAGTTGCAGCCAATTATATAAAATGCTGTTTTAATTATACGCCCTCTCTTATGTCTTCGTTATACCGAATACCCATATTACGCCTTCTAATTACGTTTGTATAAAATATTTCTCAAAGGACTTTCTAATTTGCACACACAGAGATAAAAAAAAGAATTAAAAACGTTGGTCCAAGTGGAAGCTCTCTCTATCTTCCATTCTGTAGGCAGTGAGTTTCAAGAGTGGCAAGACTTCTTCCAAGCTTGGATAGGGTTATGGTTACCATTTTGAATTTTATGTGGAGGTGTGCTTCTGTTGATAGTTGATACCGTTCCTCGTTTTGTAGCAAATTGATTCTTTTTCTGCGTAAAATCATTAAAAGTGAGACCTTTTTTTTTAATTTCCTGCAAGCCAATGTCGAAAAAAAGCTTTTTCATTTAAATTTTATTCTAGCGAACAACGGATCTATTCAAAGAGGATTTTCCCCCTCAAATTGAGAAGCGACCGAGAGAGGAAAAAAAAAACGCGAACATCAAAGCCATGTCATCCGAGTACGTTGAACCTATTACATCGTACACAGCAGACACAGAAAATGGATAATTACAAGTTCATGCAAATTACACGTCCTAGTCAATTGACCAACTAAGGCCTAGATAAAATGATCACATTTTTAGTTCGGTGAACTTCCCAAGGTTTTTAGCAAAATCGACTTCCCAATTATAAGCTATTTGACGTTTTGATGCCAAAAATTGGGGTTTTCCCTTAGATTTTTGAAGGGCCAAATCGCTCGTTTAAAAAGTAAACGTGAAAAGTAGACAAGTAATGATGGTAATGAGGATTTTTGGGTTTTATGTAGGGAATTGGATTCTTCATTCATCCATCTTTTGACAAAAAAATCTACTTCATGACGTAGGTTTTGTGGTTTTTTAGATAACTTTTTACATAACTTATGAAGTGTTGATTTAACTTTTTAAGGAGACAATCTTAATTTATTTTCGTCTCGAAGGATTACCTTTGAGTCGAATCTTGTTTGCTTAACCTCTTGTTTTTCTCTTCGTGATAAGCCATTGAAAATAAAACACTCAATTTATTTTTACTTCCTTGTTTACCGATAGCGAATAAGTTCTTTTTTTCGGACAAATTGATTTTCTTAGAAGGAAATCGATTAAAAATCTATTAAGGGAGGTTTCCTCCGATTGGAATAGGAAGATAACACGATCCTGAGTTGGTAACAGTGTTATCATTAATGAGGTTTCCACCTAATAATTTTGTCAAAGGGTGGAACGGGCTTGTTACCTCCAAGTTAACATTTAATACAATATCAGACTATTGATTTTCCTCGCCAAATCGGACAGTTTTCATCTATCGTAAGCAAAATACTTGAAAAAATTATCATTCTTTTGCCGCCAGAAGGGAGTAAACAAAAAAATGCGGGGCTGTCCTGATAGACCGACATGAGGGAATGACAATACTGGCAATTATGAAGATACCAATTTTTACAAAGTTGAAAAAAAGAATATTTATCGATGTTGACTTTTTTTCGTGTTTGTTTGGCATTTTAGACACGTATTTTTATGATAAGAAAAAAAATGACAATAAAAAGAATTAATCGCCTTGTTAACTTCCGTTATTGGGATATCGTGACGCGTTATCGTAAATTCCGGTTTTCCGACGGCACGGAAACGTTAAAATAAAAAAAAAAAAACGAGCGCAAACATTCATCGGACACGTGATACCGGCATGAAAAAAAAAAGAATTCGCAGGTAGATGATGTAATATTAGTGCATCGTAGACACTGATTCAGACGAAGTTCAAGGCTTTCGAGAAAATAACAAACGGTTTAAATTGCATAAAAAATCGATAATTTTCTTCAAAATTTAAAATTCTAAAACGGTGGTTCCCTGGTGATGAACGCGTTGAAGGTTAAGGCATCACGAGGCCTGAAGTAAAACCGTTTTTCGAAAAACGTGAGAAGACTGGAAATTGCATTTTAGGGAGGTGTGACACGTGGAGTGACACATTTTCCACAACGGCACTAGAAAAATGATCGAATTTTAGAATGAGAGGTTTTTCTTAAGTTCCAGGAAGAGCAGTCAGAGTGCTGCATCGCATTGTGTGATAGGGGGAGGTTGTGGGGAGGTAAGTGATAGTAGGGGGAGGTGTTGAGGGTTTTGGTAGTTATGGAGAGGTCTGTCAAACCCTAAATCTTAGACAAAGATCGAGTTAGATAACAGTCATTCTTTTTTGGCCTCTCAAAGAATATTATCCCGGAATTTGGCAAAAAGCTCGTTAATGTTAGGAAATCGTTTTATCGACCATGAAAAACTCGTACCGACCCAGACTTCCCAGCTAATCGGTTCAGAAATGCCAAATCCGTAACTCCGAATCGTCGCATTTTTGTAATTTCATGTTTTCTCCAAAATGCAATATCGAGATTTGCCAACTGCCTTGAAATTCGACCCGAATAACGGACTCAGATTTATCAAAAGTGGTCCTTTTATTTAAGTTTTTTTTCTCTCTCCCAACCCTTTAGTACTTTCCTCCCTTCCCAGCCCATTACAACACATCAACCACTCTACTTCCTCCACATGGTGAAATACTTCCGCTTCCTTTTTCATTCCCCGATATTTTATTAATTTATTTCAAAAAGGTATGAATAAAACATTTTAAAAAAGGGTGAAAAACAATTATTTTTAGTTGTTTTTCATAAGATGAAGAAAAAACCGATCAAATAAAGGAAAGAAAAAAATTTTCTTTCAATACAAACTTCTCTTTTCTCGCAATTCTGTTTTTCCTCTCTCTATTGTACTTTACCAAAAGTATTGTTTGGTTTCAAAGGAACATGGAGAAGAATAAAGAATAATAAATACCATTAGGACCAGTAAGGTCGGTTATTGTACAGCTTCCAGGGGAAAATATAAAGAATCTACTTAGAAGTATGTTTTTTTCAACTTTTCATCGTGAGTTTTTCCGAGGAAAAATTATTTATTTATTCACACAGTTATCGATAATGAATCTATATAGAAAAATGCTTATGTGGACCACTATGTAACTAATATGAAAACCAACCCTGAGAATTTTTTTTTTTTTTTTTATCGCCATGATTTGCATTTTTGTTATATTCAGTACTTTACAGATTCTACATTGTAAACTCTTTTTTTTTCTTTTTTTTTCCTTCTTCTTCTTTTTATTCTTAAACCGTTAAAAGTCGCGTCAAGCTTTTAGCTTCGGGTCTTCTCGTATAGGAGAGAGTGTTTCATCATCCCCGCGTCCGCATAATCCGAAAGCGCGTAGCTTTCACTCGGTTGACAGAAAAAGCCGGCCGGCGTTACGAATAAAAGAAGATTGATAACGCTAAAAATTTTCTTTGTTAAAAAAAACAACCCTAAAATATGAAACATAACAAAGATCCTAAAACGTCAAGTCATTGCTACATTTTCTCATCAAAAAAGAAAGAAGAAAAATACGTCGTTTTTTTTTAAACTTTTTTGGGGGTTTTAGTTATGGTTAAGGAATATTCGCTTCATGAATTTAGGACGGAAAATGGTGTTTATTGGCTATTGTGAATAAGGGGAGGTGATGGCAGTTTAGTGATGGGGGGGTGAGGTTCGGGAAAGTAATGGGAGTGTAGGTAGAGGCCCAATCTGGCAACCCTGTTATGTGACAAAATTGGGCTTTTGAAAGTTATGCCAGTTTGGACGATTTATCGCAAATTGGGCTACTTTCGTAAGGCCCAATCTGTCAACCCTGAGCACCAAGTGGGAGTAATTTGACGGAAACGGGAAATGTTTCAGGCTGCTCGGTACGGTTGGCAACCCTCGGAATTCAAATAGGGATTAGGAAAGGTGGAAGGCGTGTAAAATATACAAAATTTTTAATGAAGCCGGTATGAAATCTTTGTCTGGGTTAAGTCGAATCGCAATCACAGAGCGTAAATTTTCTTTATGACGTTTTGATGATGCCCTTCTCCCCTTTAATCATCATCAAACACCATCGCTAATCTCAAGACGTCCTAATCACCCTTCCGCGTCTCTGATATTCGCCCACGTCCCCGACCTCCCCCAACTTCATTACTCCCCTCTTCGAATATTATAATTATTGCTTCCTCAGGGCGATGAAACTGCAATACCGAAAGCCGTTTTCTCCGTTGCAGCTGTGATTTCCCTCAGGGTTACCCGCAATGAGACCGTTTATTTTCAAAACGTATCTGACAACTTCCAATATATCTCGAGTGCGGTTTCTCTCCCATATGAACTTCCTTTAAAATAAAACGTAGATACTGTAGAAAATCAATACATTCCGCATTTAAACCCATAGAGAAATGTGAAAGTTCCTTTATAGGATGATGAAAATCTTCACTTTAAAAAATGTTGACCGCTTTGCATCACCCTGTTTCATTATAATCTGATTTTGAAGTTCAAGGGCACGTTGTTTACGCTCTTTTCCCCTTATAAAAAATAACATTATAAACAAACAGAATCGTATTACTTTGTACCGGGATAATCGAAGTACATAAAACAACCCGGTTTATTCCATCGAATGGCTTTGTTTACTGTTTGCCCCCCGAGAAAAGGGACCGGGGATATGTCTACGAATTTCCTATTCATCCGAGATTTCCAGTCCTTGGCATGATTCCTGGCGATTTGTAACCTAATATCCGTGTTTGCCCGGAGGCTAATAATTTATTCGAACGGAGGGAATTATGAGAATCTCGAGAATGGAAAAAAACGCAATAATTCTCTCCGAAAACGCAATAAAGGAAAAAGCTCTTTTTTCGACAAATATCCTATTCATTATTGAAATTAAAATTTTTCTTTACCTCTTTGTCTCATCAAGGCGTAAATAATTCCAAGTGGACGATGAAGTTAACATTTCTCGCAATGATACCAAGAAGTCTCAAGAACTGCTGAACCGAAAACATGAAACTCGCTGAAGAGTTGGGCTTGTATGTTGACGTTTTTCATTTGGATTTTTGAAGTTTTCGTACTTTAGTGCTTGAATTACCGATGTTTATAGATGATTGTATTTTCCTTGCTTGCTTGAATTTGGACATTTTTGCTTTATTCATGTTTTCGAAGAATTAGGACGTTTCAAACTTGCGTTTTATTCCAATCTAAAAAATGTTCTTTTGATGTCGGATGCTTCCGTGCAGCACTAAAAATTTTCTTTGTTCACAAAACGTTGAAGAAAGCTTGTAAAAAAAAATATTTTTAAAAAACCTTTTATATAAAATCCACAAACAGAATTTAAAGGTCCCGAACCTTTTTGTTGGGAGCGGCTTTTTCAAAGGACAGGTAAAGTTTGCTTAAGGTCCCCTCGTCTTCCTTAAAGGAGGAGAATAGGTGGGTATTTAAATGTCATTTGAAGGGGAAGGCCAACGTTCCCCCGGCGAAAAGGAGATGAAGAGAAACAGTTTCCTTTCGTCTCGGAGGAAGAAATCCCCAGGAAACGCAGTGGCGCCTTATCCGCTTCCTTCCCCTTAACAACTGCCGCCTCGTCCTATTCAACTGCATTCTCTCCATTCCCATGGAAGAAGAAATATATTTTTTTGCTATTGGAGAACGGAAAAAAAATTTAATCTTTCTGATTGCAAGAGGTTTTTATCGTCGGATGTACTTTACTTGGTGATTGATGGAAGCTCTGGCAACCCTCAGCGATCCCGACAGCTGCCGCTTATTGTGCACACTCATTTAACGATGGCATCTGCCAAAATGACAGTGCTAAAAGCATCAGAATTTGTACACAAAACCAAAAAGCGATGTTTGGGACAACAAAATTCAAAATCATTAATAATGCAACGTTTAAACTTTTTCTTTATTAGAAACAGCAAGTTTTTGCTTTTTCAGGGCCTAAAAGTTTATTTCTGAAAAGGAGGTTGTAAATCCACAATTTGTCAGTAATGTTCGTACCCTTTGTGACCGAGTACAGCTGTGTGGACCCTACCTGACGGTCAGTCCCAACAGCTGACTCCCATCTCCACTTAACCGCAACGGAGGGCCTTTGTCCAAACTCCAATTATTTACACTATTCTCGTCTCTCGAGAAACGAAAAATCCTCTTCAATAACCGAAAGTGCACATACCCCAACCTCCTCGACAACCTCATGATTGAACGTTCGCGATCTAGCCAGCTAGATCCATCTACCTTGTTTACGTTTTTGTTTACACTCTACCTATACATCACGGAAGACGTTCTATCACGTCAACGGATGGCACGACCGGAAATTCTATGAATACACCATTAACAGGGATATTAGATTTTTAATGAATTATTTATCGAAAAACTCGATTAGACTGTTTTTTTGTCAAACGTAAGTGTGCCAGGGGTTCTAACGATTTTCAACCCTGCACGCTTTCGAACGGAAACGTACGTCAAAACCCTTTAGAACGTGCCCTATGACACCTGGAATCTGCACGGTGGCGTCGAAGAGCACCTGGATCTCAACGCATTCCAATAAAAGATCAAAGAGAATATTGAAGATCAAAGAAAAAAAAAGTGAAACGTGAAACCGGTGACTTCCGTTATAAAAAATTTTATATGGGCCGATATCGAAAGGACCCACAAGAAGACCTAGGAAGTCGCCGTGATTAGCACCCTCGAAATTTAAACCATCTTCTTCGTTTACAAGATTACTTCCTTTAAAAATAAAAGACGCCAGTGTTGCCAGCATGAGATCAAATATAGTTCAATATCTTTTCTCGACGAAAAAGCTTCAAAGTTTGCCTAAAAGGTGCTTTCTTGGTTCACAAAAGTAGAGGAACTAATGTGAATGACGACACTGGCACCGGAGGTTTTTGGCTTGAAAATTTTAATAAAGGTTTGGGAGACTGACAAGATTTAGCCTAAGCAGCTGTTCGTGTTTTACAGCTTCCTGTTTAAAGGGCAAAAATTTTTATTGATGAAGGGCCTCAGGCAGCTTGAGTTGCCTGTTTCGTATTCACCGACGTCCCTCCCCCTTTTCCCTTCGTTATTTCGGAACCCGAGACACCCAGGGATTTTCGTGGAACCACGCGTCAGCTGTTCCTCAGCGAGCAGAACTAATACCCAAAGAGGGCCCACCCAATCTGCCTCTCCATAACAATCGCTTTTTCAATGAAAGGAAACAGTAATGATCCGACACCCTTCTCCTCTTAAATTGAGTGTAAACAATTTCAAAATTGAATTTTGTTCCATGTATGTTAACAGTTAAAGCAATTTCCTTTTTAAGACTTTTTCTTTTTTTTGCCAATTTCCCCTGTGGTATTTTGTCCCCGAGGTACTCCGATAAAAAGCAGCCGTGTTGAGTTGTGTGACGTGCACGACATTCACTCCGATTTTATTTTTCTTTCGCCCTCAAAAGGGCCGGATATTGTTAAAACTTGGCCGACCTAGAGCTCCATCGAATCTCGTGCTCCCCGAACAATCAAGTTCGGCGAAAATAAGTTTGAAAATGTTCTTAATTTGCAAAAAAAAATTTGTTTATTCCCTGAAGCGTGAATCCCACATGCTATTCTGCCATTCATTCAGGGGATATGGGGAGAAGAATACATATAATAATCCTAATAGGTCTGCACATCGGAAACCTGATGATGACTCTCTGTTAATTGATGTTTCATAATGAATATCAGTGTTTTTTTAGAACTGTAGCTCGGCAATTTTCCAACAAAGACTCTAGTGAAACTTACCTTCGTCCAGAGGCAGATACCAATACATACATATCTACTTCATAGCGCTACCTAGAGACTGCAAAATGTAACTAGATAAACGCCCGCTGCTTTCGACGGTGAGTTGCTTATCTGCAGTTCTTCAAAACACCTAAAACATTGATACAACCTACCGCCGACCAAATTAAACTAGATTACTCTACCCACCTGCACCGCCAGGTTGACTTCTCTTTCTTGTAGAGCTTGCCGAGCTACAGCTCTTTTTAACTTTCATTAATTTTGAAAAATGGCGATTCCCAAACTACCCCATACTACTATGGGTTGCACCCTCTGCTGGGATGAAGAGTTGCAGAGCTCTGGCACAACTAGGCACACGTAGCTAGTACAACCCACCACCTAGGTTCCGAAATAGCATACTCTCCGGCAGCTAGCACCCTCTGTCTCCGATGGAGAGTTTCCGAGCTACAACTCTTCTAACTCCACATCCAAAAGAAATAGGTCATTATCCTAAATTTTAAGCTTCATAAATAAATCCCATTTATCGACTATGTATAATGGTCGTTGATCGCCATTCAATAATAAGGGCAACGTTGGTGCACTTTGAACGTTTCTGAATAGAAACTCAGGTCAATTAACATGGCTTTTGTAAGGGGTCGGGTTTGCTATCGAAAATTGATTTGTGGTTTAATCTACAATCAAAAGGATTCGTGGATCGGTTTAAATCAAACATTTACCGTCATTACGCGTTTCGAATATGAGGACTCGAGAGATGAAATTTGATTGAAAATTCACTTTGTCCGAATGAATATTTTAAAGCTCACCGAATCCGTAACGGTAAAGTCAATATTTGGACTTGGAAGATTAGCAAGGTTTCTAATTCAAAAGGGGAGTCTCAATTAACATAGAACAACGGAATTTCTCGCGGAGAATCCATTTCCGGATATTAACGTAAAGAGTCGACCCCTGGTAAAAGAAATAAATCCCCGGTAATCTCTTGTTTAAGCTCTTACTTAAGAAGTTTCAGGAGGGGCGAAGCAAAATGTGATCATCCCCTTTTGTTCTCTAGTTAAACATGCCCGACTCGACAGCCATGGGCTTGAGTTTATGCTTAAAGTAACACTTCCGTCTCGAAGTTAAGACAAACTAACAACTTTTTATTTTTCCAAGTGTTAACTTTTCACTTCAACTTAAATTAAGTTTAGAGCAACAGAAAAGACGCCAATAGGTGGCAACTAAGTTCTCTCAACTTTTAGCTCTAAAACCTTCTAGGAGCCAAATATGTGCAAAATTTCCATTTATATGGCCTCCTGGGAAATGGCCTTTATGTTGAAGTCGAGGGACTCCTTGGGCCCGTATTATTCGATAGGAGTGTAAATGTTTGATATAAAGCGATACACGAATCCTTTTGATTGTTGATTAAACCAAAAATCAATTTTGTATCAAATATCAAAGCCCCTACCTCACAAAAGACATGTTAATAGACCAGAGTTTCAATACAAAACGCTCAAAGTGAAGCATTCTCCTTCTAATTGAATAGGGGAACTACGCCCCTAAAAAAAAACCTTATTTTTGTATTTTCTTCTTTTTTAAGTGACAGAGCATAAACATACCAGCATTTTGTCGTTTTGATGTTTAAACAACGCCCTGAACACTCATTGACCTTAGTTAGCGTTGAGTGAAACATGAGGGCTTTAAATTGACTAAAAAGGTTCATTAAATCCTCTCTTGTTGGGTTTTAGTACGTGAAAGCAATTTGGAACGGGTTATAAAAATATTCTTTATAAAACCTTGAAGTTCAATTATTAATAATTAGGGGGACCCTTTAAGGTTTATTAACATATTATGTCATGTTAGTTTCCACGGGAGTTTCGAGATTAATCGGTGACGTTTCTCTCTGAAATGCCACCTGTGACGTCCAAGCTGTGCCACTTGTGTCCCTCTGGTAAATGAACCCAATAAATTATTGTGATGGGGGACTCGGATTAATTTCGAATCAAGATACAGGGCGTGTTTTTAATAGTTGGACATTCATTGTCCTATTGATTCAAGTGAATTTTTTCAGGGGAGGAAATTGATAAATCAGCGAGGGTCATCCATCTTCGATTACATACTTACCTGGTTCATTCAAGTTGTACAGCTTAGAGCTGACTCTGATCCATTTTTCCTCAGATTCATGTTTTTCAGAATGAAAATAGCCTTTGCCACCTGGAAAAATCAAAGAAATGCCACAGAATGACACAATTTTTCTCTGTTCATTTCTTAGGCAGTTTTTGATGTTTCCTCGAAGAATATCAACTTGACATTCCAACAGACAATACAATTGACAGAAAGAACAGAATCGAACAAAAGTTTTGATGTTTTCTAAGCGAATAACTATTAATAGAAAATAGGTCAAACTAAGTTGCTCGAGCTGGTCAATTCTTAAGATTCTGACTTCTGTCGAGCTAATTTTGTTTAAGAAGCTTAATAGAAAATAAATTGGTTTTTAAACGACATATTTAATCAACAATGTATTTCTGGAGGATGTTCAAAACGTCGATTTTGAATTTACATTTCGTCTTGGGCTTCATGTTTTTGACATTGGGAAGGAGGCTTTTGAAGAAGTTCAAATCGGCATTTTCGTCTTCATCGGGGGTCGAAGATATCTCTGTGAGCGGATCCTGCTCGTCAGAAAGCGAAGAAGGCATCACGAAAGTTTCTGTGTCCAAAGACTGCTCTAAGCCAAGAAGTTCGAGAGGCTCCTCCTTCACTTGCACGATTTCAAGCGTGGTATTGTCTAAAACAAATGAAGTAAATAAAAAGCCAAAAATTTCTCATCATTTCTCCGTTATAGGATCCATAATAACGGGAAAAGTGAGACAGTTTTAGCTTACTGGTTAGTACCTTCTCTGTCAGTACTCAGTCGTCCTGGAACCCACATTGTCTGCCCTCTAGCGGCCTTCGGTTAAACCCAACAACCGGTTCTCACCGCGAATGTCACTTGAACACGTTCCATGAACCTTCTTTCTACTCGGAAACTCGCCCTTGGATAAGGGCGGATTCATGGAACGTGCCCTACGACCTCCCTTTTCGTACAAGCCAATCAATGTCGACGGAATCCCCGGACCGAAACGTTTAAGTGGCAATTCGTGTATTATTATCTGTGTCAACTTCCCTTCGGGGTCATTCGAGCGAGTTTCCTCCGGAGAACGTTTACGTTGCATTTCAATATAAAAACGGCAACGATTTGCATAATTTCCATACATTTTTAAACAGAAAAAAAGTCTTATTTAGCTTTAAACGAAACCCTTTCGAATTTTCCTTTTTCCCCCCTTTTATCTCTCACGTTTAGGAGGCCATAAATCGTAAAAGGTAGTAAAAGTTTCCAAGATGAGAAACCTTATCATTTCTCATCGTCCTAAAACTCTATTTTTTCAGGGATTTTTCCCTTACTCCACTCCTGAGTGATTCCGGTGATTTATTCAACCGTAAAATTCTTTCGGATCGGTTTTGCACTTCATTTCCTCTAGATTTACGACGTCAAATTGTAAATTGAACTATGAAATAATTTTAGCTGATTTCCGAAATGAAGCTATTGCGGTCAGAGAGAAGAGATGTTCTTGATAAGGGCGTTCGGAGGATCACAAAAATGTATGAATTAATATTTTATTCTTGATTATATGTACTTAATTTATTAAAATACATACACGTTTTATTATACATATGTATAATATATCAATCACGATCGAAACTACACTGGACTAAATTTTTCTCGAAGTAAAAGAAATCGAGAACAATCGGCCATGATTTAATAAAGATGTCTAAATTCGTATAAATATATACGCTTACGCTGAGAACTTGACTAAGACGATGGATTCTGTTCACGGGGTCGCTCGGAAGGAACTTCTACGTGCAGCTGATACACATGGTTCAGCGTCGGTAGGTACAACCTCAATAAGAAGTCACCCCAAGTTTTGAGGTGGGTTCGTCAGTTTGGTGTCACCTTCCGAAGCGTACGGTAGGGAGGTCGCCGAAACTCATGTTACCTTGGAAAGGCCCTTGCAAGGTACTCGAACAGATCACTGACGTGGTGTTACGCGTTCTCTTCCGAATGGACGGCGTATTAATGTCCATTGTGATCGATTGGCTCACGCAGTGGACTGTCGGAGGACGAAAAGTCGAATGGTCGACCGAGACGAGTGGAAAGATTGGTTGAACCATGTGAAGAGGTTCATGTCTGCACCTCGGCGGCATGAGCCTATCAATGCCTAAAGACGGTGGGTGTAGTGTTGGGGAATCATATGTTTCATGATAAAAATAAATCAGTTGAGCTTAAGAGCTCGGTGTGGTAACACGAATTTATTTCAATATATTACATAATAAGAGACTATAAAGGGTTGAGAAATCAGATTATTTGTAAAAATGAGTGATTAATAAAATATATGCTGAAGAAGCAAGTCGTATATTTTATTACAATTGGTGTCAGAAGTGGGGAGAGAAAAACAGAGGAAGTGCAGAGGAGGGAAGGTGAGAGTGTGAAGATAAAAAAGAAGATGGAGCAGAAAGAGCAGGAGTTAGCGCAGAGAGAAGAGGTGATGGCGAAGAAAGAAGATGACATCTCGTGGAGAGAAAATAAGATATTTTGTGCATGAGAGAAATTTTTTAGGCGAGAGATGTTGACTGAGTAGCCAACTTGACTAATCAAGGAAGGGAGAAGAGTTGAGAAATCAGACGATTTATAAAAATGAGTGATTAATAAAATATGTGCTGAAGAAGCAAGTCGTACATTTTTTTTTACAATATTTTGATTGATGAGAGCGACGATGAAGTTCCTGAAGCAACTCCAAAAGGAAAGTCGGGAAGAGAGAGGGAGCGAACGCCTCCAAGTCCCAAAATCGACACAAAGCGAGCTAAGTGACACAAATACAAGCGATAGTGATTCAGAATACGATGGAGACTTCACTCCTGAAGAATCGTATTCAGTCAAGACACAATGTTTTCAATAAAAGTCAGCTGACGATTCAGTTAGTCAAATTATCTAGTTCAATTATCAGCCCAGAGGAGATCACAGTGCACATAATTACTGACGATCGCACAAATCGATGAATGTAAAAAGGCGATACGACACAAAGCTGTGGAAAACTTTCACAGACAGCTTTAACACTCTGCCGACCCACTGACATCTTTCGCAAAGGAAATGGCAGAAGGCGTCGGCTGTGCTTGATCAAAAGGATGATGATAAGGTGGGATGGGGAGGAATCCTACAGGCTACACCGAGCAGTCCAGCAGCACCTCGAAAAGAACTTTGAGAGCAAGTGTTTGTCTCCGTAATTTTTTTTAAATAAATTTTTTTTTTAATCGAAAATGTCGAATGGTGATCAAAAATAGAGAACTCAACAGTGACAGGGATAAAAACGCTTTTTCGATCACTTCATTAATATTCAACGCTAATTGAAATCTATTATTCAATTAAGAAAGGAAATTGTCAATAATAATTAAACAGAATTTATATATTTTCCAGGAATCTCTACTCTTGTTTGCCTTTGAACTTAATTCACTTCATGAATAATATGTATCGAAATCAGTTCAATCGCAAAAAAAGAAAATTGTAACCTCTATGGCAGTATGTGAAGAACATACAAAACATACATAGTTCAGTTAATACAGAACTGCCTCTGGCGATGGTGCACGGGATTAGTACATGTGCACAGGATCTGGCGACTATGTCAAAGTATCCTCACGACGCTTATATGTATTGTACAAGGAAAAAAGGAGACGTATCGGTCGTACAGAATCAGTCGGTATCTTCTGTAGCTCCCGTACTATATCAATAATCATTACACCAAGATAAAATTTTCGCTCCCCACGTTTCAAACCACGAATGTAGAAGCGTGGTTTGAACAGGCGGACAACGAAATTTCTGCTTTTGATAGAGCGGAGGAAAAATTCCGTACGTACTCAAGTCGCCGCCCACCGATACATACATCAGACGTAAAGATGATTAATAAAAATGAATGGTTTTTCCCAAGAGAAGATCGACCGACTTTTCGAGGATTTAAGTTTGGGAGACCAAAAGCCGTCGGTCCTGCTTCAAAAACTCAAAATTTTGTCAAATGCCCTGGTACAGGAACAAGTGTTGAAGAAAATGTTTATTATTCAACTCCCGATGGCTACAAAATCCTCCTTGATCTCGCACATAGCTAATTCCGAGAAATGGCCGATCTGGTCCACAGCAAACACACAACATTGTTGTAAAATATATGACATCAGCTGACATAGTAGGTGTAGTTTAGGCCATGATACAATGAACACGCTTGACAAAACTCTGCCTTCCAAAAATCGCGAGTTCGTTAAAATTTTTGAGTAAGTTGAAGTAGAGCGTACTTCAGAAACATTATACGAACGAATTCAAAACGAGCAGTGGTAAAATGAAAATGTTTTTCCACCGTCCGAATACAGGGACTCGTTTTATGTGTAAATTTCAAACAGTCCTAAACACAAGAGTGGAATAACATTCTAAAAAGTTCCTTCTTCCTATTGAAAACACGGAGAGTTTAGAACATGTTCCATACTCGTTAACATGAAAAGAAAGTTATACCTCATCCCTATTGTTAGGATATTAAAATTTCCACTTCATGAATACAAAACATTAATTTAATAACGTTAAGGTGGACATTTTGACGTTAAAACTAGTTCATTATTAAAACAGAAAAAGCGAAAAAGTTGTTATACAATCAAGTTCAAGGTTTGTATAAATTATGCACTCGCACTCTTTTTTTTTAACGATAAGGATTATTATCTTCGTTTTTAGTCTTCCTACTCGAAGGCTTACATCATAAATATAAATAGAACTTCCTTATTTTATCTTTTATTCTGTGCAACTTAATAAAATAAAAAATAATTGTTTTTGGGCCAAAAATGGACCTCTTTGGAATCTCCACGTAAGAATTAAGATCACCATTCGTCAGTTATAGAAAATGACAATTGATTTTGTATGTAAATAGACAATTTTTGAACAAAATGTTAACTGTTTTTTAAAGAGGATTAACTATCAAAGTGTACTTTGGAGGAAGTTTTTCTTTTTTCCACCCGTCCGCGTTATAAGAAATCGAAGTTTAGATGAGCAATAAAATAGAGTCGGGTTCGAACCTGTTAGAAAAAAAAAGTGGTTCTTAACAAAAAGTTTTCGATGTTAACAGGTGCTCTGGATTCTGAACTTTATGAGAAAACAGCCCAACTTTCCACAAGAATGGTAAAATAATAGATGGGCTTGTTAACGAAATGGTCAAAGGTTGAAAAATTAACCTAAAAGCAATCTAATTTTAAATGAAATTCTTTTCAACCCTTTTAATCCTCCCTTGTTACCCTTACAACCTTGTCAATAAAGGCTTACCTTGTTTACCAGACTGAGAAAACAAGATTTTAGCAATCCCTTTTTACTTTTTTTTGCAGGGGTGGTATTGAGCATTGGGAAAATTCAAGAGTTTATAAGTGCTATCTCGTGTAAATATCTTTCCAAGTTTCTATGTTTGAACAAGTCCTCGGGAACAACTTGCCTTAAACTAACCCCGGAGTCGGCACTGGGCCCCTTCCTCACGTTTTCCATATCGAGGAACCTTTGAACGGTCAGACGTAAAGATAGAAAACGATCCACTGACAATAAACAATCCTCATGTCCTTTTCTGATATACTAGAAACCAGCGCCGGCTTTAGGGGGGGGCGAGGTGGGCGACCGCCCAGGGGCGCCAACCTAAAAGGGCGCCGCGGCAGGGCACCCAGGAAAAAAAACACCAAAAGGGGCGCCAAAAAAGAAAAAGAAAAAGAAAAGAGAGAGCCAAAAGGCGCAAGACAAAAAAAAACCACTAGTGTGTACTGGAGTGTACTAAAGGCTTAGCTATCTCCGAGCCTGTATCTCCGGTTGTACTCAAACTTTTTCTGTGAAATTTTTTAAATTATTTTATTTTTTAAATTAGGTAAATGACGATCAACTAGGGTGCTCCTAAAAAATACAATATTCGCTAGGAGAAAAAATAGAATAATCTTATTCTCCGATTTGCTCCCGAACTTATGAACCGATTTTCGATTTTTCGGTCTCGCTTTTTCTAATATTTTTTGAAGATACTCCTAATGGAGTCGAACTTTATTTTTTTTAAATTTATACAAGAAATAAAATAAAAAAAATCTGGAAAAAAAATTTTTTGGAGCACATTAGTAGTTCGGCATTTAAAAATCAACGAAATTTAAAATTGTTAAAATTTTTTGAGTAGAACCGGAGATAATCGGAGAAAACTAAAACCGGGGCCTTTAGTACACTCTTGAGAGGGGCGCAAGAAAAATAAAAAAACTCGCTAAAAAAAAGCTTTAAAAATTAATAAAACCTGGTACCTTGTGAGGTAAAAAAATTATAAATATGTAGTCCAATTAGTAAAGTTTGGAGTGCTTGAAGTAGTCCAATCGGGACATATTGGACCGCTGCCATTAGTCCAATTTGGCAAGTTTGGACCTTCTTTAAGTAGTCCAAGTTTGGACTACTTGACGTAGTCCAATTTGGCAAGTTTGGGCCATCTTGAAGTAGCCCGATTAGGAAAGTTTAGACCTCTTCTAGTAGTCCAATTTGAAAATATTGGACCTCTTCTATTAGTCCAATTTGAAAATATTGGATCTCTTCTATTAGTCCAATTTGAAAATATTGGACCTCTTCTAGTAGTCCAATTTGAAAATATTGGACCCCTTCTAGTAGTCCAATTTGGCGAGGTAGGGCAGCTTGTAGTAGTCCAAATACGCAATTTTGGATCACTTGAAGTAGTCCAATTGTCAAGTTTGGGCCTACTAACTTTTTATAACCTACTACGTTTTTTTCTTACATATCTACCTACCTACCATATTTAGATAAAATAGGGATTTAGAGGGGGGGGGGGAGACCAGGGCGCTTGTATTTGTTGGCCCAGGGGCGCCAATTCTGTAAAGCCGGCACTGCTAGAAACTCTAGAGTCTCGCTAATGTTTTAATTTGATTGGCCCATTAAAGGAAAAGTCTATGGACAACCTTCTGCGCTTCAGATCCCAATATGAAGAAATCTAAACGACGGTCTTCCTCAACCATTAGAGCCTCTCTAGAAAAAATCTTTGGTCACCATTTCTTTAGAGCCAATGCTCAGAGTTTCTACATGATGGACAGATACAAAATATCATGAACAAAAGGTTTAATGCGCACATTCGCCTTTTGTAGTCCCTAGCCCGGTCCCAACTCTCTGCATAGATTCAGTGGTGGATGTTTGGAAATAAATCCTTCACGATTGCACCCTGACTGAGTAGGATTGTACTCGCCTTTTCTGGTGTGTGCGTTCGTTGTTTCTCCTAGTATTTACCCTATTCCGAATGCTTGATCCTTTGTCCCTCTCCATTTGTATTGGCCCCCCTGGTAAAAAATGTAGGATCTGATACTAATCTGATACTATAATCTGATACTATAATTTTACCTTCGTTGTTATGGATATTCCTAATTGGTGGCACTCCATCGGTGTGGCTTGTTGAGGGTCCTAGTTGGTCCAGGGGTAGTAAAGCCAGTTGATTAAGCGCTGCCATCCTAGCTTTAAGTCTTTCCCTGTATTCACGACTACGCTGCTTGGAGGTTTTAGGAGGATTTTTAGGCCGTGTGGAGTCCATCTGCATTTTTTCCTTTTGACGCTCCCGAAATTCCCTCGTCCGTTCTGCGCTCGTTTTTGCCATAAGTTCCAAGTTGTTCACTCAGGAATCGACTAACTGGTAACGCCACGGTAATCGAATTTCCGTGACGGTGGTGGGGAGGTCACGAAACGAAACGTGTAACGCGCATGCCTTTTCTCTCTTTGCGTTTCGACCGTAACCGACTATCCGAGTCAGTGTTGTCAGGCCTCTCGAACCTTCTAATCCTTCAAAATAATTTCCCACTTGAAAAGTTTTAATATGAAGCTTACACAAAAAGATAAGAAGCTTTTCTTCCAAGCGTCTAATTCAACATTGTTCGCATGTGTCGTTAAAGACATTAACTCAAGCACCCCTTACACATAACATGTACTTCAACATGAAGCGTTTTCAAGTAAAAAGCTTTTTAGAAGAAGGTGTTTTCTAAGTGGCATAGCGAAACTTATAAGTTGTTTCTTAAAATCCGTGAATGATACTCCCGAAAAGACTGAAAACCGACAAAACTCAATAAAAATTATACTTAACGATTCAGAAAAGGTTAAATTTTAATTAAAAAAAAAATTTCTCGAAAAAAGTGCATACCTACCCCAGCGAACTGACTCTTTCTCATGGAACTTATCAGTCTTTTATTACATGAATATGGTTGAAAGTGGTCACCAGATTCCCAAGTGCGGGGTGTGGAGAGCGAAAAGGGGGAAGACTGCCAACCGGTTTCCCGACCATTTCAACAGCGTGTCATCTGGCCATCATCGAGCCTCATTAAACATCATTTGACAATATAAAAGTCCCTCTTTCCCATTCGTACGCCCTCGTGAGAACTTCAATTCTTAATAGAGGGTAAACATGAATCTCAATAGTTTTCTTTGTCAAAGAAGAAATATTATGTTTTAAATCCGTTAACGCAGCTTGAGACCAACCGTTCTTCAAAATAAGCGAGATAAGAACCCTTTGGAAATTAACGTCCTTTCGTGGAATGAATGATGACTTTATACAGCATCATAAAATTTTTTTGATGAAAAAACCTCTCGTGATATTAGTACATCCGCATTATGTCGTCCATTAGTGAGGTTGTCGTCCTTTATGTGTTACCCACTATTTGTAATATAATAATACTTCAGTCATGCGAAGAGATCGTTACTGAGGACCAAAAGTGATGGAACATGCGACGGAAGAGGTTTTTACATATTGAAACACCTAGTCATTAGAGCATCCTCATCGTCCCTTTGGGTTAATATTAATAAAGGGATTGAATATGGGATTTCGGGCTTTTATGCATAGGATGCATGGGTTTCGACTCGAGTTGAATCTGGATTAGGGAACCCATTGTGAGCTGAATACAAAAGCGTTTTAATTTCATAAGTGATTTCATTGTGGAAGGGACTTAACCTTTAACAAGAACAAACGTCGAAAGCCTAACTATTTTCGAGTATTCAATATTTATGAACTACCCAATTATAAAGGAATCGCTTTAATGGTTGGAACGGAAAAAAAATTATTATCCTTAATTATTGATTTTTTCCAGTCTGTGAAAGAAGAGACGAAATCAGAAAATAATAGGCTCACGTCGAGGTTTAAAATGGTCTTTCGCACGCATGCCAAATCGTATTTAATGACACCAATTTGGCCCCCTGGGTTCATTACGTGAGTTTCCGACTTTTTTACAATTTTTTAACCTGATTATGATAATTAAGATTTTTGGAAGGGGGAATTTCCCTTTGGTTGAAGAAAAAAAAAAAGATTAGCCTTTTACGTTTTAATAAACTTAAGTCAGGTTTTAGACTTTTTGACGTTAATTTGTTAAATGAGGCGTCCTTTTTTTGGAAGAAGGAAAAGAGAAAAAAAAAAAGGCTTTCACTAATGAAAGTGCCATTTATATCCCCTTTGCGAGACAAAAGGCGATCCCTCGGACAAGGGTCTCCAAGAAAATGGCTTAGGTGCTCACCATGATTTAGCGTTAGAAGTGGAGGTCCTGTGCGAAGGCAATTTGTGCCTGGGCAGAGTGAAAGGAGAGGGATGAGTGCGGTAGAAGTGGTTTTAAGGAAGATAGGAGAAGAGGGACAAAAAAACAAGAAGGGGCGAAAAGGAGGGGGGTTCACAAGTGGTCATAACCAGTAGCTACCTAATTCACCCGTACTTTTCCATCCTCGAAACCCATCCGAAATCAATCATCCTTATTGCTTTTCGATTCTCGCCAACGTCGAAATTGTTTAAACTTTTAACAGTTATAACAATATTGATGCTGGAAAATAATTGAAGCACGAACCTAACGAAAATGGGCTTCGGTCACGACCTTATTTGAAACGTGTTAGGCCCTTTTTTATAGCTGACTTTTTATGTTATTAAAAGGATAGAGCAACGTTGATGAGGTTTGATGCGAAAAATGTGGAATTGATTTTGTTTATGTTATAAACTGACCAGTTTCCCCATTACTGAAAGGGGATAATGCCATCAATCTTGTGTCTAGCGAAATATTCATCACGGGTAGAGAATATCAGGTGTCAGGGGCTGGGAGGATGAGACACGGTCCTCATCGGGGGGAGAATCAAGACCCGAGAAAACAATCCCTGTCCCGGGGGCGCGTAGGGTGATTAATCGTCGAGGGCAACCGCCGAATCTGCCGTTGACGATATGACGTAGGAGGGTGGGACGTAGCAGCCATTCATCTTCCTTTTGTACGCATACCGAATCCCACAACGTAGAAACGTTGTCAAATTGTTCTGTCACTTCATCCATCGACAAATCATCGGAGCAAATATTCCAGAGAAGGAAAAAAAAGTGAATTAAAATTCTCTCAATCAACGTCAGAATGAGGCCTCATTTTTGTTAAAATCATTAAAAATCCCTAAATATTCCCTCCCTCTTTTTCGACCCCAACCCATCAAAAGCCACCCTCTCAAAGGGGAAACCTCGAAGCGTGGTTTCACACGAAACTACTTCAATTAATGCTTTTTTTCCCTACTTCTATTTTCTGATGGTTTCCCATTAGAAAGATAGGAATGATTAAAGGGCTCGTTCGGTTGAACTTCCCCTTTCCGGCTTTTGATATTGTCACCCTGGGCGTATTTCTGACCCAAGAAATGTTTACTTCAAATATACAGGGGGAGGTTAACTTCCTTACCAGAAACAGGAAATTAACGCCTTGCTTTTCTACGTTCATGCAGCCCCTCTGCAGAATTTTCCTCGTTTACGAAATTCACTAGACTGTGTAAACGATAATGAACCATGCTGTGCGCTGCGGAAGACGACAATAAGTTAAAAAAATTGATCTTTTTATGTGGCATTGATTGAACTGAGTTTCCTAAATATTGTCACGGTTTTCATTAGGCATTTTGATTTTCGTAAATCTCCTGTCAAATGCAAGCCTGATTATGAGCCATTCTAAAAACTCTTGCGTCGACATTGATTTATACATTACCCTCTGCGGGGGGTCGCAGATGTTTTGCTACCCTTCATTCCTCCCGCCCTTCTCAGTCCTTTTCCTTCCGTCCCCAGAAGTGGCAGAAGAGGGAGCGAGAATTAACAACCCCCAGTAATGATGTGCCACTAGAAGGGCGTCATTAGGAAAAGAAACAGATTGATTCACTAGTGGGGGCGGTTTTCGAGGGCTGGCCTACCAAGAAGAATAAAAAATCCGCTTTGTTAAATGGTATAAACATAAAGAGTTGTACTAATTACCCATTGTTTTTATGCCCCGAAAACAATTATGGTCTTCTGTTTTATGCGCGGCGCTATTAAGCCCTCTTTTGTTCTGGCCCATTGTCCGCCTCCTTATTTAAATCGCACGATTTCAGCTTTCCTCCATTTACCCCATTCTTGACTATTTTGATTTACTGGGCGAAAAAAGTCAAAATGCTTTTACTTAAGGAAGAAAGATTATCTCGATTCGAGTGGCGTAACTTGATTAATCCCGTCCCCAAGAGGCACCGATATGGGTTCAACTAATGGGGAAGTGATTGCAAAGTCCCAGGGGATGGTGGGAAAAAGGGTGCCACGAAATCCCCACGTCCAGCTCAAGTCATTTATATCAACTGATGATGTCTTTAAGAATCGATCGTTCCCTGAATTATTAACGGTCTTTTGTTTGAATGAGACGTGAGGAAGAGGGGGGCGGTAAAAAAAAGGCTCGAAAAGCAATTTGAACGTAAATATTTGATGGAGGACAACGTAAGCGGGTTCAAAAGGATAATGCAAAAAGAGGGTACGCCTACGTTTGTTTTAAAACCCTGGGCCTCTTTTGATATGGCGAGTGTTTGAGGGGACGGCACTCGGACTAATGGCTTCGCACGACTTCCAAGCACTCGTCGACGCCTACCCTTGGGACGTAGGGAGATGCGGTTGAGCGCACCCGTTTTATTATTCCATACCGAAATTCTCCTCCCTCCACACAAAAGACAAATCCTTGAACTGCAGTGCATGTATGAACTTGAATTTTACCAAACACGCTTTTCATGACTGAACAATGCGTGTCTTTTTCAAGTACAAACGGAAAATTTACATTTTCCTATTGTTTCCAGAAACTCACGGATAAAATTAAAAGGATACTTGAGCAGGATCGACTTCCTCAATGTGCAACCTCACTTATGCAATTATCGGGGGGAAACAAACGAGAGATGGGAAAAATAAAGAATTGTGCCCTTCCGTCTCGCTCTGGTTATTAAGTTAGCAGTAATCACTTAACGGCCAATTCCCTCTTTCATGTCCCTGACACCCTTCTATTCCCCTTTCACGACAAAAAAAAAAAAAAAATTGTGGAAGACGTTTTCAAGGATTTAAATAAACAATTAAAAACTTTAGTCAGAACAATCAATACTGACGGATAATGATAGGTAATAAAATAGTCGGGAATGATAGACCGTTCTAAATTTCAAACAGGAGTCATAATTTATCTAAGGTTTTTTATTATTATTTTTTTCTCCTACGCTTCCAAGACTATAAACCACTTTTTTATTTACAACCGAAAACTTTTGGAGTCCCGTCGCTAACAAGCTACCGGTTGGGGAAATAAACAAGGAGAAAAAGAGTTTTACGAGGGGCTCAGGAGTCGTTATACAACGTCGAACAACGTCACATCATCATTCAGTTGATTAATTTTTTTTCTTAGAAACAAAAACACAATAATGATAAAATCGTCTCTACGAGTGTATCGTACATTACAGCCAGGAAATAAACTTGGATGATTGTTCGTGCAACCTACGTTGCAGAGGAGGAGGTAAAAAATTGATTGCAGAAATCATAAAGAAGCTGCAGAATGAAATATCAGAGGGAGCATCTCCATACAGCCGTTTTAGGCAATGGGAGTGCACAGTACGATTTTGCCTTCTCAAGCTAGGAAGACTATGCCTTCCGATGCATAGCAACTGACAAAATTAGTATGCATTTCATTATAAATACATATAACTATGTAATATTTCAGAATGCAGGACTCAAAAACCGCCCCTTGGATCGCAAACACCAAATTATTAATACAACATTTCGAGACATCATGACACTGTTCTCTATTGAACACTCCAAGGGGTGGTACATCCAAATCGCTACAGCATCCTCGAGTTTATGGAACTGTCTGCAGTGAGAATAAATGTTTAAAATTGAAGAACATGATTTATAGATTTTGTTGATATTCGTTTTCCTTTTGGAATTCGATTAGGGTCATTTCCTTTCAAATAGACAATGCTGTTCTCCTCCGGACATTTTTCAACGTCACAATAACAAGAGACGGGGTGACGCTTTGTTATTCCGGCAGACACGTTTGTAGTCCCTTAATTAGAAAAAGGCTACCGGGCTTGAAAAAACTAAAGGTGGACATTGAAGTCGATTCAATACGGTCTCGACCTTAATGAAAAAGCGACATTTCAATAAAAGTTTCATGAAAGAATGGGACAAAAGACGTAGGGGGAGAAATAATATTTTCGAACCGTCGGAAGAGAGAGGGTAAATAAATATTTGAGTACGTTCTCGGGGCGGACTATCTGCACAGAAATGGGCCTCTGTATGTATTTCTCCCATGTTTTATAAATAAAGAAACATTAGTTTTTCTGTCGGACTCCACTGTGTGTGCTCGATCAAAAATCTCGCTATTTATTCATGGAAACTAAATGGGGGCTCAACTCGGCAGACGTTTGTAAATTTTCTTTTAGATATTGCTTTTAAAGCGAACTTGAGGAATTAACAAATTCCTATGGAGTGGAAAAGAATTTTTTTTGACAATCTATGAAGTGGTTGGAGCCTTTGAAAAATGGAAGGGTTGAAACAGTCGATACTTTCTCGAAAGGGGCGTCAAGTGATGTGAATTGTGAAAGGAGTGGAATAATGTCGACTCTCGAAACTTCCCTTAAAAAAGAGCCCCACCTCTCGATTCTGGGACTTGTGAGATACGGTCGCACACTCCAACGGGCAAAGACATTTTTCATAGAAAGCGAGATTCTGAAAGGCTCAAAACGTCGACGTTTGAACATTTTACCTTCGTCGCCCATCCGCATAAAAACGCCACTAAATAATTTGAGTCCCTCGCGTTTCTTGATTACATCCAATTGTCTCCTTTTCAATGGTACCCTCCACCTGTTTTATTTGCTCTTTTCTTCCCTTCCCTTTTGTCCTCCTCCGAGATCGGTGCGTGCGCCCGAGAGGCTGATTAATATTCTCTCCGTCGGACAATAACTGGCCTTGGTTTAGAAAAGAAAGAGAGAGAAAAAAAACGAAAGAAATAAACAACCGTCCGCCCACTAGGCAATCAAGAAAGCTCGAGAGATTCTTGGTGATAAATCAAAAAAAGTTTTTATTCATTACTCGATTTTTTTTTTCTTCTTTTCCATCGGATAATTTAGAAAGAATTAGCTCTTCTAGAGTAAAGAGGAACGGGGGGTGCATCCTTGACCAAAAAAGCCTTCGCTGTCAGTTTTTTATTGCAGCTTTTCGAAGAAAGCAAAAACGGCGGTCCAATGCTTATATCAGGCTTCACTCTAAAAAAAAATTGAAGTCAATCCTCTATAAAGCCCCGATTTTTCGCTAGTAGATGCCCTTGAAATGGTAAGAGGATAGGGGAATGAAAGTAAAGAGAAATAAATGAGCTCGTTATCTTGGCAAGGGACGGTTTGGATTTCAGATAGTAAGGGGCATGAAAGAAGGATCGTTCGGAGTTACCTACTTGGATTCCCTTGGATTCATGACTCGAGATGAGCCCCCGAGACAAAACCGATCCACTCAATTACACCGAAAACAAAAGGTCTGATTCTAACCTTTGATTGGAAAAGGATTCGACTGATATAAATGCCTTTTCGGGAGTCGAATCTTGTGAATTCGGGTTCGGATCTTTTATAATCCGACTCGACAATCGAGGGTTAATTGAAACTGGGTAAACGTTTCCATTATTAGTTGCTCTTTACTTCTTCCACACAGAGGAAGCTTCATCACCGGTTAATGGAACTCCCGAGCCTAAAGGCTATGAGTTCTACAATTAGATCAGGAGTATTTTCCGCTTCCGAACACTCATCCCCCTCACCCTCACCCTAACAGAAACGAAATGAAACTCTCTAAAATAACCTTCCTCCTACTTACCTTTTCCATCAAATATTTCGCCTCTCCGAATTTAAACGTTAATAAAATAGAGGGAGAATATCATTTGCATATTTTGGGAAAATGTTAAACAACCTATTTCAAATATTTACTAATATGGCGGTTCCGATATTAAACTCAAAACTCTTCATCACGCATCGCTTCAATTGCAAGCCTAAACAAACACTATATCGGGTGGACCTACATAATCCGCTAATGAAACCGGGAGGCTGATGACGCTTGAAGTTGGTAGAGACTATAGAGTATGTCCACATATCCCTAGAGCCCCTTGGGATCGTTCCTTCCTTGGCGGAAAGCGAACGTGCTGTTTTATCAAAGACTGTACAAATGTATAAATCAGAAACTAAGCAAAGTAAGCACAAACGGACAGCAGTCTTTGTCTAGCAGTCTCTTAGTTTATCATCATTCTATATAGCATATAGAATGATGATAAATCCAACAATGTAAACAGGAACTAGACAATAACAGCAGAAACTAGAACAGGTAAGAGGTAAGTAGCAAGGATCAACTGAGGAATATTAGTACCAAAGCACCGACCTAGAACATAGCCAAGCGTAACGCTTGAAGCGTTGGTAGGTCTGTTGGCAGAGAGAGAGAAATAACTTGAAACCTTTTTTGGAACCAACTGCTCACTCCACTTTGTAAACGGTTTTTGCCTCGGCGAACAATCAATGTAAAAAGGAAACGTAATTCAGACCAAAACCTTTCGTGACTTGAACCCTACGGTTTGATTCCCCACCCTATTTGAAGACACCCATGATATCACTTTACGGAATCCACTTTTCATTACGGAAAAACCCTCCCCCGAAATAAACCACCCAACCCCCGATTTCAATTCTTTAAGGCGGAACCTCACTTCTCACATTTTTTTCATCCCCTTCCGACGAAAAAAGATAAATCACGACGGTATTACAGGAGGCTTCGAAAACCAATAAATCCGCTGTTATTTTTTCGGTCAAAACCCATCCAGGATAAAGATAAATTCGCGTCAAGTATAAAAAAATAAAATGATTTATAAGCAAAAACTTTCTATTTCTTCCAAAAAATGACAAAAACTGATAATTAAATACATACATTGAAATTCGTAGTTGCCATTACAATAGAACAGGTGATACTATATCAACAGGCCCCTATCGTTGCTAAGCGACCGTTTCCAGGGCAATACCTTTTCGGGCTCACTTTCATTGATCAACTGATCTTATCGAATCTTTTTTTATTAAAAAAAAAAAAAAAAAAAAAAAAGTTCAATAATTTCTAAAAGAGGAAAGAGGAGATTAAGACGATATTATAAAGTTAGATTACTCTCAAGTAGAAAATTGTTACTCCAAAGAGCTGCGAAATTAACGGCCGTGCGAAATTGCATAAACATAAAACGAGACCTTTTAAATTATTAATGAAGATAAAAGTCTCGTAAATCTTTATTAATTATTTAAGAAGGTGTTTTTTTTAGAGGCTGACGTATTTGTATGAATCTTTCATATGCCGAAGATATTTCTATATTTCATAATGCGACCAGAGTCCTCCCCTTTGGATTTTTCGTTTCATATGTTAATGGTGCATCGGACTTTCATGAGGACCAAAACGGACCATAGAACGACCCGGATTTCTGGATTTATCGTTTATTTCACCTAGTCGACATGTTTTTATTAATAATTTATCTTCTCTTTCAAAATATGACAAAACTTAAGAAATTGGATCGATGAATGTAAGCTACCTTCCTCGCCTAGTCCGTTATGCCTGACCACTGAAGCCATGTAGGACTCCCTGAGCAACTTACTTTCGATAAAGAACTGATGCTAACTCTTTGATGAGAAGTAAAGGAAGAAAATGAACAAAAAGACGAAAAAGAGACAAAATAAATAATATACCTAAATTAAAGATTTTTTTTTTCTATTCATTATTAGTCCAGTCACTATATTATACATTCTACGAAATTGGAAGATATTTTGGACACCTGATATTTTGGAAAACAAAAACATTTCGAACATTTTTTAAAACAAATTTTGGTTTTTTTGGTCTCTACGAAATGGCTTCATTAGTCAGCACTGTTTTTTATTCTCGAAACTTCATCACCTCTCACCTGATATTTTGGAAAACAAAAACATTTCGAACATTTTTTAAAACAATTTTTTTTTGGTTTTTTTTGTCTCTACGAAATGGCTTCATTAAATAAAGTGAGTGAAAATTTAACGATTCTTCAGTCAGATATTGTCTTTGAAAAAACAACACTTTAAAAAAAAATTTTTTTTTCTTTTTAGGGAAAAAACTGGAGAAAAAAAGAAAAAGGAAATTGTAAAAGAGAAATTGGAAGCCAAAACCAACCTTACCATAGGAGGAAGAAAGAAAGCCGGGGAAAATATGGTAGGAAAAGGTGAAAAAAAAAAGTAGTGGCTGTGAAAAAATTCAAAAATTTAAAGGACTCTTTGAATAAAACGAACAGAAAAAAACTCGAAAAAACGAAAAAAGAAAGAAGAAAAACCTCCCCGAACGCCCCCCGAAAGACTCCCTTAAAAAGATCGAAAATAAGAAGGAGAAATTGTAAAAGATAAATTGGAAGCCAAAACCAACCTTACCATAGGAGGAAGAAAGAAAGCCGGGGAAAATATGGTAGGAAAAGGTGAAAAAAAAAAGTAGTGGCTGTGAAAAAATTCAAAAATTTAAAGACTCTTTGAATAAAACGAAACAGAAAAAACTCCGAAAAAACGAAAAAGAAAGAAGAAAAACCTCCCGAACGCCCCCTCGAGTTCTAAGGCAATAGAAATGTCAAACCCGCCGACATCTTTCCACAAGGCGAAAGACTCCCTTAAAAAGATCGAAAATAGAAGGAGAAATTGTAAAAGATAAATGGAAGCCAAAACCAACCTTACCCTAGGAGGAAGAAAGAAAGCCGGGGAAAATATGGTAGGAAAAGGTGAAAAAAAAAGTAGTGGCTGTGAAAAAATTCAAAAATTAAAGGACTCTTTGAATAAAACGAACCGAAAAAAACTCGAAAAAACGAAAAAAGAAAGAAGAAAAACCTCCCGAACGCCCCCTCGAGTTCTAAGGCAATAGAAATGTCAAACCCGCCGACATCTTTCCACAAGGCGAAAGACTCCCCTTAAAAAGATCGAAAATAAGAAGGAGAAATTGTAAAAGATAAATTGGAAGCCAAAACCAACCTTACCATAGGAGGAAGAAAGAAAGCCGGGGAAAATATGGTAGGAAAAGGTGAAAAAAAAAAGTAGTGGCTGTGAAAAAATTCAAAAATTTAAAGGACTCTTTGAATAAAACGAACCGAAAAAAACTCGAAAAAACGAAAAAAGAAAGAAGAAAAACCTCCCCGAACGCCCCCTCGAGTTCTAAGGCAATAGAAATGTCAAACCCGCCGACATCTTTCCACAAGGCGAAAGACTCCCTTAAAAAGATCGAAAATAAGAAGGAGAAATTGTAAAAGATAAATTGGAAGCCAAAACCAACCTTACCATAGGAGGAAGAAAGAAAGCCGGGGAAAATATGGTAGGAAAAGGTGAAAAAAAAAGTAGTGGCTGTGAAAAAATTCAAAAATTTAAAGGACTCTTTGAATAAAACGAACAGAAAAAAACTCGAAAAAACGAAAAAAGAAAGAAGAAAAACCTCCCCGAACGCCCCCTCGAGTTCTAAGGCAATAGAAATGTCAAACCCGCCGACATCTTTCCACAAGGCGAAAGACTCCCTTAAAAAGATCGAAAATAAGAAGGAGAAATTGTAAAAGATAAATTGGAAGCCAAAACCAACCTTACCCTAGGAGGAAGAAAGAAAGCCGGGGAAAATATGGTAGGAAAAGGTGAAAAAAAAAAGTAGTGGCTGTGAAAAAATTCAAAAATTTAAAGGACTCTTTGAATAAAACAAACCGAAAAAAACTCGAAAAAACGAAAAAAGAAAGAAGAAAAACCTCCCCGAACGCCCCCTCGAGTTCTAAGGCAATAGAAATGTCAAACCCGCCGACATCTTTCCACAAGGCGAAAGACTCCCTTAAAAAGATCGAAAATAAGAAGGAGAGCCGACAATGCCCTGAGACATCAAAACGTTTTTAATGGTGCATCGGACTTTCATGAGGACCAAAACGGACCATAGAACGACCCGGATTTCTGGATTTATCGTTTATTTCACCTAGTCGACATTATACATTTAGTCGACATCATACAATTAGTCGACGGAAAAAATCCCGACTTTTTGAAATTACAGGTTGTTCGAAGATGATGCCATGACATAACACCACTTCAATGGTTTCTGCCAACCAGAAACCGCTTCAGTTCTTGGCCTGACTAACATCATTATCAACATAATATTATGATTTATGATGTATCATTTATTAACAGAAAAACGACTAAAATGTTTTTTCGGCATACCAAATACAAAAATATGTCTAAAATATTTTCGTCTTGTGTCCATATTTCATCGCGGATAAAAAGATATAAAATGTTGGAAAGAGGTCAATTTGAATGGCCTTCTTATGTGGTTTTCCGCAATTTATTACGCCCCCCGAACGCCTTTCGCTATTTCCTACCGGCCAGAAGTCGTAAACAAACACGACTTGAAGCCGAAAGCTTCAATTTTCGTTAGAATTATACCGACTTTAATATAATTGGATTGTTTTCCTCAGAACGACCGAAGGGAGAGTAAACATTTTTATTTGTAAACATTCTGTAGATGCCTTTAGAATGCCAAATGCTCCTCTCCGATAAACAGCCCTGTCCTACCGACCCAATCCCTTTATTTTATTTTTTTCTCTCACGATTATTTTGGCCCGTAAACACCTTTAAATATCTTGTTTACTCGTCGAGTTATTTCTGTCTATAATGTCAAAAGAACAGCGTGCTCAAAAGGAGGTCGCAAAAAGTAGGGAAGGAACAGGATTAAAAAAGACTCATGAGGACATTTTGGTACGTCAAGTACGTTAGTGGGTCCATTACACACCTTTGACCTTGCAAAGGACATCAATTTCGATTTTTTTTTCTTTTTATTTCTTAGATCACTGTTTTATGGTTGGATTTTTTTGGCTGGTTTCGAACGGTTTAGAGATTTAAAAAAACTACTGATTGAAAAATGATTTCACCTCTATGTCGCTTGATTATGCCAAACGTAAAATCCAGGGTAAGCTATTGCACGTACTAAGGGGATGAAAAAAATTGAGGAATTCGAAGCTAGTGGATCGAAATTCGAATACGAAAATCGTCTTAGGTCGAATTTCGACATCCCGACGCGACTTTCGGGGAAGCAAGCAGCAGCTTTTATTGGAAGCATGGGTTGAAAGCTACATTTTTCGATGGCTTTAACCAATGGAACAGTATTCCAAAAGATTCATATCGCATTGATCACATACATGTATACAATGAACGTTTAGGAACTGGAAAACGGCCAAAACGGCATGCAAGTTATGTTTAAAGCACGATCTAGATGGCTTCCGCGTCCGGGTTGTCGGAAATGCCGGTAATTTTTAAGTTTTGACGAAAATAAGATAAAGGTGGGCTTGAGTCAGGAGCGCCATTCATTTTGCCCGACATGCAACTTACGTGATAAAGACTAATATACACCTTGATCAATCCACAAGATTTCGGTTTTTAACAAAATAGTCCAAGAGAATTCTAAATAAAAATGCGGAAGACAGGTAAGAAGCAATCACAGTACCTACATCAGTGTGTGGGGACAATAAATTTCATGAAGCAGAAAAACCTTCCTTCACAATCACCTCTTCGACGAAGGGAGAGGAAGGAAAGGATGGAGGATGGAGGAATAGATGAAAAGCAAAGTAGCATGGTGCTGTAGCGGACGACGTAGCTACTAACATATGTAGAAATACATATGTAATAAAAGTTTAGTCGAAAATATATTTAAATATTTGAAGACGCACTTATTTTATTTAAAGCGTCAACAAGTCGCTTTAGCTGGTGACCAGCGAAAGGTACAACAAAACCTTCATCATCGACTTAAAAGGAAAACACATAGACGTATCCATTGATCGACTGAAGCCCGCTTATTTCGACAATAATAATCTTTCAACGCCGGAACCAACCATAGATATATGTCTTGACAAGATTGTTGAATTAGACAACATTCCGCGTTATACTCGCTACGGCCGGTCGATAAAGTACCCTAAAAATCTTTAAACGTGTCGGTTTTGAATCATTTTTTTCTTTTGGCGGACATAAAAAAAAAATTTTTTTTCGGCGGAGGAAGTAGTTGTAGCGGACGACGTAGCTACTAACATATGTAGAAATACATATGTAATAAAAGTTTTGTCGAAAATATATTTATTTAAATATTTGAAGACGTACTTATTTTATTTAAAGCGTCAACAAGTCGCTTTAGTGCTTGCCCCTTATAAACTGCGGGTCATTCCCAATATCCATCGGTTGTCATAAAAAGGTTGTTTCGATAATCTCATGCATGGATTCAAACAGGAGAAACGGGTTTGAAATTTACAAGACCGCATAAAATCAATTACATCCAGTATATCGATTTGCATACGCATAATGAGATTCGTCTAGTCCTAGAACGACTTTTTAACATTCCAATTCCCCTTTGGGAGCGTTCACTCGAATTTCGTATTGAGCATGGACGGGGCGTTGTAAAAAGCCCAGCTGTGCCGGATCAATACCGAACTGGCAACTTTCCACTTTGTCCTAGGTCATGAACCGTTTCCCCTTCTATCATTTTCACTTTCCGCATTTCCCCCGTTCCGAAATGAGAATTTTTTTTATGAAACGAAACTCTTTTATTGTAACCCTTCAGGCCTATTTAGCATATTTAATTGTTCAAAAATTTCCATTTTTAATTGTCCTAAAATGAAAGCACACAAAGGGAACATAAAAATAAGTTTATGAACGGATTAGAAGTTTTCCCACCTTATTTAAGAACTGCGAAATTGTAGAAATGGATATAAAAAAAGGCTTATTAAGGGAAAAAGAGTGCAAGCTTCGAGATGGAAAAGGGGGTGGGAAGATTGTGGGGAATTTACATACATTTTACTTTCTTATCAAGAGTACGAAAGAAGGAAAAAAGGGATTTTTATATTTAAACTTATTCCGACCCGAAATGGAGACTCATTTTTCCCTTGATTTACAACTCGCCTTTCTTTCGGAGGGTTGATTGCTCTTGTTATCTTTATTGTAGGGGAAAAATGTAAATTCTTGATGAAAAATAACAAATTCGGTTTAAACCAATTTGGACGTGATGAGTTTGCGGAGCTTCTTTAAAGCTTTAAATTAAATAACCAGTGGTTCTTGAGAAAAGAACGATATAAATTTAGAACACTCGAGAATTCATTATCCAATTATCAACGAGAGGAAAAAATGCTAATGGAATGCAATTATCGGATAATATACTCATTATCAAGCGCTTTATCAGAACCAACGGGTCGAGGTTTCCCAGGAGAATTATTCTTTTTATACTGTAAAAAAGATAAATGGAGGTTTTACGGTTCTGAGCAATTATTCAAATCGTAAATGACTGCTATCGTTTGCTAAGTTTCTCAAAAATGGAAAAGTCGTACTAGAAATGGGTTCGCCTTTTGATAGCGAAATTGCGATAGGACGACAAAAATGAGTCGAAATCACTGAAAACGGATCAGGTGAGTATTGACTGCACTCAGCTGTTGAGAGGTTTCTCCCGGAGTGGGAGAACAGCTGTGTTGCCAAGGCTACGCGTTTATAAGAGGGACCCCGGTTACCATGGGAACGGCAGGAAGGGAGGTCCACTGGTACTGTGTTGTCCCTCGATTCTCATCCGCTTTGATCCCCCTCCCGTAACTGCTTTTCTTTGTTATTCCGCTCATGAATCTCGGACGCATCGTTCTATGCAAAATGCAAATCCTTTAAAGTTTAGATAAAATACTTATAAAAATACCTAAAAAACTGGATTTTTTAAATAAAAATTGAAGGGTTGAGGAAGCTTTGCGTTTTTTCATTGTTAAAGGTAGCTGAATATTTAGATATCGAAGAACTTCTTCTTGCACGTTGAATAGAAAGGCATTCGCGGGGAAAACGCAATCAATTATCATCGTTTGCTCTTCGAAATGCTAATGGAAACTTGAAGGAATGAGAGGATTTTAGGTTTAACGAATTAGGGAGGAGCTATGTTTTTGAAAAGAAGTGAAGAGAAAAGAGTCACGGTTCCCGGACTCTTGGTCGCCTCACGTCCGCCTCGCCGGGTCCCTCCGCTTAACCTTGAAGGGGTCGACGTCGGACGGTTGGGAATCCCACGCGCATGTCAGCGACTTAGAAGCGCGATCTGGACGGGCGACTTGGAATCCGGGATTCCCCCGGGTTCAGTTGCGTTCTGACGTCCGACACGGAGACGACGCCCCTTTTTTACCGACCCGGCTTTTACCTGCACGTTTTTCACGATGGACCCTTCAGCTCTTATACGCGAAGTCAAAAAACGCCCATTACTCTGGGACCAGAAAAACATCAACTACCACAATCGAACCCTTGCAGATCAAGAATGGACAGCAGTCGCTAACGAACTAGGAGAAAAAAGTAAGATCCTTTGTGTATAGCCTCGTGGTCTCCCAATTTATAATAAGTACAACAAAATAAGTGAACCACATATTAATTAAATTTCTGTTAAATAACAACAATTAACGTTTTAATGAATTACATATATGTACATTAATAGGTAGTTAAGTTAACATTTACTCGTTAATCGTTATGGCCTAGTATATAACAAGTGCAGATGTCGGCCCTGAACAGCGCCATCTAACGTTGAAACCGCGAACCTACCAAAAGCCATAGGGGATCCAGACGATCCTACTACCGTTTGATTATTGAAGTTTTACCTAATCTATAAATCTGTTCGTTGAGCCATAGGATCAACTCCTTCCATCGAATTCGTTTGTGATCTGTTCAACATAATAAAAATTGATTTTAAATTTCCGATTTAATTTTATGTACGATATTTCTTTTAATGTAAATATGTAATTCTATACATACATAGTCCTAATTTCATATCAACATGTACGGGGTCCGTCATAGGGGATGTGAAGAACTTAGTTCTATAGACTCTGGTTTGGCCTGCTCATGAGTTGCCCTCGTCGGCAAAAGTTAACGCTTTGGGTCCTAATTAGGGACATAAATTAGGTAACGAAAGAAAAATCACTGATCGATTTTTGATTTTCAGAGGAGGTCGCGAAGCAGAAATGGAAAAGCTTGAGGGACAATTACAGGAAGGAGTTGAAAAAATACAGGCGAATGGAGGGAATCTATACGGACGACCCGCCCCTTCCGAAATGGTCGCGGTTTCAGGAGATGAGCTTCCTGACAGGGATCATATCGACCGGCAGCGAGGGACCCCTCAGCGCCTCCGAGCTCGTCTCCGTCAGCCTCGGTGTCAAACGCGAAGAAGAGGATTCCTCCGTCGAAATGGACGAGGATCGCGATGAATCCGAGAGGATGGACGAGACCACCTACGAAAAGCTCGAGCAGCCTTTTCCTAGAGAAAGTTACCCTAGATGGGGCTTCCAAAACGACGACAGCGGCGACATCCATTTCCTAAAATCCCTTTTGCCTTTCATGAAAATGCTACCACCCATCAAAAAACTCGCCCTACGAAGCGAAATCCACAGTCTTCTCATCAAAGAAATTACCAGCCTTCAAGAGCAGGAAAAACGGGAGGAAAACAACCATCTTGAAAACATGACAATGGATGAAAGTGTAACATCTCAAAGCAAATAAAATGTCACTTCCCAAAAGACTGATTTTAGGGTACAATTTTGTATTTTTCTTTTCTTAGAATAAAAAAATGTTCTATAACTCCTGTCTACCTTAATCTACCTACCGATATTAATGTTGACACACCTCTTATTGATGTGGAAAATGTTTTTCTGGAAATAAAAAGCAATATTGAAACTTTCCCTTGGGTATGAACGCTTTTAACGAAGCGCTTTCGAGTCCGACATCCTCACCCTTGGTCCGATTTTCATATTTAACACAGCATTACGTTTATCTTCGTGATTCAAGCGGAAATAGACAGCCTGTCGGGAAAACAGTTAAATCTTTTATTCATGAGGAGCAGTTTCCGCATGGGTCGTTTCCACCTTGTGGCCCAGCCTTTCTTTCCCCGCTCGCCCTCTTTATTTTTATTTTTTTACCCCCTCTGAAAATTTTTCCACCCATTTTGATATCACAGATTACATGATTTATGCAACTAATAATCCTGGATCATCTACGTCAGAAAAACCAACAGGTAACGTTGGGCTTTGAGGTACCTGTTTGACCCAAGCTTGCTCGTGCATGATCGCCTACAAAAGGCAAACCCATTTTCAATGGACAAAGATATCTGTTGAATCACAGTTTGAATTGGCCAAACTTTTCTGTTGTATCCAAAGAGAGTCAAAGGAAGGGATTCCAGGATTAATAAAGTAGACAGCTATTACAAATGCATAGAAAATTACAATGTTTTATTAGAATTACATGCGCAATGCCCATTATGTTAAACAGCTAATTGAAAACTGTGGTTTCCTCAAGAATTATTTAAATTAATTTTGATTCCTCGCCTGTTAACAGTTGGTCCAGACTCCAGTCTTAATTAAGGATGCATGATGACCACCTCGGGAGCCACTGCACTTGGACAAGCTTAAGTTGAAGATGTTATCTTTCTTTAAACTTTCTAGAAGCTCGAGTTACTACAGGAATAAAACTACCTAATGAGTAATATGATCACTGGATTGAATCACCTTATGGCATTTAAAGACATTGGTTCGATCCTCCGGAACTCATTAATTTTCCAATTTTTCTTCCCTATTTACTTTGAGAGGGAACTTAGGGCACTTTGCACTTGTCGAATTCCAATTCCCATGTGTAAATAAAGGATGCTCACATCGGTCCTGACCAAACAAGGCTGAATTGTTTGCGGTCGGATAAACAAGGGAACGTCTACAATTTCAATATTATATTGTGCCACCGTTTGCACGATTCGTGAATTATTAAAGTACCTATTTGAGTAGTCGGGAAGGGGTTTTCGTATCTATTTAGCAGACAAAAAAAGGGAACACAATTTCCTGCTGATTACCATATACAAAAGCCAAGGAGAAACCGGGTTGTGGCCTATCAATTCGTTTGGGTATCGATAAATTGAATAGTTAGACAAAAATGTTCAAAAAAGCAATTCACTCGAGAAAAACCTTTGTTGGTTTACCCCTTTCAGGAGGAGTAAACTCGAGGGCTTTTCGAAATCTTGCCGAAGCTCTTGAATATTCCGACCCGTAAATTACAGGACCGTAAAAGCGTTGAAATTTATTCAGGCCGGTAATTCGACAAAGGTTTTTGCCTTTTGTGGGAGGATATGAAGAGGCCATAATGAATATATTTCGGGTGGAAAGGAGGGGAAAAACGAAGACGGGTGGGTTTTCGCTATATCGGTAGGGGGCAATTTGTTTGTAGGGCTGCATTCAAGGGCAGGCATTGTACGCTCAACTCTGTTGCTAGGCGGTTCTTCTCTCTCCCCGTATTCGTGGATCGTGCGGGGTCCGGAGGGAACTTTTTTTTTTTTTTTTTCTATTCCCTCTCGTGAGGATTTTTTTTCCATGACATCCTTCATTTTAAAGAGCACTCGAATACAAATCCTGTACAACCCCTAATTTAGACTACCACTTAAGAGCGCTATATTTAAAACCTGACGTGACCCTGCTTACAAGTCAATTTAATGAACTTTCAACACCCTTATACAAGAGCGCAGTATTAAATTTTTTCCTAATTATTAACTAAAGTGAGCGGATCAAGGTCGACGAATGAAGAAAGTGGGCAATGGAGTTATCTGTAAATGACAATCCATGTGAACGATGATTTGAAACCTCGTATTCCGTGGGGTCTTTTCAACTGTTGATATTTTGGAAGAATTTCATCCACTCGCCATGTTTTTATTTTTTTGAAAATCATACAAATTTGAAAATCATGAACTTAATTTTTGACAAAAACAATAAAAGTCGAAAAAAGGAGATTTACAGGACGTGTATCATTAATCACTTAACTTAAAACAAAAGTTAAATTTTACGTATATGTGCTGAAGAAGCAAGTCTATTTATTTTACAATATTTTACTTGGGGACACTGGACAGCCACATGCCGGAAATGGAAGAAATCATGGCCCAGCTCTTTAAGCAAATAGCTGACCTTAAAAAGCTGTTAGACAACATGAAAAGATCGAGTTTCGGAGAAAAGGCGAACCCGCCTTGTTCAAGATCAACAACGGACAAAACCCGCAGGAGGAATTCAAGAGCTGAGCCAGCCGTCGCGCTCTACTCGATCTCAGCCCATCTTTTCATAAGAGTCGTAACTATCGCACAACATTCCTCGTCGACAGTGGTGCAGCAAGTTTGGTTGGTTCGAAACCTATCAACGACCACGCTTTATTCGCCGCAAACCTTATGTAGGTGGACTCTACATCCATCGAGAGGTGACCCTGATACACTAGCAGAAACTAGACACAACAGCGAAAACAAGAAACTAGATAAGCAGCGGAAACTAGGCATTAGAGTCCTCTATGCAAAAAACCTTTTACATACATACACCATAACACTCGATCAACAATTGAATACGACGAGCAACAAGTCAACGCCCAGTCACAAATCATCATTCCAGGATTGGGGAATTTGATCTCAAGAAGACAAAAGAACAAGACAAAGCAGCAGAAACTAGACACAACAGTAAAAACAAGAAACTAGATAAGCAGCGGAAACTAGGCATTAGAGTCCATTATGCAAAAAACCTTTTACAAACATACACCATAACATATTTTGATCAACTATTGAATACGACAAGCAACAAGTCAACGCCCTGTCACAGATCATCATTCCAGGATTGGGGAATTTGATCTCAAGAAGACAAAGGAACAAGACAAAGCAGCAGAAACTAGGCACAACAGTAAAAACAAGAAACTAGATAAGCAGCGGAAACTAGGCATTAGAGTCCTTTATGCAAAAAACCTTTTACTAACATACACCATAACATATTTTGATCAACAATTGAATACGGCGAGCAAAAAGTCAACCCCCTGTCACAGATCATCATTCCAGGATTGGGGAATTTGATCTCAAGAAGACAAAGGAACAAGACAAAGCAGCAGAAACTAGGCACAACAGTAAAAACAAGAAACTAGATAAGCAGCGGAAACTAGGCATTAGAGTCCTTTATGCAAAAAACCTTTTACAAACATACACCATAACATATTTTGATCAACAATTGAATACGACGAGCAACAAGTCAACGCCCTGTCACAGATCATCATTCCAGGATTGGGGAATTTGATCTCAAGAAGACAAAAGAACAAGACAAAGCAGCAGAAACTAGACACAACAGTAAAAACAAGAAACTAGATAAGCAGCGGAAACTAGGCATTAGAGTCCATTATGCAAAAAACCTTTTACAAACATACACCATAACATATTTTGATCAACTATTGAATACGACGAGCAACAAGTCAACGCCCTGTCACAGATCATCATTCCAGGATTGGGGAATTTGATCTCAAGAAGACAAACGAACAAGACAAAGCAGCAGAAACTAGACACAACAGTAAAAACAAGAAACTAGATAAGCAGCGGAAACTAGGCATTAGAGTCCATTATGCAAAAAACCTTTTACAAACATACACCATAACATATTTTGATCAACAATTGAATACGACGAGCAACAAGTCAACGCCCTGTCACAGATCATCATTCCTGGATTGGGGAATTTGATCTCAAGAAGACAAAGGAACAAGACAAAGCAGCAGAAACTAGGCACAACAGTAAAAACAAGAAACTAGATAAGCAGCGGAAACTAGGCATTAGTGTCCTTTATACAAAAAAACCTTTTACTAACATACACCATAACATATTTTGATCAACAATTGAAGACGGCGAGCAAAAAGTCAACCCCCTGTCACAGATCATCATTCCAGGATTGGGGAATTTGATCTCAAGATGACAAAAGAACAAGACAAAGCAGCAGAAACTAGACACAACAGTAAACACAAGAAACTAGATAAGCAGCGGAAACTAGGCATTAGAGTCCATTATGCAAAAAACCTTTTACAAACATACACCATAACATATTTTGATCAACAATTGAATACGACGAGCAACAAGTCAACGCCCTGTCACAGATCATCATTCCAGGATTGGGGAATTTGATCTCAAGAAGACAAAGGAACAAGACAAAGCAGCAGAAACTAGGCACAACAGTAAAAACAAGAAACTAGATAAGCAGCGGAAACTAGGCATTAGAGTCCTTTATGCAAAAAACCTTTTACTAACATACACCATAACATATTTTGATCAACAATTGAATACGGCGAGCAAAAAGTCAACCCCCTGTCACAGATCATCATTCCAGGATTGGGGAATTTGATCTCAAGAAGACAAAGGAACAAGACTAGCGGACAAAGGAACAAGAGCGGAAACTAGGCATTAGAGTCCTTTATGCAAAAAACCTTTTACAAACATACACCATAACATATTTTGATCAACAATTGAATACGACGAGCAACAAGTCAACGCCCTGTCACAGATCATCATTCCAGGATTGGGGAATTTGATCTCAAGAAGACAAACGAACAAGACAAAGCAGCAGAAACTAGACACAACAGTAAAAACAAGGAACAAGACAAAGCAGCAGAAACTAGGCACAACAGTAAAAACAAGAAACTAGATAAGCAGCGGAAACTAGGCATTAGTGTCCTTTATACAAAAAAACCTTTTACTAACATACACCATAACATATTTTGATCAACAATTGAAGACGGCGAGCAAAAAGTCAACCCCCTGTCACAGATCATCATTCCAGGATTGGGGAATTTGATCTCAAGAAGACAAAAGAACAAGACAAAGCAGCAGAAACTAGACACAACAGTAAACACAAGAAACTAGATAAGCAGCGGAAACTAGGCATTAGAGTCCATTATGCAAAAAACCTTTTACAAACATACACCATAACATATTTTGATCAACAATTGAATACGACGAGCAACAAGTCAACGCCCTGTCACAGATCATCATTCCAGGATTGGGGAATTTGATCTCAAGAAGACAAAGGAACAAGACAAAGCAGCAGAAACTAGGCACAACAGTAAAAACAAGAAACTAGATAAGCAGCGGAAACTAGGCATTAGAATCCTTTATGCAAAAAACCTTTTACTAACATACACCATAACATATTTTGATCAACAATTGAATACGGCGAGCAAAAAGTCAACCCCCTGTCACAGATCATCATTCCAGGATTGGGGAATTTGATCTCAAGAAGACAAAGGAACAAGACAAAGCAGCAGAAACTAGGCACAACAGTAAAAACAAGAAACTAGATAAGCAGCGGAAACTAGGCATTAGAGTCCTTTATGCAAAAAACCTTTTACAAACATACACCATAACATATTTTGATCAACAATTGAATACGACGAGCAACAAGTCAACGCCCTGTCACAGATCATCATTCCAGGATTGGGGAATTTGATCTCAAGAAGACAAACGAACAAGACAAAGCAGCAGAAACTAGACACAACAGTAAAAACAAGAAACTAGATAAGCAGCAGAAACTAGGCACAACAGTAAAAACAAGAAACTAGATAAGCAGCGGAAACTAGGCATTAGAGTCCTTTATGCAAAAAACCTTTTACTAACATACACCATAACATATTTTGATCAACAATATTGAATACGGCGAGCAAAAAGTCAACCCCCTGTCACAGATCATCATTCCAGGATTGGGGAATTTGATCCCAAGAAGACAAAGGAACAAGACAAAGCAGCAGAAACTAGGCACAACAGTAAAAACAAGAAACTAGATAAGCAGCGGAAACGACTATGTGGATTACTTTAACAGTCTTAGGGATTCTGACCACATATGCCCTGATTAACAATAAAGCGATCTATGAGCTACTCATAGTAAGAGTTGACAGAATCCAATCAGAGAGCGAGCTCAGTGGACTAGATGTACTGACGCAAGAAGAAAGAATTTCTTATAATACAAATTCCACAAGACCATATATCTTAACGCCGTGGAATTCGAAATTCTATCTGAATAATGTTAAAAATGATCAAGGTGCTCCAAACACTGAGATTCTGGAGTTCGGATTTACGCTCTTTTATACACTCCAGGTGTTATAAGTACCCGAATTCTTCCGGCAGTTATCCTAACTCAAGGAATCAAAGCACTCAAATGATGCACAGGGTTGAACCGAGATATTCTATGATTATTTACCCTCTGTTGGTAGTGCTACTTACTATAGCATGGTTTAAAAGACATTGATGAACATAAGGCTGTCTGATTCTCAAAGGGAGAAGTTAACAAAAAGACAAGTCGCAGCAAGTCTAACTCCTGAAATTAAAAGACCGAAAGCAACGCTGAAGGACACTTCAAATATGTCGAAAGAAACATGCAAGGACTACAACGAGATGTCGATATGCATCAAAGGAAACCAGTGCCCTCACAGACATGATTACAACCGTTTTGGTAAAGAACCTCAAACCTTGAGGATACTAATAAATACGTGATGATATCATGATGGGTCAGCTTTATGCTATTCGACAAAATCAAGCTAAGAATGAGAAGAAAATAGAGGATACCCAAAGGCAATTGAGAGAGTTGAATAGGTTGGTCTTGGTTGAGGTGATGATCCTTAAGCTTGTCTATATAATTAGAAAGAGCAGGATCGGCTCTGTCTACTACAAGCCCAGCGATACTCTAACAATATAGATTTGACTGCTGGGAATTTAAATGCGGTATCCAAGGGCATACGCTCAGGTCATTTGGATAACGACGTTTATCTGCTAGACGGAGAAATAACTCACTTTGATGACTGGCAGTTGCTTCAAGTAGCTATGTACCTATCATTAACAGATAGTGCAAATATAAAATTCTCCCATAGACTGCATAAACTCGCTGTATTCGCGATGAGCTGTCACTTCAGTGACTTGTGCACAGAGAATTTTAAAAGAGAGCTCAAGAATAGAAACTTCTATAAAAGAATAAAATCTAAAAGAATAGAATCTCTATAAGAATTAATGTATACAATGTTGTGTGTGTTGTAGAAGAATTTATTGTTAACTGAATTAATTAAATCATATGTTTTTGGACTTGTGGCACTGGAGAGTCGCCACAATCTCAAGAAGACAAAAGAAAGAACAAGACAAAGCAGCAGAAACTAGACACAACAGTAAAAACAAGAGACTAGATAAGCAGCGGGAACTAGGCGTCCTTTATGCAAAAAACCTTTTACAAACATACACCATAACATATTTTGATCAACTATTGAATACGACAAGCAACAAGTCAACGCCCTGTCACAGATCATCATTCCAGGATTGGGGAATTTGATCTCAAGAAGACAAAGGAACAAGACAAAGCAGCAGAAACTAGACACAACAGTAAACACAAGAAACTAGATAAGCAGCGGAAACTAGGCATTAGAGTCCATTATGCAAAAAACCTTTTACAAACATACACCATAACATATTTTGATCAACAATTGAATACGACGAGCAACAAGTCAACGCCCTGTCACAGATCATCATTCCAGGATTGGGGAATTTGATCTCAAGAAGACAAAGGAACAAGACAAAGCAGCAGAAACTAGGCACAACAGTAAAAACAAGAAACTAGATAAGCAGCGGAAACTAGGCATTAGAGTCCTTTATGCAAAAAACCTTTTACTAACATACACCATAACATATTTTGATCAACAATTGAATACGGCGAGCAAAAAGTCAACCCCCTGTCACAGATCATCATTCCAGGATTGGGGAATTTGATCCCAAGAAGACAAAGGAACAAGACAAAGCAGCAGAAACTAGGCACAACAGTAAAAACAAGAAACTAGATAAGCAGCGGAAACGACTATGTGGATTACTTTAACAGTCTTAGGGATTCTGACCACATATGCCCTGATTAACAATAAAGCGATCTATGAGCTACTCATAGTAAGAGTTGACAGAATCCAATCAGAGAGCGAGCTCAGTGGACTAGATGTACTGACGCAAGAAGAAAGAATTTCTTATAATACAAATTCCACAAGACCATATATCTTAACGCCGTGGAATTCGAAATTCTATCTGAATAATGTTAAAATGATCAAGGTGCTCCAAACACTGAGATTCTGGAGTTCGGATTTACGCTCTTTTATACACTCCAGGTGTTATAAGTACCCGAATTCTTCCGGCAGTTATCCTAACTCAAGGAATCAAAGCACTCAAATGATGCACAGGGTTGAACCGAGATATTCTATGATTATTTACCCTCTGTTGGTAGTGCTACTTACTATAGCATGGTTTAAAAAGACATTGATGAACATAAGGCTGTCTGATTCTCAAAGGGAGAAGTTAACAAAAAGACAAGTCGCAGCAAGTCTAACTCCTGAAATTAAAAGACCGAAAGCAACGCTGAAGGACACTTCAAATATGTCGAAAGAAACATGCAAGGACTACAACGAGATGTCGATATGCATCAAAGGAAACCAGTGCCCTCACAGACATGATTACAACCGTTTTGGTAAAGAACCTCAAACCTTGAGGATACTAATAAATACGTGATGATATCATGATGGGTCAGCTTTATGCTATTCGACAAAATCAAGCTAAGAATGAGAAGAAAATAGAGGATACCCAAAGGCAATTGAGAGAGTTGAATAGGTTGGTCTTGGTTGAGGTGATGATCCTTAAGCTTGTCTATATAATTAGAAAGAGCAGGATCGGCTCTGTCTACTACAAGCCCAGCGATACTCTAACATAGATTTGACTGCTGGGAATTTAAATGCGGTATCCAAGGGCATACGCTCAGGTCATTTGGATAACGACGTTTATCTGCTAGACGGAGAAATAACTCACTTTGATGACTGGCAGTTGCTTCAAGTAGCTATGTACCTATCATTAACAGATAGTGCAAATATAAAATTCTCCCATAGACTGCATAAACTCGCTGTATTCGCGATGAGCTGTCACTTCAGTGACTTGTGCACAGAGAATTTTAAAAGAGAGCTCAAGAATAGAAACTTCTATAAAAGAATAAAATCTAAAAGAATAGAATCTCTATAAGAATTAATGTATACAATGTTGTGTGTGTTGTAGAAGAATTTATTGTTAACTGAATTAATTAAATCATATGTTTTTGGACTTGTGGCACTGGAGAGTCGCCACAATCTCAAGAAGACAAAAGAAAGAACAAGACAAAGCAGCAGAAACTAGACACAACAGTAAAAACAAGAGACTAGATAAGCAGCGGGAACTAGGCGTCCTTTATGCAAAAAACCTTTTACAAACATACACCATAACATATTTTGATCAACTATTGAATACGACAAGCAACAAGTCAACGCCCTGTCACAGATCATCATTCCAGGATTGAGGAATTTGATCTCAAGTCTCAAGAAATAAGCTTGCTGCTTGTCCATTCAAATGGAAGTTGGCGATTGCAGAAACTAGTCAACGGGTCAACCCATTACCCATTGATGATGTTACGTTTACAGATGGTGTTGGTCCAGGAATGCACGGCGATGGTAGAAAGAATAGCACAAGATCATATACATAGAACTGCAATTGAAAAAGATAGTAAATTTCGCTGCAGAGTCCAATGAATGGTCGGAGTGCAATAAACCATCCGAAGATGTGAAAAACAGCTAAGCTTGAGTTGAACGTTTTTCGAAAACCATAAGAACGTTTATTCCGCTCCAGTTAACAAGTCATCTCCAATAAGGAAAAATTTAAAATAAACAAGACGTAAAGAAAAGTCTATTTGTATTGAAATATCTAGATGGGCAGGGGGGGGGGCTTTAGTGGAAAATTACAGGTGACTAAGATTTGGGGAGTGAAAAACCCCAAAACACAAAAGTCTACGATCTACCTGTTATGTTTAGCTTGTCACCTGAGAACCCTATTTCCTTGTGCGGTTTTAAAAGGGTCTTTTTTTTTTTTTTCCACCCCTCCTTGAAAGAGTCTGAAGATTGAGGCGAGCCCCCAGGCCGAATGAACGCCTATTTTATACAACGTAAAGGAAAAGGAAAAGAAATAGGGGCTGAGGGATTTAAGGGTATAAAAGTTGTTGGGTGAGATGGTAAAGGGCGGATGCAACGAGAGGGGAGGGGAGATCAGCTGACTCATGGAAATCGATGTTGGGACCCTTGGTTATATTTCACCCACCGCTTGGCTTCAAGTAAAATTCACTCTCGAATTGAACTCCTTTCCCTTTTTATAACCTACACGATTCACTAATACTCCATTTAACACCGAAGAGTGTCAAAAACTTGTTTTTATGTTTTTTATATGAGAAAACGAGGGTTTGGAAGTGCAAGTTTAATCTAATAACAGTGATGGATTTCTGAGAGGAGAGTTGTGCTCTCCTAAGTTTAATCTGCTTGGAATCCCATAGGAGATCGAGTGAATGATTCGAGCAGTTTGAATAACGGACGTTAAGGGAATATCAAACCATCGGACCAAACCTAATTACTCGAAATTGAGTTTTGATAAGTCGATATTTCGGAGAAAACGTTCGCGGACGAAGAATTCCGTGGAAGAGAATTTCGAAGGCCTCCCGGAGGGCTATTAACGTGAATTAAAGCTATTAAAGGACCTCCATTAAAGTGCGATTTCTTCCTCCCTACTTTTTTGTCAAAATCTTGAAAACTTCGAGGGGGAAAAAAAACGACGAGCGGAACGGAGGCTCATAATTCCCATTCCCTGCCTCTTCCTAAGTCCGACAATCAAGTCAACTCAATCACTTAAGACTTTAACAAAGAATCTATCCGGCACGACTTCGAACTTCTTAATCCTCTTATGGCTTAATCACGAAAGGCACAAAGTCGCACGTTCTTCTTTGATTGCGCTTAAAACCCATTTTCCCGGACGAAAACCTCAAAGTTTAAGCATTTACCCACGTTTAATCTTAACTTGAAATTTATTTATAAGCACAATTACAAAACTCCTGAATCAAAGTGAACCAAGGCAAGTTTTCGAAATCCTCCCGTCAATGCCATCTCATGAAGAACCAGGGAAGTACCAATTGAAAGAAACTACCTTAAAATTCCATTTCGGTTAACTGTCACCCCGGACCCCCTCAATGACCTCTCACCGGGGGACTGACACCACCCCCCGTTCGAAAAAATGGTTCTGACTTGAACAAACTGAAAAAACTTCAGCATTAGCAATTGAAAAAAATTGTAAAATGTCAACCTCATGGAGGGACAAGACTTGTGTCAGTAGTGGTGACAGGCCGGTAATGAAGAATGAAACCATGCCACCATGAGCGATGCCAAAGGGGGACCAGGGGCTTCAGGAGGGTCCGATACGAAAAATTGAGGTGTCCGGTTGGAACTTCCACTGCCTATTTCATGGATGAACAAAAAACAGGAAAATCACGAAATTCCTTCACTACGAGCGTTCTAATGTCTATGCGTTGAGAATCGTAATCGCTCGAGTGAGACCTCGGTCGGGCTTCGCCTAGCAACGCGGATCGAGTGTCGAAATTTAACCGGCAAACTCCCTCATCTCGTGTATCCTATTATGCAAACGAGTATTTAATTAACGAAAATGAAATATAAAGCATGCTAATTTTAAAAAGATATATCTCAAGTTACAGCCTCAATCAGCACAGGAGGAGGAAATCGCAAAAATATGGTGGCCCAAAATTTTTAAACAATAAGTAGATTCAATTAAATGTTTGAAGGTCTTACATTTTCAGATAGGATAGCGTGTCGAGTACGAAAGTGAAAAGTGGGGATCAGCTGAGGTGCGGGTCGATACGGCTTCGAGTTCTAGGTCAAGTCAAGGGCAAAGGCGTTTTAAAATCATTTCAAGCGCATCACTCAAAAACGTTTTATCACTAAATTCGTTTTTATTTATTCATCAAATTGGGACAAAAATTTAGGCAATTATTATCTGCGAAAAATGGTCTGTCAACAAAATCTTTCGATTAATGGAATGGACTACTGTATTAACTGGAGCGGAACAAAATCTTCATATTTGTGAAGTCTGGAGGATTAAGTATTTAAAGTGCATATTTCTCAAAAAGAAAGTTATTGTTTTACCCTCGAACCCGGGTTTTCGGGAGGGTCAAGGAGACCCCGTAGGGTCAATCTGACCTTTGCTCTTTATCGGGCAACACTCATAACATAAGCAAGACAAAAAGAAGAAGAAAAAAAAAATTCTACGTGTTATAACAGGGAAAAGAATTTTTTTTGTGACTAATGGGATGTTATTCTCCCAAGTTCGTGATATCTACATGTGGCATGCGGTAATGCGATAAGTGAAGAGAACGTGCGGGTGAATTCGACATCAGACAAAATTTCCACAATGTTTGAATTGGAATAATATCTGGAGAGGTAGGTCATTTTACACGTAATGGGAGGTGGATTTAAATATTTTGATCAATGCGTAACGACATTCAACCAATTCAATTCAAATAAAATGTTTCATACAACTTTTGTTGAACTTCTTATGTTCCACTCATAATGATATAATGAACTTATGGGTTCCACTCCCGCTACCCGCGTTACATCTTGCTAGAAGAAAAACTCGACGTGTACACTTCGCCAAGTAACCTCAGTTGTCGACGCTTTTGAGGGGAGCCCTATAGCGTCAGCTGACAAAAAAGTCAGTCGAAAATATAAAGCATAAAAATCGACATGTTAATTATTTATTAGAGAAGCTACTCTAAAAATGACTATTGTGGCGTCCCACATGACACATCTATTGATCGCTACACCACTCGGTAGGAAAATCAAAATACATTAAACCTTTCGAAAACGAGTGCAGTCCTCAGAGCTTCGTTATTCGTAGTCGACGTTTTTGGGGGAGCTATAAAGCCGCAGCTGACAAATTCAAATTGTTGTGCTCTGCTACCAATTTATGTTCCACTTCAAGGCACAGCATCCAATGAAACGAAAATAGGTAAGTTATTCAAATTAGCTGTGAGGGTCACCTTAGAAGAAGTGGAAGGTTTCAATTTAAAAGGTTTGACTGAACATACAAGTTTCGTCATATCCATGAGCAATGGAAGGGGAGGGTTTGGATCAATTGACATTAATTTTATCACCTCTGTTGGGACGTTGTTGCTAGGCGGGAGGGCTGAAGTGGCTTAAATTAGGATAACGTTTAAAGGTCGTGTTTTAGACTATAAAACCACCCCCTTGAAACCCTCGTCCGAGAGATTGATGACAGTGTGGGTGGGGATGAGATAGGAAAAAACCCCGGAGAAAGAGGTACGGACCAAAGAATCACGGGTAGAAAGGGGGGCTCGACGTGGCAACGTTGCCTTCACACCTCTTCGGCCAAGGTTAAATGTAATGCCCATCCGAAATCATTAATAAAAATCATTAATAACCTCATCAGTCATTATTCATTAAGCCAGGATCATTAATATTGACTATTTAAGGCCTACAGTCATTTCACACGAACCTACCTAATTACAAAAACAATCACCCTTCATATCCAAACGTCACCTCAAAAAGCAAAATCTTCTGAACAAAAGGCAAAAATCCAAGTATAGCCACCTTTGCTTTATTGAGAAGGTTCTATACTAATTAGTAATTACTAATTTTGTACTAGGAAAAGAATTCAGTTTTGTAATGAACCCCAAAACAAATGATTTAATTTAATAAAAATATTTAAACATGAGAGTAATCTTACATTTTGGCGCAGTCTAAAATAAATATGAAATACAATGTTAGAACGCTCCCAGATTGAAAAGATGTCATTGAAAGACATCAAATCCGCCCTGAAATCCTTCAAAGTGGACTTCAACTTTAGAGGTAAGAAACCCGAACTTGTTACTACGTTATTAGCTACTCTCGGGCTCGAAAGAGAAAATACGGAAGAACCAAATTCTTCCAGCATTTTCAACGCCTCTTTTGAGTCTGCAGCAGGGAACACATCTCCTACTCGAGAACAGGTCGTATGATGAGAAAATTTAACGGGGAGGACGATTATTCGATTTCAAGATGGATAAAGGAATACAACGACTTAGCGAAAATGCTAGGTGTGGTCGGAATTCGGCTATCGCTTTACAAGTTCATGTGATGTGCAGTATACGCAGGTCATAGGAAATCCTTATGGAAGTGAAGTGAATTAAATAAATCAATAAGTAAATAAATAAAGTGAATTCCAACATTTTAATAGATCGAAAACTACAAGTTGTGAATTTCCCTTAGGAGAAAATATGTATCGTGTAAACTTATAGCGTGTCTTAAAACTTTTAACCTTTTTTTAATACTTTATAAGCAAAAAATCACACGAGTGAACATGGAAAAAAAATTGATTCGGGGAAGGTAAATGCGGCGGACGGATCCAGTTTAGGGTTTAATGAAGGTGAAAAAACGAAAAAAAGATAGGCAATTTTACGTTATAAAAGACCCTTAAATGATGGTTTACATCAGGCCCTATTAGGAAGTAAGCCTCTAATAATGAAAAACTAGTTACCGCTTTTAATGTTCCTTACCACCGAACATGCACTACTACCGAACCCTGCCAAAATAAGGGAAACCTCTGAGCCAAATGCTAAAGCAAAAACCAGAAAAATGATAAAAATACGGGAAAATATTGTTGTAAATATGACACATCAACTGAAAATGGTGAGTATAGTTTCGGCTTTCATTGAATAAACAGGTTTTAAATTCTTATAAATTGTAACAATGGTGTCAGAAGTGGGCAATAGGTGTCTTGGGTCCTTTTCCTGAGTCTAGGTCTTGAAACAGGTTTCTGATCGTTGTAATGTGGATTACATATTTCACGAAATGGCCGGAGGTCTTTGCGTCACCCGACCAGAAAGCAGAGACCCACAAGGGCTCGTTGCAAATGTCATCGCCAGATTTGGAAATCCGTCGGAAATATACAGCGATCAGGGAAGAAACTTCGAGTCTGAAGTTTTCCAGGGGACGTTAAAGATTTTGGGCGTCCATAGACCAGGACGAGGGTACTTCGTCCTCAGTGTGACGGCATGGTCGAACGATTTAACAGGTCGTTGCAAAACATTATTGCGAAGTTGGTGTCCTGGCAACGCTGGCGTTTGGAGGCAGCTCAGCTCATCGTTTGCTGTTCGGTTTGCAGTGTACTACAGCTTACGCTGAGAACTTGACTAAGACGAATGGATTGAGTTCACGGGACCGCTCGGGAAGAAGAAACAAAACTATAATCGGGAAGTTAAAAAATTAAATAGAAAAAATAGCGTAATTGACTTGTTAAAAAAAGTAGGTTTTTCATTAGAGGCAGAAGTCGCTTCTAATGGGTTTTGTGAAAGAAAAAAAAATTGTTTTGTCCTTGACTGAGGAACCCCGGGCGTTACATCCTTGAAAATCAGCTGGAAGTCTTTTTAAAAAAGAAAGAAAAAAACATTTTTGATACTTGACGTGAAAATTGTTTTACCGGAAAAAAAAACTTTTTATCTAAAATTAATTTCCCCTCTTGAAGATTACTCCAGGGGTGCTTTGAGGAAAGCCTGATTTCCATTCACCTTCAACCCCCAGGGGAAGGAAAGGGAGGCCCACTCGCCATTTTCTCGACTTTTCCGTTATCAAAGTAGAAGATAAGGGCCAAAAACCTTGTAACCCCCACCCCAAATTCAAAAGAGGCTTTCAACCCTTTTGAGCCGAACTCTTCCTCAAATCTGAATATTTCATTAATTTCCTATCCATTCGTAACTTTACCTTGTTTCAATAAAACATGATAACTTATTAAAAGGCTTTTTCATTAGACAAAAGTTTTGAAAATACTACGAACTTCAATATTATTGACTTGGGCATAAAACGATATTAAATTACTATAAGAAAGGACGCTTGTTGCTAAGGGGTAGAGGGCGCCCCTGGTGCCGGCCGGTACGAACTACGAGGCGACTAAGTGTCTACCATATCCAGAATCCCACTCTTTTTTATCGAAGTCGTTATATCCTTCACGTTATTTGCTCTCTCGCTTCTACTTTTCCCTCTCTCGTTTTTTTGAACTGACTGACCTCCCTTTTACTCCACCACTCCAGCTGAGCAAACAGCGTTTTAAACATTTTGAACAAAATTAAAACTTTTAAAGAATTATAATCTATAGACGTTTTATGGCTTCCAAGGCGGGCTATCTATTTCGGAACATTGTAAATCTTACGGTTTAACTACTAATTAGGACAAAAAGGTCTTCTTTTTCTATTTATAATTTATGTTGTACAGCCGAAGAGGGGGTGTCGTTTGGAATTAGTGGGGATCACGTGAAACACCAAATTGGAAGGTTTCCGAGTATCTCAACTTTTTCGTTAACATTTTACTAGCTAGTGCAAGAAATCAATAACACACTTATTTTTATTATGTTTTCAATAAAAGGATTCCCTTTTCGATCCTCCCTATCTCTTTCACTGAAAACCTGCTTTATTCATTTTTCCCCTCTCCCTCCGCTAAGCCCCTTGTTGCCGGCTTGTAACTGATCCGCGCAACTATCAACTCGATGTTGATACAATTAGAAAGAAAAATGAAGGCAAGCGAAGGAAGGGATGATGAATTGACCGTGGAGAACAGTGCGTCAAGAATGGAAAAGGCGTAATTAAATTTTTTCCTTTTCTTTGTGTTAATCTATACAGATTTTCACAAGGGGGAAATATAGGGCCCAATGCGGGGGCTTTAACCATTTTGCCTAGGCGCCGGGGAAAATGCTAACTTACATGAGTAGCCAGAACGAACCAGGGGCTGGGTTAATGGATTAAAATTCCTTCCCAGCCTGGGAATCGAACCCAGGACCCCGTGATGTCCTGTGAGACGACTTACGACCCACCTCGACCTTATTTTCCCCCAGAATTCAGGAAAGCAACTTTCAACCGCGTTCACTCTCTCAACCATCCTGGTATCCGAGCCACCCGGAAGATGATCAGGAAGCGTTGCTTTTGGACGTCGGCAAAATAAGTCTTATCACCTTATCCACTACACAACGGAGGTCCCGTAATTAAATTTAAAATTCAATTTTGGTACATAAAACTTATTTTTTTCACAGCGGTTTTAAAGAATTATGGAACGGAGTGGCCATAAGAATGGTCATTCTAAAAAGTAAAAATAGCTAAGAACGGAAAAAAAAAAGAAAAAAAAAGAAGAAGATTTAGGTACATAGTAGGTTCAATAGCGGGGTGCAGTAAAATTTCCAGCAGCTTAAGATGAGCAGAAGATCAGGGAAACATTCCAACATACGATGATTTAGTACCCACCCGAATTTAAGAACGAATACTCGAGCCACGCAATTCATTCGCCTTCAATATTTCACAAAAAATTATTGATATTGCGAAAAAAGGCGAACTTGATGAAGAGTCAATCATAAAATTAACGGAATTCAAGATCCTCTGCTAAGTTAAACTATTTTGTTTACTTCAAGAACGATTTGAAGAGGGATTTTAAAATTTACGAATCGGTGAAAACAGGACAATAAATGGATAGATTTAAGCAATAATTTAGACAAGCGGAGAGGGGGTAGAAGAACCTATTCAGAAAGGGCCTTTTTCAAACAAAATGTCACAATAGTACACTTTGCGCATTCTAGCGGATTTCTAAGTAACTAATGATTTGTTAAAAACTTCTTACCTTTTGTCACTTGAATGGCTTACCTTGGCGGAGGGAATTTTCTTGCATCAATGTAGTTACCTAGACCTCGAACATAAGTGTTGAAATTCTTGATGTAACTCATCGTTTTTTTGTGGAGTTTTTCGTTCTGAACAGAAGGCGAACTGCCATGATCTGTAAGCATCGAGCTAGCATACGATGGTGATGTAAGGTCCTTCTCCGAATCTTCTGGAGGAAAAATTGACTGCAAACAATAAAATGACATAAAATAAAAATTCAATAAAATTGGAGCAAAAATTGAGAGTTCATGAGGAAAGGTAAAAATTTTTTCAAATATATTGTTGAAAATCTATAAGAGTAAGTTGTCTATATTGAAAAACTTGAAAAATAAAATTGTAGGAATTAGTCACTATCATATTTAGTGACCCAGGTCGAACTTCATGGCACTCGATACCAATTAATGTGGTAAAATTAAGGCAAAAAATTATGGAAAAAATTGGAGTTTAGCTTCAACTGCAGTTTCGCAAGCCGAGCCTAATCTTTGGACGTTTGTATGTGTAGTTGGTCAAAACACCATGCTTGCGTGACCAGTCCAATCTTTACGAAATTTTCAGCATGTACAGAGTAAGGTGTTTGAAGATTAGGGGGAGATGGGGGAAGGTAGGGGAGGTGATGGGAGAAGATGATCCTCTAACTCTACAACCCATGCAGTACTTATGAATAGTGCATCTCATTTATCTCCCCACTGCCTCCGATTCCCCTACTCATTATCCCCAACCCTGATTCCCCAAACAGTCTGATGTTTTATTGGGTTCCCTGGTTTCAGCGGACAGCATGGCAATGGGTAGAACCAGAGTCTGCTAACAGGGATAAAATTTTAATGAAATAATACCTGAAGGGTTGACATCGAACGTTCATCTTTCTCAAATTCTTCTTCCTCTACATCTTCATCGGATTGTTCCCCTTTCAAATATTCAAAATCTGGTACGCCAATGATTTGCTTCTGCAAAGGTTCCGTGGATAAAGATCTAATAACGTGATGCCCAGGAGGTTTTTCGGTCAGAGGGAGGCTGAAACTCGCCCAACTGTCGATCGGACAAGGCGGTGGCTCGACGTCTTCCTCCCAGTCTTTTGGCGTGTCCGCTAAGTCTTTTTGTTGAAAGTTCCACTAAAAACATTTACTCGATTAAAAGGATCCTAACTCACCGAAAAGTATGAATCTAGTAAGGAAAAGAGTAAAAATATAACACACATTGACTTTGTTGTACTTAAAAGAGTCAAAGTCCACTTAGAAGGACTTTGCCGACCATAAATGAGCATTGAGGTCGTCCATCTGGTAATTTTGTTTTCTCATCCGAAAGTTTTAATCAAAAAACTTGAACGAATAAAACAAAGTCGATCACATTTTAACTCATGAGGTAATATGAGGTTACAAAGTCAAGCGTGACATCAAGCATTCTTCTCTCAGTCAAGCGTCTTTCACTTTTGAACAAATTTAAAATTAACTTACGTTCAGAACTTTTCTCAAAGCCATTTGAAAACAATGGACAGTGAAAGGGGCAACTTGGGAGTCCAAATATTTTGAATATTCCGTCTCCACTATTTCGTCAAAAACCATTTTTCGTACTTGGAACGCAAGCATGTCTCTCTCTTCTTCAACTTTGAAATCTCCACTGCAGAAAAACAAAAATTAAAGCACACACATACGTAAAATAAATTAATTTTGTGTGGGAGATCAAAAAGGCAGTAGAAGAAACACCATTTGGTTAGACTGAAAATTTACCCGATAGAATATTAAAAAACTTCTTTTATTTTAAATTTTAATCAGCTGACCAACTATGAACTCGTAACTCGTCGATTCCCTCTATAAAATTTTTATCCGACTTCAAATCTTATAAATAAAACTCTCAAAGAACTCACACCATTATTTAGTCGCCGAAAATATACTACTTAATTAAAATGAATATTCACTGATTCTTGAGGCTTCGTTCCTTGATCCAACATGGCGTCCGCCGGGCCGTCTCTCTCTCTTTCAGTTCATCATGGCGCCCATTACATTATCCGAATAAATCCGAGTTTCCATAAAAGAATTATTCGCGAAACTTTCTCCATATTAAAGGATTTAGTTCTATCCCACTTCTGAATTTGTTTAGGAGGAAAATAAAGCGATACAACTCACAATAAAAACTGTTTCTTTTTCACATTTTTCACAACCAAGAGTCGCCATCAAATGCCGATCGCAATCCACATTCCACAGACCACAACTGACTCCTGTTTACTAGAAACGCCGATAGGACTACCCTTTTCTACTGCCTTCTTGATCTCTCATGTGTAACAAATACAAAATCTACCTACCTAATAAATTTAGGCCCCATTCCGAGCCAATATTATTAATTAATTAGTAATTGTAATCAATGTTCTTTTCATTTGGAAATCAGTTTAAAAAAAATTAATAATTACTCTATGAAGTCATCAACGAATGAAGTAAAGCGCTTCGGAACCGCCTTTCCTCCTCCACTACTATGGATCGAAGAACGTGCAGTTTTTTCCGGCATAGTTTTTTTTATTAACTGACCAAACGAAAATGAAATATGGCAATAATTAAATAAAATTGTACCATATGATTAATTAAATAAAAATACCTAAAACTGTCATCTTTGGTGGTCCGTGGTCAGGATAGCTTCCTCAATAATTTTGTGTGGATTTTAGCCAAGGATACTAAACACCCGGTGTTTAGTATCCTTGGGTTTTAGCATGTGAATTATTTTGGGATCGCAAAATTATGTGGCTGTAATAAAAAAACAAACAAAAGAATTTCCTCGGGGACCACCCGACCACCACGGACAAATGAGTTCCAAAATGTTAGTTCCTATTGGAATTTGAGAATAGGATTTTTAAATTAATGAGAATGAAATTTTTAACTCTATAAACCGTTAATTTTCCATATTATTTTGAGCCTTCACCATTTCAAGATTTCAGTTCACCAACTGAACGCTCAATGACGTCAGTTATAAACTAGCCTCGACATAATGAAACCTCTACGGTTTTACGCGCCTAAAGTGACATATGACACTTTTTATTTTACCTCTATTTTGTAGTTTATTTTGGTGACTTTCCTCGGTTATTTAATTTTAAAATTTAAATCTTCATTTCTACGTACGATGTTTTCGTCGACGAAACTTTGTATGAATTTGGATTAAGTGATAACAGATCAAACAACGGTAAGTCTTGTCCGATTCAAAAATGTCCACTAAAATTGTTTTTATTTTTGTAGATTTTTTTTAAACTCTCTCTTCACTTTCGATTCATCATGATGGCAGTTAGAAGACGAGATCACTTAATTCTTCCTGGTAAAAGTATTAAAAATTCGCTTTTTGGTTGGTTAGGTATGGAGAAATGTAAGGGTTGCTAGAGAGTCACTACTTGTTTAATTCCTGCCACTTTTTGGACTCGATTGTCATCATTTTGTCCTAGAATCTTATTAGACTGGTTTAGGAGCCATTCTAAACTGATTTGGACCCCCCTTTCTTATCTTTGCATGTCAGCCCGCGAATGGCACTTGGTGCTAGGGGCCAAAATTTAGTAAATTTATTTATTTACTATTTATTATCTTCTAGACTGGTTTGGACCCCTTCTAGACTGGTTTGGATCCCTTCCAGACTGGTTTAGACCCCTTATAGACTGGTTTGGACCCCTTATAGACTGGTTTAGACCCATTCTACAATTTTTTGTACCCATTCTAAACTGTCTGGACCCCTTCTAGACTGGTTTAGACCCCTTCTAGACTGGTTTGGACCTCTTCTAGACTGGTTTAGACCCATTCTACACTTTTTTGTACCCATTCTAGACCGTTTGGACCCCTTCTAGACTGGTTTAGACCCCTTCTAGACTGGTTTGGACCCCTTCTAGACTGGTTTAGACCCATTCTACACTTTTTGGTACCCATTCTAGACTGTTTGGACCCCTTCTAGACTGGTTTGGACCCCTTATGGACTGGTTTGGACCCCTTCTAGACTGGTTTGGACCCCTTATGGACTGGTTTGGACCCCTTCTAGACTGGTTTGGGCCCCTTATAGACTGGTTTGGACCCCTTCTAGTCTGGTTTGGATCCCTTATAGACTGGTTTGGACCCCTTCTAGACTGGTTTGGATCCCTTATAGACTGGTTTGGACCCCTTCTAGACTGGTTTTGGGTTTTAAAGAACCTTTTTAGGCTATTTTTTTTTTACCTTTTTGAAGATCATACACTTTCTTGCGAGGTTGTTCGTTTGTGCATTTAATCTTAGTCCGATTATCCTGGCCATCCTGTTCAATTTTTGGCCCAAATCTCCTTAAAGGCAGGGCTACCTGTATCAGGCATAATTTGACATTGATTTTACTAATTTGTTAGTTAATTTTCTTTGTTGTATTTTTAATTTTTTGAAATGTTTTTAGGTATTTCCGATTCAAGGCCAAAGAAAAATTTCGTTTTGGAAAATATCAGAAAATTAAAGGGTATGCAAAAGGTGTCGCACGAAAGACCTGAAAAGACTTCAACTCCATTATGTCTGGTAGGTGTAACTAAAAATTATTAAAGAAAGTATCTTTGTGTGGAAATAAAAATGGAAGTTTTAAATGTATTTCCTTTGTTGGTTGCCTTTGTTAGGAATAATGATGTTTTGGGCTAATCATTCAAATATCTTCATATGCTTGTCTTTAAATTTAAAATTTGATTATTTGGGCTTAAAAATTTTAAAACTTAAGTATAAATTTTTCCATCATGAAGTTTCCCAACATTGCGGTAAATATTGATTGTTCAAAAGTACAGAAAAATTTATTTTATGCGCAGAAAAAGCCAATAAATATACGCGGGAGTATTTATCAAAAGCGGAGAAGACTCTGCACATCGGTCGACGGTTTGGGGTCGGGTTCGATGAAAACTCATGTGAGCACGCCGATAACCGCGGTCGCCGCTCTCCATCCGATGAAACATCCTCTCGGTAAAATCTTATTCAATCCGGGGTTTTATTTTGTGATGTTAGTACTAGCCCAGGCATCTTAAGATATTTAGCGGGAAAATTAGGTACAGTCGTAATCTCCATCTTATTTTATGTTTTTTGGGTCGCTGATTACGAATCTGAAGTTTGCCAACAAAAATTTTGCCCGGAACCTTGTCAAAATTGCAAAAAAAGTCAAAATTTTGGCACTTTTTGAGGTTTTTTGATTATATCTCAAAAACTATAGGTTTTGGCGATGGCCAAAAAAAAAGTTCAGTAAAAAAAGAAAGCCTATGAAATTACCTAAAAATCCATTAATCTTTTGTCTAATTCGGTCCAGCCGTTCGGCAGCAATCGACGGTCAAAATAGACGGATTAAAACAATTAAGGTGGGTTTGACGGCGGTCAACGGTGTGGGAGAACTTTCCTCCCGATTGAGCTCGGACTGGTCTCATTTTAAAGGTAATTTAGTGCTTGTTCTTTTAAAAGTTGTCCGAATCCTGTATCTGTTATAGTTTTGGCTCCAGAGCCAAAAACGTAAGTCGAAACGTGAACGGCAATTCTAGGTCTTACACACATTTTTGGCTCTGGAGCCAAAGCTATTATAGATAGCGAATCCGGACTAATTTTGGTTAAACAAGTGAAAAATTACCTCTAAAATGAGGGTAGTCCGGTTTTAGTGCAACGAATAGCTTTGGCTCCAGAGCCAAAAGTTTAATTGAAAAATTGAAGGTAATTCATATTTTTTTCATACATATTTGGCTCTGGAGCCAAAAGTATTATAGATACCGTATTCGGACAACTTTTAAAAGAACAAGTGATAAATTACCTTTAAAATGAGTATAGTCCGGTTTAGATCTGATGATTAGCTTTGGCTCCAGAGCCAAAAACGTAATCGATAATTTAGCGATGTATCAAATTTTTACTTACATATTTGGCTCTAAAAACAAATGTATTAGAGATCCCGGCTACTTTTACTGTAATAAGCGCTAAATTACCTTTAAAATGAGTCTAGTCCGGTTTGGATCAGACAAGTAGCTTTGGCTCCAGAGCCAAAAACGTACCTAAAATGTGATCGATAATTCAAATTTTCACTTACAAATTATGCTATAAAACCATAGGTATTATAGATACCTTATCCGGACTACTTTTACACCAACAAGCGCTAAATTACCTTTAAAATGAGACTAATCTGGTTTGGCTCCGACCATTAGCTTTGGCTCCAGAGCCAAAAAAGTCTTCGAAAATTGGATCGACCACTCTAATTTTTACTTACAAATTAGGCTTTAAAACCAAAGGCATTATAGATACCGTATCCGGACAAAATTTGCAGCAATAAGCAGTAAAGATCTTTTTCAGCGCTCTCTAACGGCCGTTTCTTGAGACCGAATTTCGCAAATCTTTAACTTATTTTATAGCAAATTTTATGAGCTTTCATTTTGAACTAAGTAGAAAAGTTGCTTAAATCAATAGTTTTTGAGATATAATCAAAAAACCTCAAAAAGTGCCAAAATTTTGACTTTTTTTGCAATTTTGACAAGGTTCCGGGCAAAATTTTTGTTGGCAAACTTCAGATTCGTAATCAGCGACTCAAAAAACATCAAATAAGATGGAGATTACGACTGTACCTAATTTTCCCGCCAACTTTTTTTATCCAAGATGCCTGGGCTATACACTCAGGGAAAAATAAGGGAATTGGTGGCACCTTAAGTTGAAAACTGATGCCATTTTAGGAGGCAAGAATGATGATTATTCTGACACGCTAATACAATATGAGTCGAAAAAGTGCCTAGCAAGGCGAAATGGAAACGTTTTCACGCGTGAGACGACTGCGACTAGCAGCTCGCTCGATCTCAGGTCGGCGGCTCTTAAAGCGGACCCGGATGTCGAACTCAGTGCCGGCGATGGCGCCAAACTTGCTCTTTTAGCAAAAATCATCAGAGTGAGGAAAAAACGGAATTTTAAAATGTAGATCATTTTTCGCTGTTGCAGACCAACAATAAGGATTTCGTGAAGAAAAACACGCAGACTGTTTACCAAGGGAAAGTCAAGCCACCAAAACCGGATCCGACAAGGGCTCCACCAAACTACAAAAAAGGCGTCGTTCCTAAGTATTCTTTTTTTTTTTAAATTTCTTATTTCTGTACCGTCCAGTTGTCTGTGATCTAGTCAAATTATCTTAAATTTTTAAGTTTTTCAGCCTTTCAGGACCGAATTTCCTCAATGAATTTTTTGTTGTTGTTGCTTGTAGATATTTAGAAGAAGTGAAAAAAGTGATAAATAAGAGTGAAAAAAACGACTGCGGGGATGTGGACCCTCTCTGCCCTCCAGGTCACGTCCGCCTTTCCGACGAGGAGCGAAAAGAGCATTTGGCCAAAATCAAACAGTGTGAGCCATCATCATCAGCATTTTAATCAATTATTTCCTTTTTTTTTTCTTCTCCAGCGTATTCGGATCTTGTGACTCAGCTGAACATGCTCCCGATGAGAAGCGACTCCCTCCGAATCCGCCAGAAACGAATCGAAATGGAAAAGGAACTCGAAAGACTCGAAGCCGGAATCAAAATATTTTCAAAAGAAAAACTCTACGTTAAATTAGCCAGTTGACCTACGATTTAACCAAAATTTAAAGACAAAAAAACTCTGGTTTATGGTTTTTAAAAAAATCCTTTCCAGTCAAACAAAAATATAATATAAACTTCAAATTTTTTATAATTTGACTAAAAATATCACAATATTTCATAATCACAAAACTATGGTTTTTTAAACAATTTTACTGGAGACTAGAATTTTTTGTCGAAGAGGATTTGGGGGGCATCGCATTCTTCTTTTATATGGATTTTTTCATCTTCGATGTATTTTACGTAGCCATTTCTGAAGTAAACTTCCTCTTTTTTATACCAGCAGTTGATGTTGAAGTCTGGGAAGAAAACTGCGATTTCTTTCGCTGCCGAATCCGGGGAATCTAAAATTAAGAGATGATGATAATAATAATTATTCAGTGTCCCAATTTGTCGTAAACTAGTTGCCAAAAGACTAGCGACACTAAAGGGTTTCAGAGACATCAACTCTAAAAGGACGATTTCTCCGCTCCCTATTGACCAATCGACTTGAAATTTTCAGGGCTTTTCTTTACCATTTACAAGAAGAGCCTTGACAAAGTTACAGAGGTTCATTCAACAGGGATCTTAGAAAGCTTTTTAGTTAAAGAAGTTACGCCAAATTTCAAGTCCATCATGAAGCTGAACAATCATTTTTTGAGCTCACAGTCAACTCTTCAATGAACATTTTTCTAATTTTCTAAGCTTGGAGTTGATGGAAATAAAATTTGGCTTAGACCTTCAATGAATCTTATCATGATTTTGGAAATTACCTGAACCATGAGTAGCATTCCTAGTGTTGGATACTCCGTAGAGACCTCTTATAGTTTCTGGAGCAGTAAACTGGGTTTCCAGGGCCCTTGTAGGACCCATCATCTTCCTCCAGTGTTGTATCGCATTCTTCCGGGCTAGAATGAAGCTTTCAATAGGCCCGCTGAAAATCAAAACAGATCAGTCTATAGAGCAAGTTGATGCCCTTTCAGGCAACTGGGTATTGAAGAGCATTGTGGTAGACTGCACAGTTACTTATGAAGAGTGGGAGATAAGGCCCAGGGGTCATGATCATGTCAACAGCTAATGGCTTGTCAGGTGATACACTATAGGCCATGGCCTTAAGCCGGGACATTACCTAGTCATCATTGAGAGAAGACGGCCATAAAAAGGTTTTCCAACATGCTCCTCATACATGACCGACGCCGACTTTTCGTCAATCGCTGCTCTTTTCCATTTCACAATAAAGTATCCGTTGTTAATCAGCAAATCGGTAATACCCTACAAAGAATTGCATTAGATAGTGCTTACTCTTGGGCACTCTTGTTCCTACTTACCCTCACAGCCAGTGGCACTTGGGCAGCATGCGGTTTGATCAAAGCGAGCGTAAGCTGAAGAGTTTTCGGCGCGAAGAATTTCATTCTTTCAAGTCCCCTACTTTAAAAAGTCCAAATAAAAAAAATTGCGTAACTTATCCGATAATGTCGACCACATGGTTTAATTTTAAATCAAACTTAGGTACGAAATTCTTATCACTTTCTGTTTACAAAATTTAATTTTGAAACCTTCTCCCGAACTTTGTACCCCCTAGCGGAGAGTATAAGAACTAAGTTGAAAAAAGTATTCAGAAGTTCTGCTAGAATGCTCTTAAATATGAGAAATCCTTTGACTTGATTTACCTACTTTAGGAAAAATGAAAATCAGTGGCGGATTTAGGGCGGTCGTCAACTGTTTCTGGTTCTTTCTACAATCATACCTAAGTTTTTGGCTATTAATCCCAGACTACCATTATTAACTCAAAATTTAAGTTAAAAAACCAATTTTGTGTCCTAAAGTCCAATTTTTTGACTAAAACTCCCCACAGGAAGGCGGAAAAAGCTCTTTTCATAGGGGTCGTTGTAAGTTTTGCGCATAGAATGCTTAGTTCCCGAGTTATTAGAAAAAAAATCGAAAAACACCCACTTACAGCCCTATAAGGGAAACAGATTTTAGATATTTTACAACTTCTGGATGATTATACTTCCGTTCCACTATTGCATTTTAGGAGTCCCTCTCTCCTCACCCCCCTGGGGAAAAAATAAAATGGAAAAGTTCAATTTTTTGTCCCAAAACATGAAAAGAATTCTTCGTATAAAATTACCTATTTTGAGTCATCTTTCTTCTAGCTCAGGTCGTTCCCCAATATTTAAAATATAAACTCTTGAATTGGCTTGCAATGAATAATTTAACGTACACCTAACGAGAGTCCATTCTGTTGGCACGAAAGTGTAGGTGTATAGCTCACATTATCATTTTTGATTCGATTCTGCTCAAATTTTTCATTAGATTGCTTTCTGATGTCCTTGAATATTTGTCGATTTTGACATACATGCTTGGATATATTGTACCTAATATGTAGGATGTAGATGAATTGCAAATATTTAGATTTCGTTCATGGTTTTATATCAGAGTAGGGAAAAATGTAATTGAATTACAAATTACTTTGTAATTTCAATTACAATGTAATTGGAAAAAGTAATTGTATTACAAATTACCAATTACAAGTAATTCAATTACATCAAAAGTAATTCAATTACATCAAAAGTAATTCAATTACATCAAAAGTAATTCAATTACATCAAAAGTAATTCAATTACATCAAAAGTAATTCAATTACATCAAAAGTAATTCAATTACATCAAAATTAATTCAATTACATCAAAAGTAATTCAATTACATCAAAAGTAATTCAATTACATCAAAAGTAATTCAATTACATCAAAAGTAATTCAATTACATCAAAAGTAATTCAATTACATCAAAATTAATTCAATTACATCAAAAGTAATTCAATTACATCAAAAGTAATTCAATTACATCAAAAGTAATTCAATTACATCAAAAGTAATTCAATTACATCAAAAGTAATTCAATTACATCAAAAGTAATTCAATTACATCAAAAGTAATTCAATTACATCAAAAGTAATTCAATTACATTCAAGTAATTCGATTACAAAAAAAAAATTTAACTTGATCACAAAATGTAATGGCCGGCAACAAAAATGTCGTTTTTTTTTTTTTTTTTTTTTTTATGATAAAGGACTCTAGACTCTCTGGAGTATCTTTTTCTGTGATGATGAAGTCTAGAGTGTCGTTTTTCGATGATGAAGGATTCTAGAGGGTCATTTATCGTTCATAAATAAACCCAGAGTGTCATTTTAGGATTATAATGGCACCTAGAATGCCTTTTAGTTTGAAAATGAATTCTAGAGGGTCTTTTTTCATCGATGAAGAGTGTCTTTTTAGGAGTATTATGCCATCTAGAATGTCTTTTACTTTGAAAATGAATTCTTAAGGGTCGTTTTTCATTTTGTTTGAAAATTTAGTGGAAATAGATATTTTTTGATTTTTTGTAATTAATTGTAAGTAATTGAAAATGTAATCTAATTACAAATTACAAGTAATTACTTACTATAAAAGTAATTCGATTACAATGTAATTCAATCACATTGTAATTCAATTATTAATTCAATTACGCCCTACTCTGTTTTAAATGGCCTCGCGTCGTCTTTCGGTGCGTTTTGGATTTTGGAAGGAACTTCTCGAACGATGAAATTGCTTTGTCTAGTATGGAAGACGAGAAGACCTGAGGATTCCTGAGTGGGAAGAGACTGAAATACTCACCACCCTTCCCCCTGCAATGCCCCTTCACCACCCTCTAGGTTCTAATTTCAATCAATTCATTTATTTTAAAGTATATCAATGCCACTTTTACATTTTATATTTCATGTTTTCAAAACCCCAAATTTCTTTGAAACCCCTAATCATTTACGATACAAAGGGAAGAAAATTCACTTTTATTTGCCCAAAGAGGTGAATGGCGATTATCATTTTTTATTAGACATTTCGTATCTTATGGACTGTATACGTCGAACCGTCATTCTGTGAACATGGATCTCGCGTATGAAAATTGTAAAATATATTATTATTTGTATGGTTATTTCAATGGTGAGCGAATTTGCATTTTAGGATTTTGTTAATATTGTGATACAGATGGGGCTTCGTTTTTTACCTATTTTTTGATGGGGTCGACGTTTTTGGGTGCGATGTGGGAGACGAAGTCGATCATTTATCCGAGCGAAGGTGGAATTCCTTCTATAAGCGCTCAGTACTTTTTGGTCTCTATGAACGTCTTCTTTTTGACTTATCCAGTCTGTAAGAATCGGAAAACGATTTTGGATATAGCGAGAAAGTGCGATCTTTTACCTGAATTCGACGTTTCATGGAACATAAGGAAGGAATATGAACGTCTTTGGGCAAAAACGGTGAATTCGAATACTGGAAAATATCTGAAATTTCAGAGATATACAGTCTTTTGCTCAAATTTCTTGCACATGATTCGACCTTTTGTGTTTCATTATGTTCTAGGGAAGCCTTTTAAAACCACTACTTCAGGTATAATACGAAAGTAATTTTTAAGATTTGTGACACTTTGTGTATTTAAGCTAACCCCGATAATGTTTATTTTTTCGCCATACTTTTCTTGGTTGATGAGGTGTGCGTCGTGGCGGTAAACAACGCTTGTGTGACGACAGTCGAAATATTTTCGACCCTCGTTTTACACTTAAAAGTTCATTTGGAGCTACTGGAAAAGGCGATATTAGAAACATCTTATAAAAATCAAAGAGAAATGTTAATACAACAGATCATAACTCATCATCAAAAAATATTAGCGTATGCCTAATTATGTAGTTGGGAATTTAAAAAAAATGAGTCCCGCGGCAGCAGGACTAAAGAGGTAGATTTCTTTCAGATGGTTAGATCTCGAAGTTTCTAAAATTCGAAGAAAAAAAAAATAAATCATCTGTTTCCCGGTATAAATTCAAAAATTTTCTTTTTTACCTAGATTCAAATCTATTACACCCAGCTGATCCAAACAAACTTTAAATCTCTCTTAGCCATCCCCATAACATCACTTTTAAGTTTGAAAGCGATTGGATGAACGGTTTAGGAAATACCCAGTTTAGGCCCTAAGTAAAGTACCAAAACCGCTGGTCCGATTTCAGCCGTTAACGAACTCATAAATTCTATTAGTTTAAAAGCCCTAAATACCGAATTTCATGATCATCAAGTAAAAATTACTCAAGTTATCGTGCGAATATATATATATATATATACATATATATATATATATATAAACTTTTGAGTTGAGGGTGGTTTTGGGGTCCAGGGGGTCTGAAATGAAAACCTATCACAAAAATTTTTGATTCTGAGACTACTGCCCCCATTGCAATAGGTAGATTTTCTGAAAGAAATCTACCTAAAAAAAAAAATTCTTTTTAGGATTTATGAAGACATACGAAACATTTTTCAGTATCTTTTTTGCTCCGTCTATTTCACTCTTTTTGCTACTGCAGCAGTTACGAGGGGTACATTGGTAAACGTAAGTTGGAGTGAGGTCGACCTCAATAGCCTGCTTTCCTCCGGAAATCCGAAAAAATAAAACAAACAATAACTCCTACAGAATCCCCCCTTCCATTACAGAATCTCCCCCAAATTAGGTACCTCCTCTCACTTCCTCTACCTCACCACATCTTCACCCCCAGATAGCCCACCCTCTATCTCACCCACCACCCAACAATTTATTAGGTAATGTTTATTCTCTTTGAACACCACAATCTTGATTGAAAAATATTACTTAATTTCGCCTTGATTTCAGGTATTAGAATTTGATGTGCTTTTAATGCAAGTGATGATAGTGATCGTGACAACCCTTTATTTGCTCCCTTTCTGCCTCGTGATGGAATCTCTAATGGAAGCAGTAAATAATGTCAGACTCCTTGATAATTTATTGAATTTCTTAAAAATACAGAATCGGAATTTCGGAACTGCTTTCTATCGATGTAATTGGTTCGAATATCCGAATAAGACGAGGAAAATGTTTTATTTTTCGATGCTTAGAGCTTCGAAGGATTTGACAATATCGATTTACACCAGAGGACCATCTTTAGACCTTCAAAGCTACGCTGCTGTACGTTTCATCCAATTTTGGTGACAAAAATGAAAATATTGTTTCAGATAATCAACGCCACGTTTACATTTTGCATAACAGCAATCATAGAATAAACAAAATGCTAGAAAAAAAATTGAAATTTAGTGATGCACATTTCATAAATTATAAATTCTTCTAAAGCACAAATTCACTTTCTCAAAAAGAAAGTTGTTTTTGAAACTGTGATTAAATGTTCCTAAAATAAATGATAATTAAATTGGTATGTGGGTGTACGACTTAGTGATAAAAAAAAAAAAAAAAGACGTGAAAAATTGTATTCGTTGGTTTAAATATACAAAACATGGAAACATTTTTGTCCGGAGAATGACGTCAATTGCTAATTCCCTTCTGGTCCTCAGGTCTCTTTATGTAAGAGAAGGTTTGACCCGAAAGGCACTGAGCGAGCCATTCCCAGTTAGGAGGGCACGCTTCGAGAATTCTATAATATGTCGGGGGACCTATATAGAATCAATAGCCCTCTCCTAGCTAGAACAGAAAACTGCGGGAGGAATTTTCTTTTTTTTTATCTCTACATTTTTATCTCCGAACTCCCTGATCCGAATATCAAGTGCGTAATGTCACCTCGATATTCACCGTCCGAAATAAATCTTTGAATTAAACGCCTTTCTCTTTCGGGAGAGAAACTTAAGTCGACGAAATCCTTGATCTCGAAATGGCATACGCTTCCTGAATCGATAGCGGCGAAAAATAAAATCTGTATTATTCATCACGCTTCATAATTAACAATTTAAATCTTCCAATCATTAAAAATCAAAGTAAGTAATTTTTAGTAAGTAAAAGACCCCTTAGACTCTTAGAGGTTAAAAAAAAATCCGCTAAAAAAAGAGATTAAGAGTTAGTAGAGATGAGTCAGAGTTAGAGGACGATGGAGAGGATGACGGAGGGGACGAGGAAGGGAGGGGACGAGGAAGGGGACGAGGAAGGGGACGAGGAAGGGGACGAGGAAGGGGACGAGGAAGGGGACGAGGAAGGGGACGAGGAAGGGGACGAGGAAGGGGACGAGGAAGGGGACGAGGAAGGGGACGAGGAAGGGCACGAGGAAGGGCACGAGGAAGGGCACGAGGAAGGGGACGAGGAAGGGCACGAGGAAGGGGACGAGGAAGGGCACGAGGAAGGGGAGGAGGAAGGGGACTATGTATTTCGATTTAGCAAATTCGACTTTTGTCCCGCATATAATGTTGAAGTTGAAGAGGAAGTACCTAAATGTTTTAAAAATATTGTTTTGCTAATGAACATGCTTAATATATTTTCTATCCTCTTCATAAATAACAGAATATTTTGATAATACAATGATTTTAAATCAGTAATAATGACATCTGATAATACCTCTAATTAATGGAATTATGAACACTAATGAGAAATTTCATTGTTAGCAGAACTTACGGAAAAAATGTGACATTTTATTTAGCTAAATTTTTTCCCCTATGAACAAAGGACTAATTAGAGTAGGAATCTCTATAGTTTTTAGGTTGGGGATAACGGACCTACTTTCCCCAAAGAAAGTTTGTATTATCCTCGAATGGGTCACAATTTTGGGAAGGGATGAAGGAGAGATAGGCAATGCGACCATTGGCCATTATCGGACATGAGTTGTTTATCATCAAGTTGCCCCAAAGTTGTCTTAATACCCCAACATACCTAACTCAAACTACTCCATCACTTCCTAGACCCCCCCATGCCCCCATTATTCCAACTATACGTACTCCCTCCTACAATATAATTCCTTAACTTCCCCCCACCTTGTCCCAAATACTCCCATCAAAACAACTCCAAAATGCCCCAACTTACTCAACTACCCAACCCAACCCTAATCCACTATTACCTCCAAATTGGAGGTAATGCTCCAATATCAACACTCGAAGCGGCTTCAGTTTCGAAGCACATTAGGACGATACTATCAATAGATACTATTAATTTCAAACTGAGAATGAGGTAAATCATATATATTTCCGTAGGTACCATGCCTCTTTTCAATTACTTCTCCAATCTAAATATTCGTTTAGTTCAAAAGATACGATTGCAATAAAGGTTTCGGTATACGGCAATGAGTTCCCCTCCCGTTTATCTCGGTCTCGCTAAATTTATTCCATTTTCCGCATACAAGGCGTTTCTATTCTTATTATTTTGAATTTTTACTACAGCCCTCATAACTTTCTGTTGATTTTTACAGTTGAAAAAGAAAAAGAAAAAAAAAAAAGTTTGGAAAAAATTGTTATTACCTACTCTCATAACTAGATATTTTAACAGGAAAACTTGTGCATTTCCTCTTTATTTTGGACGTATTAAACATTATTTTAGTACTTCAAGTTACTTCAACTTTTTAAATGGTGAAGCTTTAACCTTAAAGTACTTATCAGGAGCCACAAGGGTAATAAATAGACCAAAGGTTTGATCTCTAGGTAAAGTAAAAAAAAAAAGTCACTCAGGATGATTTTTAACGATCTCCTGATACAAAAGTGGATAATTTGGAAAATTGCTTACTTCCAAAAAACGGTTTTTGAGCATTCTTCGATTGTTTATTTTATAAACAAAGTATTAGAATTATTTATACCATAAAAAGTAAACCTTTTGATAGGGATAAGGAGTTAGTTTTAGGCAAGCGCCGAGGCATTTCCCACCCCTTGCGGGAGGCAGGAGGCGAAAGGCGAGTCGCTCTCTCAGATTCCCTCCAGTAGCTCTCAGGACTCTGTCATGACACCATGATACTACACGCAACCATCCTCATTGTTATCGCACCCGGTTCGTAAAATACGCACACATAAAAAAATTTTTTTTTTCTTCTTCCATTTTATTATTTTTACCTAACACAAAGGATGAAATGGCGTATTTTCAATATGAGGATCAACCTACTCAATTTTTTTTAAATTGTAGAATTTAAATGGGAACACATGAGGCTTCAAATTTCTCACCAAAATATGCAGTAGATTATACACAATTGCTTATTATTATTTTTTAGTATATTCAGAAAGACAAATTTTGTTTCCGATTAAAGCCAGGGAAGCCTCCAAACATAAAGGCATGACCAGACATGTTCAGACGTCTTACTTGAAAGATGAAAAGTTTCACCAAATTGGGGTGCTACTCATTGCCTCAATCCCCTGAGGACCTCTGCTGATTCTGCTTTTTAAGGTTCCAATAGGGACGATTTTACAACAAAACGTATCCGCGAACTTTACACTTTTTGACCAATGAAAATTTGGAGGCCAAAATGATTAAAAATCTTATAATATTCAGACTGAGGCTGTAAAATTCGAGTCAAAATTTATTGATGAAAAACAATTTTTCATATCTACATCTTCGTCTCCTCTTTTTTTGTTTATAAACTCGGTTGAGTTAATAAGGGACAGCGTGACTCGTTTGCACTTAAGAAAGAGGGATTAACGGGAGGCTGTATTAAAAGGGTTAAAATTCTTTTATAGGAAATATTAAAATTTTTAATTAAACTCTGTAAAGATGAAGTTTTGATAATTTTTAAAGCGATTTTTAATGTTTTAAACGAGGAAAAAAAAGCGAGTTTTCAAAAACGTTTGAACTGAAGTCTGTTTATGTGATGGGGGCCGAGGTGGGGAACAAAGTCCGAAAATCCGGGCCAAAAATAAACCACCGACTTTCTTATCTCTGGACTTTTTCAACCCTGCGAAAAAAAAAAGTTCCCGGGGACTTTGAAGGGTGCGAAAAGGGGGACGTCCCTTGAAGTAGTTGAAGCGGAACTATTCGTAGGACACGACCAATAATGTAACCCCTTCTCCGGCTTTTCTCACGAAGGATCAGGGACCGACCCGCACATTCTCCTTTGACTTCCTCCGAGCTAGTTTTAGGGGGACAAAACCAATTCACGGACGGAACACCGGGGAGTTAAACAACCCAACGAAACTTCCCCCCTCCCCGAATCAACACAATATCTCCCCTTCATCGAGCACAGAATCAAATTAAACCGACGATCCTACAAATAATCCTCCTAATAAATCATTCAATATTGATTCATGAGCCCTACAAACCAAAAAAACTATATTTGTGTACTGTCATCCTCTAAGCTAATTGTGATAGGCTAAACCTTCAAGACATCCCTGTCATGATAAATGGTTGGGCAAAGCGCCTTTCAAAATTAAATTACTTTCAAAAACTTTTTTTTTTAAATTTCTTATAACTCTAAATTATTTTATATTTTGATCTTTTGAGTCTACGGCCCTGTAGTATCTTCCCCTATGTCCTGGGGAATGAGTTAGATGACTGCAGTAGGTAGTAAGAGGGCTTCCCCCAGAAGTTGGGACCGGACTTGGAGTTTCAGAGCTTTTTGAGGCCTTACCTATAATACGTGCAATTTTGGTTGCAATTGAAGTTTTTATACCTACAGCTACTCCTCCTTTATAATATAATATACATAATACAATAATTAATAAAATCCTGCAAATTTCTGTCAAAACGTTAGGAATTTCAAAATTTCCATAAAACGACTATTTTTTCAAACTAGATCACTGAAAATCGTTAGTGGATAATACATTTCGAGCCTGATAGATTATTAAATTTCTAAGAATTCATAGAACACCAAATTTCTCATTTACAAAGTTAAAAAATTACTCTCTTCAGCCACTTTTTCGAGTAAATAATTTATTTAACATCTAAAAATAATTTTATTTTAGTACTTGATTTTCTTCTTGAATAATTTTAATAAGTTAATAACTAATGGACAATTCAAGACATCTTGAAACATCTAAAACGTTTGATTAGACAGGAGAAGGATTTGGTACAAGTTTAGCTTCCTTTATCTCAAAACAGAATATTACATAGGTAGGTAAATAACAAAACAAATCATAAATCAAATCTTAAAAAATTCTTAAATTGTTTATTTCTCTTCCACCTGTATATTGACAAACTTGAAATTTTTAGGGATTCCTATTATCGTATTAGGACGAATCTGTATAAAATTTCAAATCAATGATTCCACAAGATGCCCAAATCTAGAGAAAACTCGTTTAGTCACGAATTGTAAAACTAGATTTTAATTTTAAATTGAACATTGGTATGGATTCTGAAAGAGCACCCACGCACTGAAAGGAGAGCCTCCAGGCTTATTTATGTTTCGCAAGCTTTTTCCAACGTGAGTCTAAACATTTTCTTGTTTAGGGCTTAAAGACGTTCTTTTTTAAAAATTCATCGAAAGGTTTTCGGGCACGTTTGAAACTTATCGAGCTAATTTCCCCCCCGGTTCGCTTAATCGTCGTTACCCGACGATGATAATTCGCCGTCACGCGTCACCCGTCCCAAATGGGGTTAATATACCGTGGGCCCCCCCAAGCCGCCTCTCAGACAACACTTTAAGTCCGGGAACCATATCAGTGCTCAGGGTATAAACTTTATAATGGCTCTCCCTCAGGGCCGATTTCTTATATAGAGCTCAAGTAGGTTCCCTTGTCTCTGTTTATACAACCGATTTGTATTAATTCAAACTTTTTTTTGGAAAATTTTTATCCTGACATACATTCTTTCCTGACATCGTAATTTGGACTCAGATTTAAATTTTTTATGTCTAGATTTCTTCCATGGATTTAAAAAAAAAATCATTTATCAATGAAAAAAAATGAAAATTGCACTTTTGGCCCAGAAAAGTGAATTGAAAACGTGAAAGTGCGATGTACCTCAAATTAATTAGGACGAATATTTTAAGCATGTAATTTATGAAAATGAATGAGTTGAAATAATATTTTGCGTAAATTAAATCAAATGGTTTGCTCCAATGATATTAAACTCAGCTTAAAATTTGTTTTAAAATATTTCTACGCTCAAAGGGATTTTCGAAAATCCATTAATATTATTACGTCCAGAGCTTAGTAATTATTGACGATTGCATCGAGTTAAAGCCCAAAATGTATTACCTTGCATCCAGCTTCAGAATAGGAAGCGTGCAGGGAAGGTGGTGGTGGAGGGGCGGGGAGGGGGGCTTTCGTTTACCCTAGGAAATGCAAACTGAAATATTAATTCAAAGCCACGGACGGAATTCAATCAAAACCTGCCAATGCTCAATACAGTTTTTTAAACAAACGTTTTAAAAATAAATAAAATCTTTTGATAAAAAAACTCCTTTTATCCAGATATCGGAGCAACTTTACTAAATCGACTTGGCGGAGACACCTGTTGCGTCATATCCCAGAAGCAACAGATCCCTGTTCGAAAATTCTATATAGAATGTTAACTTTTTTATATGATAAATGCTTTACTCAAAACGTGCAATAACACCAAAATTTTTCTTTTATAACATAAAACTACTCAAATTTTAAAAGTTTGAGACATTGAGGATGTTCAAAGATTTTTACTCAACACGCATTGACCTTATTAGAGACCTTTTTACGCATTTCTGACAACAGTCAAGATTTTGATCCTTTTAGACAAGAAAAGATTCTTAGTCTGATTTTAAACTTTTTTTTGACAATAAATTTTTGACAATAAAGAAACTTTTCAGCCAGATTTTGACCCTTTTGACAAGCAAAGAGACTTTTTAGACAGATTATGACAAGACACTATTCAGCCAGAATTTGAACCTTTTTTGATAAAAAAAAAGACCCTTTTCTGTTAGACTTTGATTTTTTGACAAGTAAAGACACTTTTTTTTTTTGTAAATATAAGAAAAGTCTTTTTTTAAGGAGATTTTGACCTTTTGTTGACAAGAAAACACCCTTTTTAAACTAATTTTGAAGCTTTTTTGATAAGAAAAAACCCTTTTCTGTTAGATTTTGATTTTTTGACAAGGAAATACACTTTTCAAACAGATTTTTACCTTTTATGGCCAAGAAAAGAACCTTTTTAGCCTGATTCTCAACCTTTTTCGATAAGAGAATACCCTTTTCTGTAAGATTTTTTCCTTTTTGACAAGGGAAGACACATTTCAGACAGATTTTGACCTTTTTTGATAGGAAAAGACCCTTTTCTGTTAGATTATGACCTTTTTGACAAAGAAAGACCCGTTTCTGCAAGATTTTGACCTGTTATTGACAAGAAAAGGCCCTTTTAAGCCTAATTTTCAACATTTTTTTTGTGAGAAAAAAAACTTTTCTGTTAGATTTTGATCTTTTTGACAAGGAAAGACACTTTTCAGACAGATTTTGAACTTTTAATGACAAGAGAAGACCCTTTTGAGCCTAATTTTGAATCTTTTTTTTGATAAGAAAGGCCCTTTTCTGTTAGATTATGACCTTTTTGACAAAGAAAGACCCATTTCTGCAAGATTTTAACCTGTTATTGACAAGAAAAGGCCCTTTTAAGCCTAATTTTGAACCTTTTTTTGTGAGAAAAAAAAACTTTTCTGTTAGATTTTGATCTTTTTGACAAGGGAAGACACATTTCAGACAGATTTTGACCTTTTTAGATAAGAAAAGACCCTTTTCTGTTAGATTATGACCTTTTTGACAAAGAAAGACCCATTTCTGCAAGATTTTAACCTGTTATTGACAAGAAAAGGCCCTTTTAAGCCTAATTTTGAACCTTTTTTTGTGAGAAAAAAAAACAACTTTTCTGATAGATTTTGATCTTTTTGACAAGGGAAGACACATTTCAGACAGATTTTGACCTTTTTAGATAAGAAAAGACCCTTTTCTGTTAGATTATGACCTTTTTGACAAAGAAAGACCCATTTCTGCAAGATTTTGACCTGATATTGACAAGAAAAGGCCCTTTTAAGCCTAATTTTGAACCTTTTTTTGTGAGAAAAAAAAAACTTTTCTGTTAGATTTTGATCTTTTTGACCAAGGAAAGACACTTTTCAGACAGATTTTGACCTTTTAATAACAAGAGAAGACCCTTTTTAGCCTAATTTTGAATCTTTTTTTGATAAGAAAGGCCCTTTTCTGTTAGATTTTATCCCTTTTGACAAGGAAAGACCCTTTTCAGCCAGATTTTGACCCTATGTTCAAGAAAAAAAACAACCCTTTTTGGAATAATACCTAAAACCATTATTTGACAAGGATATACCCTTTATAGAGAGATTTTGTATCTTTTCGACAAGAAGATCCCTTTTTAGCCAGATTTTGAATTCTCCACTATTTGCAGATGAAGACTTGGTGTGCGCAAAATAGAAAATTTCTTCTGGTCACCCTACTTCCTGCACCAGTTTATGGTAGTTTTTTGCTAGTGGCTTTTAGACTACATATAAGGTAAAAAATATATTTCCAAGAATGTTTTTTCCAAGAAAATTGTTGCACTTTAGCGTTTATTTGTTATCATTATCAGATTTTGGGATGAGTAGGTGGTAGGGAAACGTAGAAAGGCTATAAAACGGAAGTAGGGTCTGGACCGGATGCGGGGCTGTAGTCCGGAACTATCGGGGCGACAGAGAGGAAGCCAGGCGGAGGAGTAAATCAGCGTTGTTCGAGCTTTAAGGCCCAGGCGATTCGGGGAGTTCGGGAGCTCGGGCTAATTACCGTCGGGTCGAGAAAACCCTAGGAAGGGCCGTAAAAATATGTCCTGGACCCGACCAGTTGGAAAACAGCGCGCTCCGCTATATTTCCCACTCCCTTTTTACTTTTATTGGCTTCAACCTCCCCCCTACCATAGCAAAGCGACTTCCCGGTAAGTTTAATTGCTCCTTAAATACTTTGTTATTAACCCTCCGGCGCACATGATTTACGCCGGATTAATCGCAAATCCATAGCAAGAGTCTCACACTCAATAGATTTCCAACTTTTTCCAAAACTTTTTCTTATTAAATTTAATTAACAATAAAGTTCCATTGGCCATCACATGGAAACCCTTCGGGCTCTACAGACCTCTCCACAACACCACATCCCAACTGTTTACTTTTTGATATCTCAAAAGAGGAAGAACTTTTGGTAAACCTTGAGTTGCAGCCATGATGTGAGAAATTTTTAGTGAAGATAATAAATAAAAAAAATCTCACACTTTTTGGGCTTATTAACTGAAATTTTGCGCTGTATTTGACATTATCCAATGCTTAAAGAGAAGTTTCGTTCATCCGTAAAGCTCGAGAAATTTCGTGAACTTAAACCAAGTTGTTTACTAATACATAAGTTTATAATAAACTTAGGCCTTATCGATTTGTAAATTTTACAGTCGCCTCGAAACTTCGACGATAACCTATGATTTATTAATTTGAAGTTTTTTTCTAAATTTTTTTTTCTTCTCTGGGGTCGTTTAGGATTAAACGAACGTAGCCAGAGCGTGGTCGGAACGAGGAATGAGATCAACCTCGAAAAGTACATTCTCCGGGGGGAATTTAACCAATTGAATTAAATGAGTTACCAGAGGGGAAGGTGTCAAATAAAGAATTCGTGTCCGTTTTATGTGACATGAATACAAGGACCGTTCAGAGAATCCAGAAATCTTTCGCCACCACCTTTTTTTTTTATCATTCCTTTTTTTTAACTTTCTAAATATAAAAGCAATTATAAAAAAAATGAAATTGAATTTCACAAATCTTTTTTTATAATCAGATTCATTGATATTTTAACAACAGTCAAAAATCACATTTAGGATCAATTTAAGACATGAAAACTGTTATTAGCGGATTTTAAATTTGTTTTGCTGACTGAATAGATTCAGGCTTGGAATTTCCAATCCATTTAAGTATTTTTAAGAAAACCGAAGATTTACGAACTTTATTTATTTTCTCAATTTACAAATTGAACGTAAATCTCGTTTAGTTCGGTTTTGCTTCTGAATCGGAAATATTTCTAAGTCGTTTGGGGAAAATTGAATTTTGGTCGGAATCGCGATTACACATTGTCCGGGAGAATGGAATGGTCTCAATTACTCAGTCGATACCCGGTGACACCTCCCGGATTGCTATTGTCAAGTGCAGCTTTGCAATTATGAGCCTCCTGGACTGAAACTCCGCATTCTCGTGACGCCTCTCCATCAAAATTCGAATTCGAGGAAATTAGAAAATTTAGTTTTGGAACGATAGGTTTGCTAATCACATGACAAGAGAATGTGAGGTGGGAGAACTCTAATGGGGCTCCACTACTCAACCTCAAGTTTTTGTCTGACCAAATTGAGATTTGTTTCAAAATGCGGTTTTAGACTATTTTCAGGTTGAAAAACATGAATTTGAGGTTTTCTCGATTTTCAAATATTTTTGGGTTTTTCGACCATAAATTTTCATTTTTTAGATTTCGTCTAAAATGCGGTTTTAAACTATTTTCAGGTTCGATTTTCAAATATTTTTGGGTTTTTCGACCATAAATTTTCATTTTTTAGATTTCGTCTAAAATGCGGTTTTAGACTATTTTCAGGTTGAAAAACATGAATTTGAGGTTTTCTCGATTTTCAAATATTTTTGGGTTTTTCGACCATAAATTTTCATTTTTTAGATTTCGTCGAGGTCAATTTCTTGATTCGCAATGATTTTCTTAAGCTATCACCAAGTTGATGAGAGAGGAGGGGGGGTGTTCCAAAATTTTTAACTTTTTTCTTTTCCCAAAATGTGGTTTTAGACTATTTTTAAACTGAAAAACACAAATCTGAGGTTTTTTTTTCTTCGAACACCAAAATTTTTTAATCTTCTCCGAAAACTTCCTTTTTTGGCATTTTCCTTGTTTCGCTTACGTCACGTTCTTTGATATTATATTAAGGTAACGAAAAATCCAATTTTTTTCCGCAAAGATGTCGCAACCTGATACAACAATAATCTTTTTTTTTAAACGTCACCCAAGACAGGGTATTAGTAAGCGATTTGACAGCAAAAAATAATATCGCTATTGATTCAATTTCTTTCTTATCCGAAGAATTTTCATGTCAAAAAACATCAAAGCGTTTCGAAAACCATGTGTTGAAAAATACCAAAAGAAAATATGGATCCGAAAAGATTTTATAAGACACCGCTGTCGAGGAAGAGGAGGTATTCGGAAGGGATTTCCCCATATCGTAAAGCTTTGAAGGTCTGTGTCTTCTTTTATGTGATCGCCTCGCATTTGTTCGCAGCGAAGGTTTGCTTACGTTTCTTGGCCAAAATGTTAATGAGCGAAGCCCTCGCTGCTTTGGCGACCATCGGCCTCTCCATCGTATTGGTCATACTGTCCGAATCGTACATAAAAAGGATCTACGTCATACTCGCCTTGCTAATCTGGAATCTCCTCGGTTGCGCCTTCTTAACCATGATCATCTTCAAAAAATACAAAAACGAAATGTGGAATCAAATCGGAACAACTTTCACGATATTGACGGCACCTTTGACTCCTGTAATTTTAGCCATCATATTTAACCATTTGAACGTCTTCAGAGAATTGATGGTATTACTAACATTTGACTTTATAGTTGTGCTAATATTCTATATCGTTGGCATCCTTATTTGGTTTATTTTTGACTGTTTAGGGTACTATGAATTGATTATAATTATGACTTCTGCCCTACTCTTTATGGAGATCGTTGCCTTCTTCGTGTTTTTCAAAAAATTCCGAAAGACTTTGCTGTATTTCAACTATCAATATTTTATTGCCAAGTATGCTCTGTTACGTACCATCGAAAAAGTGTTTAGGAAGAATTTAGATGCGACGGAAAACACTTCGGATTTTGTCGAGATGACCGGTGATCGCCTTAAGAAGGTGCTTTTGATGGTTTTTCCTTTGATTGGGTATGGATACTGCGAAATCGCTGTCGAAAGAGTGTGGGAAGTCCAAAACCAAGAGACCATTGGTGACAACGGATTTCTCAAATTTAAATTCTTTTTTTATGTCTACATTTTTGCTATCGTTTCTCTCTCGGTTTACTTCCTGCTTGTCAAAAAGGTCTTTAAGCGTAAATACGAAGATATAAGGAATCTCGCTGTCTGTTTTGTATTTATAACATTGAGCTTGATTTACCTTGGAATAACAAAGTTGGTGATTGGTGAAACGGGTTTTTTGTTCGAAACCCCTGGATACGAGCAAGCGATTATGATCAACAATTTAAACACAACGACGAAGGTCAATTCTTCAATTTTCAATATGACGATACCTCCTATGAAGACGGTCAGATTGACCTGGAAGGCGGAAACGAACGTCAAAGAAGGATCGGGAAATACTCAGTTTCGCAATGATGAACACAATGTGAACGAAGTGACCAAACTATTTGGACAAGAAGGCAAAATAATGGTGTTCGTGGTCGACGAAAAGGGAATCCAACATCGAGGTTTCTTTCCGACGTTGAAAAACTTGAATGGGAAAGCTCTCATCTATTTGTTGAATTCGACAGAAGAAGTCAAATTGGTCAATGAATACGATATAGAAGTTAGTTTAAAAAAAGGAAAATTGAATGAAGTGGACCCTTCTGTTGAATACACAATTAAAGCTGGCAACTCAACGTCTGACAAAAAGGGGAATGAAACTAAAAAATCATTCGAACCAGGAGCCCTTTACGTCATGGACGTGCAGGGAGAAAAAATTCAAGTTTTCTTCGTCATAAAAGACACTGTGTTTTCAAAATGGTTTATACTCCCTCCAGTCTTGTTCTACGCGATTTCCGAATCCGTAGGGCTGCTCTTCGTCATCAAATTCATCAGGACACAATTCCCATTCTTGCTCACCGGATCCGCTTTCGTCCTCTTCTACACGTGTATAAACATTCCAAAATTTATTCTCAACACTGCAGAATTTATATTCGGTAAATCGTCATATGGTCTGTCTTTTATCGTCTATTCACTTCTCATCAATATCAGTATTATGATTTTAGGAGTTTTTGTGTGGTATAGATTCAGATTTCAAGAATTGATGGATTCAGACGCAACGAAGTCGATTAAATCGAGTATCGATCAGAATAGTTTTGCAGATATTAAATAAAGCCTGTGCAACAATTTTAAAACCAAAGATCAATTTTGGGCCCCGTGTAATCGATTTCGCGTCCTAAATTACAAAAGAACCTGGGTGGCATGGAAAGAAAAGTGACCAAACAGAGATTTCATGAAAAGTGAAAAACAAAGTTTGATTTCCATCAATCCTTTTGTAATATCCAATTGTGTTGCTTGTACCATTAATCTACTTTCCCCTTTACCCTGAATCTTTTCATGCACATTGCGGAAGATTGCATCCCCCCCCCCCCCTTGTTGTTCTACCAGATGATGGTTCTCCTTCATAGCCACTAGATATCACTAACATCTCAAAATCGACGAAAAAGTGACTCATCTTTTTTCCCCCTGGGCCTTCATTCAGCCAAGACGGAGGGAGATTGGCTTCTGCGTCTTTTCCTGCTCAATATTTAAAAGTGAAAGGCAGCGATGAAGGAGAGTGATATTGAGATGAAGGCTCTAGGAAGGGAGATAGAAACACTGAAAAATTGAGCAGCCATGGGTGGCAACATTTATAAGAACGGTTGAAGGAGGGACACTGGCTTCTACCAATCATGATGGACCTCTTTTTACACGTTTAAACCTGTTTGAACAAGATTTGAACACGTTTTTCATGTTTTTACGTGTTTAAACATTTAGGTCAGCGATGAAGAAAAATGAGGTCTTTACCCTTTAGCCACTGAAACTCCAGTGATTGGGTCGAGGATTGAGATGTAGATAAGTTCAAGGCTTCCTCCCCTCTTTTAGCCGACCAAAATCCTTTTTTGTCTAGATTTACAGAATGATTATGACTGCAAATAATACTCGAAAGTGAAATATAGACCGTTTTTAAAGGTTTCGTGGAGATTGCGAGTCGTCTTTCTTACGTTCAGTGGTTGTTGTAGTACCCTCCGTCAATCTTGACAGTGTCCATTATGAAAGGCAAATTTACAGAGCGGGAGAAACCGTCTTAATCAAACACGCCGAGTTTGCCGGGCGAGCGTAACGTCTATTTTAAATCAAAAGTTTTCAATGCCCAAGTAAAATCCGCTTTTCGATTTCGAACCTCGGAAATGGTCATCGTCGTTATTGTAAAGCAGCGGGCATTATTTTGATTTATCGCATGCAATAGGGAGACTCGGTGATCCCCCATTGATCAAGACGCTAATACACAAATCCTCTGAAAGTGCTAAATAAACAGAGTAACAAATCATAACTGAAAATTTAAAAAAATAATTTTAAATTCACCTTCGTCTTCATTAGGAAGTAAACATTAATTTTGATTAAAAAAACTCAGGATTTAAAAGTGCTATAAATTTTTTTTTGATGAGGGGGAGTATGAAACGGTCTTGAGTCCAGAACATGGGATGTGACAAGTTTGAAATTAACTTGCAGTTGTCTGTCTTGTTTTGTCTCGATCGACGCCTTTCATGGTAAAGCTGGGAGTCTCCCCGCTTTTGGAAGTTTAGGAATAGTGCCCGCGGTTTGTCGCATTGTCCCTGTCACTTGGTAACTTCCCTTATTCCAGCCGGGTGGGTTCTCCTCTCCCCGAGCCTCGGCACCGGGTTCCGCCCTAGTTCCCACTCTCCGAGAGAGGAAACCCAAGAAAGTGCCGGGTCGGGAGATACCTGTGGCCAACTCGCCCCTCGAGGATATCCTCACTATCTACCCTACGTAAAATACATTCCTCTAATAAGCCAATTTCTAGATTATCATTATTAAAAATTAGCATAATAGCGACTTATAGCTTGAAAGTACTAAAAGAAACTTCACCTGTTCATTCCAACCGGTTTCTAACGATCCAATAATTTCAACTTTATAATCTACTTAAACATTTTAATGCCAAAAATCATAAAGAAACAATTAAACAAATTTAATATTGAGACTCGTACCAAAAACTTTTTACTTTATTCTCCGAACATTTAAAAAACGAATCCGACTAATTGTCACGTTGTTTGCTTTTCTGAAGAAGGCGAAAAAAAGAAAAATCTTCTTTGGACAATCCTTTATTTCTCACGACCTTTTTCAGAGAAAAAGGGATGGAAAAAGGCGAATCAATACCCTATATTCATAAAATAAGGAATTTCCCGTTCCGTTAAGCCAATATGCCTAAAACAAACCCGCTTAGCCTTATCTAAAAAAGATAAACCTAAGTAAACGAAAATAATAGAAAACCTACGCTGAATAAACTCAATTCTAATTTTCCACCTTAACAACCTTTAGCTAGCAAATCTATGATTTTAAGGGGTGTTATTTGTGTTTATTACACAAAGGAGTAATATTTATTAAAATTCAAGTGAGAGAGAATGAAATGGGTTACAAAAAGTTAGGTAGTTAAAGAAGGTGTTTTTCATCGTAAAAGAATCTAAAACCTCATTTTGGTGATAATGGTCGACAAAACGTTGAAAATTGAAAAGTCGACCTTGTTCAACAATCGAGTTGGAAATAAAAAAAAAATTAAATTTTTGGGTCGAAAAAGTAAGAATGACCCCCTTGGACATGGTCGAAAAAAAGGTTAAAATGTGGGGTGTACACCTCAGATTCGTGATTTTCAGCCTCAAAATAAACTTAAACCAATTTTAGGGCCATATTAAAGAATGAGAATTTTCTGTAAAAACAAACAAGGAAAGGGCATAATTAGGCATAGTTGACAAAAATGTTTAAAATTGACCTCAGATTTGTGTATTTCAGCTAGAAAAGTCTCGAGTTTGTGTTCTCCAAGTAAAAACAGTTTAAATCCACATTTTCAACCAAATCAAAATAATTTATAAATTATTAACCCAGGATAAAAATAAAAGGTAGTGCAGACAGAAATTGGCATTATGCTCTATTTATAAAGATTTTTTTTGGGGATTTTCGTTGTCCATTTGTCAACAAAAAAAAAAAAAAAATGATGAATCGATTTTAAACAAAGCCACGAAAAAAGGTCACTTTACTAATGAAAACTTAAATCAGAAGGTTTCACATATGAAAAATAAATAATGCTGTGCACTGTCATCAGGGCTGCTCGGTTCGTAATGGATAGGCTTTTATTTGCCCTGAGTCGATAATCAAATTTTTAAAAGCTTTATTTAAAAATTAAATACAGAGATCGATTTTAAAGGCCTTATATCGACTATGATGAAAGGTTATAACATCACCTTTTATATAAAACCCACGAAAGATCGTAAGATTTCCATATTTTACCTGTATAGTGTTTATAAATCATAAGAGGAAAAAGGATTCTAAGTAACCAAAAGAAAATCGGCTTTTGGGTTTTCAATTTAACAAAAAAAAAAAGGCTAATGATATTTTTTTGGAGGAAACATGATTGGATTAAAGCGGTCAATCCAGTTGTGGGAAATATTGTGAAGTTCCCCCCTTTTCCCGACAACATTGGCGTTTTCTGGTTTAATCCCGAAGCCGTTTTCGGAGAAGTGAAAATTAGGGGTGGATCCGTTGTAGGACAATTTAGGTTTTGGGGTGGAGGGGACATTTTAATCCGTGACTGTCACTCTAATCTTCTCCTTTGTTAGGACCTCTGGCTCGATTGAATAAAAAAAAACTTTTTTAAACATTTTTTCGAGTTTAATGATCGAAATTAAGGCTAAAAAAGGAAGTTAACCTTACCAAGTTGTAATTGGTTAAGTCCCCTAGCAGGACATTTCCGGTCCAAGAGTCTTTAAGTGGCCTCCACACCCAGGATTCTGATATTTGTCTCTTTCCCTCGTTCAAACTACCAACGTATGCTCAACTTTAATGATTCCAATTTTCGTCTGAGAAATTCAGGCTTTTTTAGAGCGAAAAATAACAGGGGAAAAATCGCTAAAGAGATTGAATCGGAGGCGTATATTGGAGTGTCCTCAGTCCAAGTCAAAACCCCACAATCATTAAAAACACTTGAATAGAAATGATGAGGCGTAGACTACTTGACACTTTTTTTTCCCTCTGAACATTTCCCGTCTCTGTTTTATATTAATGGTAAAAATAAAATTCCTGCATTGTATTTTTAACTTTGTTTCTATTTAAGGAAAACTGAATGATCAAGTTTCTTGATTTCCAATCTTCCACCATCACCTAAAGGCGATTTTTCCGATTTAAAACATTTTTCCTGACCAGCTCAACCTAAAACTAAAATTTTCATTTCTATATTTAGTCCTGCTTTTAGAGGGGTTTTCGAGTCAAAAACAATAATGTGTCAATGTAAAATGCAAAATAAACAAGTAGATATTTTAATCATTTAAAAATGAGTGAATCGATGAAAGTGTTTTCCTGCAAACGTATTTGATGTTGAAATGAAAACAAAGAGTGGGAGAAATAATATATATAGTATTCTCCTAAATTTTCCCTAACTACAAAATGTACAATGCTGAATATATAGGCCAAAGAATGACCTTTAGAAGGGGTATTGCTGGCCTTTTCTAAACTTGATTGTTATATTCGTTTCCCTTAATTCGTAAATCCCTTAAAACAGTTATCCTACAAAGCGGAAATCCGACCAGGAAAAAAGATTCCATGGTTTTTTTTAGAATTTTTTTTTTCTTCATTTAGTGACCGTTCTAAAGTGAACCACTCGATCAATTTGGCCAGTTAATTAACTTCTAATGCGGCCACGTATCACGTGTAAGCTATCACTAATATAGACCACTGAGCATTGATATTTCAATAATAATTACTATTCACCACCCTTCAAGGCTTAAACAATTAATTTGACACCCGATTGATGCCCTTACGAAGAGGTCAATTTAAGTGCACTATAGGCAATCGAAAAAACGAGGAATTAATCGTTTTTGGTGATTAGGAACGCTTTTATAGTATGAAGAATGGTAGTATGCAGTATGAGCGTTTTTTGGTTAGAATTAAGTAAAAGTTTGAGGATGAAAACTTTTCCACTCTTCTTCTTATCTGGGTGGTCGAATCTAATATAGACGGAAAACACCGTTCGGACAAACATAATCTCCATGTATAGGTGATCCCTTAAGGATTTGCGGTGGGGTACGAGGAAAAAAAAATCTTTATTGTGTTTGCCCTCGCGACACATAAGAACTATGAATTTCATATGAGCTCTGGTTTTTCGAAAGTGGGCCGAGAAGAGGAGGGCGTTGTAATCATTTCTATAAACATTGAGAGGGGTGGAAAACCCTCCTCACCGACCCTCAGGGCACACACGATTCAATACAATATGCATATGTAGATTTTCTTTCCTAAGGGAAGGGAACTGGATGTAAAGGGCTTTCCTGTATGAGTGATAGCATTGGCGAATTTAACTCTTTCATCTGGTTCCGCACCCGGACATCTCCCTCGCGTATTTTTCATACCCACAAACTCGGCTTTATAATTTTTTTATTCACAATTCCATTCAAATCTTATTTATGACGCCTTAAAAAGTTAGTGCAGCCTTCTCTAATGGATTAAAACAAGAGAAGTTAGAAGTTTTTAAAAAAGAGTCTCACCTCCGGCTCACTAAACACCCAAGAGGTTCATATATCGAATCAACCTTTTCCCTTTTTCTCTCTTTTAAATTGATTTTCCAGTTTAAAACGTCCATAAACCAAAAGAAAGACGGTAAAAAAAACCCTCGTGCGTAAATAAAACATGAAAAGAGCTTCTGTTATTGCCAAGGTTTGACCCTTAGAAGGGCATGAACATTTGGCTGGGAGAAAACGTCTGAGAGAAATGAAGATAAGCTTTTCGAGTAGGTAAAGGTATAGAACAGGGAAGGGAAATAAACGTTTGCTACTAAGGTTACGAGAGAGGCTTCTAGAAGGAGGTCATTTAGAGGGGGGCTCTTTGGGATACTCTCAATTAGGAAGGATAAGGGGGAGATTATTTACGTATAATTATATGGCTCAATCCTCCAGGCTTAAAAGCTTTTTTATCAAACTATTTATAATAAAAGGATGTGATTTTGAGGCTTGAGAAGCCATTGTTGACTTCAAGTTTGAATGTTTGTTTTCCTTGAGTCCAACTCTCTTACCTCACCCTAATTAACCCTTTCGGCCAATTCTACAACCTCTAAGTTACAATATTATTGAAACGCTTCAATATCGCCTTTTCGACGTCTTTTCTTTCTGTTTACACAAAGCCACGTTATGTTGTTTCAACCAAGAGAAATTACATTTTCGTCTATTATCTTTTCAGATGAGTTTAAAACATTTTGACTATTTATTGTTTATAGAATTAATTTAAAGCGATGAATAATTTAAATTTTTATTTAAAAAAGGATTTGAGTTTTAGTTGTGAACACCTTAAATCTGAACAATCAGGATGGTGTATCGTTAATGAATCGGCAAACAAAGGGATAATTTGAGACTGATTGGATGTTGTATGATCAAGTAGTTAAGTTTACATTGTAGACGGCGATGGGGTGCAGGTTTGGTGTCCCTATCGGATTAACACCTCCACCGTTTGACGTTTCAACAATTCAATCATAACTTTTCAATACACCATTTTTTGTTTAATGAGTCAGAAAATTCGATAAAACGAAGAAATCAGAGAAAACCCAACATTTTATTGTCTAGAATGTCCAAAACTATAGTTTTCAACTAATTAACAACATCAATTATTTTCTTCGACATCCACAAAACCCCCTAGGACCATGTCTTTAACTTTAGAAGCACAAATTTTTATAATTTTTATTATTTAGTAGACGAAGTAGTTTTTGTCGATTCATAGTGAGAAATATGCAAATATCTATATATCTAATCTAAATATACAATATATCTACAGAGCAGTATGAAAGAGCAGTTTTAGTCCATTTTTGAAGAGTGCCAATAAATACCGGCCTGGCACAAATCTTGGCAGCCGAAAAAACAGTTTTTTTGTTTTTTTCCCCCATTTTTCTGCTTATAACTCGAAAACGGGACCTAATTTGTGAAAAACACCTTTGTAGTAATTTAAAGAAGACTAAATTCTGCGTCAATTAAAAAAAAGTTTGCAAAAATCGGTCCAATAGACAGGTTTTCACAGGCGATCAAAAAACTTCAATTTTTAAAACCTTTTTGACCCAAAATTTGTAGTTTTTGATTCGATCTACTGTTTTTATTGTGGGGAACATGAATCTGAGGTCGTTTTCTCGATTTTAAATTTTCTTTTTATTTAGGATATTTTAACCAAGACATGAAAAAAATCTTGTTTTCCATGTAGCAGGCGGAACGCCCCCACTTCCTTAGATTAAAAAACTTGCCCCCTGATTTAAAACCGTCTAATCCATTAAAGAATTTCATTCTCTCCCTCTAAACTTCTGAAAAAAAAAATCCTTAAACCTTTTTCTCAATTAAAAATAAATTGCCAAGATATAGGAAGGGATAAGCGGCCAGGATTAGTATGATATATCCCCCTTATATATTTTAGTTCGAATAAAAAAAAAATTCCTTAACCCTTTTTTTCTCTCTATTCTTTATTGAATGCATCCTCATTTTTTATTTATTGAAAAATATGGACGAGCTTAAATGGATAAAACGAGGAGGCTGGACCGGAGAGGGAAGAAAGGGAGTGAAAATAAAGACCTAATCTGAAAATTTATTACCCCATTAATTAACCTAAGGTATAAATAAAAAACACTGATTTACTTTTCTTTTTTTTTCTCTCTTCGTTTTAAATAAAACTATGAAATATTAAATTTCATGTTTAGTACGACGTAAAATTACATTTTACCAGGGGGGAAATAACAAATAAACAAGATGAGATTTAGACCGGACTACGCTTTTATTTAAATTAAATTGTTACATTACAGTATTACGAGGACGTTAGGTCAACAAAAATGTGACTGTAAAATAAATAAATTCCAATTGCCTACCATGTTTGTAGCAGTTTTTAGTTTAAATGGTCGAAAATAGTAGAATTGCTTTTTCTGAAATTAATTTTTAAACAAAACATTGACGTGATGTGAAACAATTTCGATTTTTGGTCGTTTTGTGATTGAAAGTTGTAAAATATGAGGTTGAAAGGGTAAAAATGTCGGGTTCATTGTGCGATTTAAGCTTCCCCCTTCCTCCTGGTCGACTTGAGTTTTGTGTCAACGGGGTTTCAAACTGTCGTCCCCACAAGAGGATAATATATTGGTATATAGACTCAACGGCCGGCGAGGCTCATTTTTCTATAGATGGCTGTGTTGGGTGACTCGAACCGGACCATCAATATACCGCCCTCTGATTGATGATGACTTCATACAGGTTAATAAAGAGGGGCTAAGGGAGCCCTCGCTGACATATCTAGATTCAATATTCGCTTCTCTCTTTCTCACATCATCCCACCCCATCATCACTCTTTCTTATTCAACCATTTTCATATCACAAATCCTTTATATTTCATTCAAACTAGGATTTTTATTAAAAAAATATATGTCTAAGTTTGCCTAGTACAAATATTTATGAGGTTTATTTGCTCGAAAATTCATACGTTGAATTTTCTCTTTTTCCGCTAAATATGTCGACGTTATAACCCGTCTCGGTTTCAACTCATTTTAGAATTAATAACTGATAAAAAAATCTACCTTAGTGGTTCAACTTAGTATGTCCAAAAAAAAATCCGCTAGAAGTTTTTTTTTAAACAAAAAACCGTCAATATCTCAAGTTTCCTTAACAATTTAAAATTTCCGGTGCCAGATTTGGAATCAGCGTTAAATTTCACTTTATAAATGATAGTTTTTAACCATTCATGATAATCACAATCTTTTTTATTCAAAAAGAGTCTTTTTGGCTCAATTTTTCAACCATTTTTCCGATGGAACAATTTGGAACTTTGAAAAAAAGATGTCAATATCTGTAGAAAAAATTGAAGTCCTGGATATTGAATCGTATTCTATAAAAATGGAGGCGGTGAAGAAGAGATAAAGAAGTAATGACCTTCTAGAAACTGAAACTTTCCCATGATTCTCTGCCCTGACTACCCTAATTCCTGTTAAAACGTTCCCAGGTATCCTCAGACCTTTGTAGAAGCCAAGCACGTTCTCCGATGGACCTAAATACTTTTCTCTTCCGACTTTTCAATTGGTTTTTTTCCCCTCCCTCACCCAGAGTGCAAAACGCGTAAAGGGAGTGATTAATAAAAATAAACGTTTTTTCGATTTGTCAGAGAGCGTGGGAGGCTGAGGAAATCCTTTGGAAATGTAATATTTCCATATCATGTTCGTCTGCAATTGACATCGACATACACAGTAGATGAAAATAGGGCCTGGCAATTAATATTTTTCCCCCCCTTCTCTGTTCTCTTTCCATTCTTGTGACGTGACCTGTGTATCCTATTGTCTGGGATATCGTCGAACGTGCGTTCTTTTTTCCGGAAGAAAGGATCTAGGGTTCGTTATCGAAAGTCCAGATGATCTTGAAACGTCAATTAGATTCGGAAATGGTTACAAACCAAGTTTTCATACTCGGATTATCCTCTCAAATCGAGAACGAATTTTTCACAACACTTTCCCATTTTAATGTTTAATTAATTCAGATGGAATTCGATTACGTCAATTGCATAATCGGACGCTGAATAAGGTCAATTATGAGTTAATTAAATAATATAGGCGATGTGTCTTTCATACATAAATTTTAGGCTTGTTTTCCATTTATTGAGATTTATGTTGGTTGTAAAACTGCTATCTAAGTACCTCCTTTACCCCCACATCACAGTTCGCCATCAAACCTGCGGTTTCTCTAAATATTTAACAAGATCTTGAAATTTTCAGCTTACAGTGCATTATGTTATACTTAGCGTTGAAATAGAGTCTTGACTTTTTAAACGTGATTTTTTAATTAAGTTTTTTCTTTTTTTCTTTCAGGACTTTTGTCTCGCCGCCAATCGAAAGGCATGCCGTTCTTATTCGAAGATTTTAACATGGGTAAGTGTAACATTCCACACTAATTTGGTCTCGCTATCGCCCTTAGTTTGGAGAGAAGGCGAAAGTTGTGTATGAAGTTCCAAGCCGGAGAAACGCGGGGAGAAGTTTAACCGAAAGAGTCACCCTTCCTGAAACACTCGCCCTTGACGAAGATTAGGATCCGTGTTACGAAATGGTTATTAATTTTGTTTAAGAAAACTTAATTCGATATTCTACCCCACCCACAGACGTTTTTAATTAAAGGAATTACATAAGGGAACTGATTTCATTTTGTACCATGGGTTCCTAGTAACAGACTTCATCAAAAAATTTATCCGAAAATAGTAAAAAATATCATTTTTTCATGTAAAAACCCCAATAAACACACATTAATTTATACAGGGTAGTCCAGTTTATTGTCAAAAGGTTGGTCTGGTTGTTGTGGAGGAGAAACCCCCACAACTGGAACTTTCCGAAAAGACGGTGCTCTACAAACCTCTCCACCAACACTAATTACATAATAACCTCACATCTTCAAACAACTCCCGGTTGGATCCTATCACTCCTTGACCCTACCCCGTTTCCAACCTCCCTACTCCCTCCAACATTCCACCTCCTACCAACATTCTATCTCCCACTACTCTCCCATCACCTCTCATACCCTCCTCGACCCCCCCCCCTCTTCCTCCAGATTGAGATAGGAAATTTTACTGAAAAGTATCTTGACCACCATGTATAAATTGTTTTAATGGAGTTTTTTTAAACATTTAAAGCTAAATTTTAAACATTTTTCGACAATCCATATTTAGATCCTTTATTATCCTTAGAATGTAAGCTCAATTTAATCCTCTTTCAACGTATAGAGGCCTTTTTCATCAAAATTATGATTTGTGACCTAAATTTCCATTAAAGTAGTTCCAAGAAAAAGACCCTTGTTAGCTTTATTTCGGCCTTTTAACCCTAGAAAAAAGTCTTTTTATAATTAGTTAGATTTCAGTCATTTTTGTGAAATAAAATTATTTTTTGATGTTATAATGTCATCCTTATGATAAATTTGACCCATTTTGTAAAGAACGAGAACGGTTTTTTACTAGTTTTGTGAAATATGGAATACATTATTTGAAGAAAGTTGATGAAAAAAGAGTCTTCTTCAAAAAAGAGGTGTGTGGGGTAAAACAAGTTTAACCACAAGACTCATCCCGTTGTGGTATAGCGCCATCTCCTGTGTGAATAGAATATTTTCTTGTTCGACGATCTCTTATTCCCCTTAGTGGATATATTTATTCTCCAGCTCCCGCTAGTTTATTTTAGAAATGAATATATGAATGCATTGTGGCTCCACCGAGCGTAACCAACGCCTGTTCGAAAGCCATGTAGCTGAATGAAAGAAGTTGCGTGGGTGGGGTAGGAAAGGGAATCCGATATGCCCCATTTGCCCTCAAGAAGTCCAGATTGTTTGTCCAACTGATTTCTTTCGTTGGAACTTTTTTTCATCCTTTTGAATTCCAATCGTGCCAGTTCTAAAAAAACCCTATTTCAAATTCACCATGAAATTCATGAAGGTTATAAAAAAATACTTCTTGGTTATATCTTTTATTGTGTGCGAATAAAATTTTATTCCCTTTTCTTTTATACTTATTGTTTATGAAATTTTTTTTCGACGTTTTACTCCACAGGTTGTGAAAATTTTAAAGTCATTTCCAAAAATTAATGAATAGAATTACTTAGAAATCTATAGATGAAAAAAAGGTTGAAAACATTATAAAATAAAAATTTAATTCCATTCCTAACATGGTGCCATCTAGAAAACAAAAAGTGCTAATAACTATTTTCAGTTCCTTGAAGTTAAAATGAAAAGGTGAAAAACTTTGTGTAGCTGTTTTCAATTTATAAAGGATTTCCTTTAAAAATTATTACCTAATTAATAATTAGACATTTTCACAATTTTTTCGCAGAACAAAAAAAAATTGGCTATTGGATCTTTTAATTGGCTAATTTCAATAGGAAACATTGAATTGAAATCAAGAGATATTTTTCTTCAATAAAAAAAATCTCATTTGAAAAACAAGTCTCGTTCCTCGGAAAAGTTTTTACCTTAACTTTTATTTTTTCTTCTTTTTTTATATCCTTGTCTCTAGCTTTGTATAGTTTAGTTTTGACATAATCCTTTTCCGAACTAGGTTGGAAAAGGGAGGGGGGTTCCCGAAGTGATTAAACCCAACGCTTTTCCACTTCTTCTATTCTTTTGAAAACCGTGTAGAAAGTTGACCCTTCCTTCCCTATAGCCGAAAAAACAATTGAATTAAGGAAAAAGTTCTCAATGGGCCCCTTTTAATTATCCGTCGGGACTTATCAGATTTTCCGTTTATTCAACAAACCCCCAAACCATATTTTATAATCTTTGTCAATTTCGTTAAATGATTTTAATTAAAATTAATTTTTTTTCCCGTATTAATAATGGGATTCAAAAAGATCCTTTTGTGTTGCTTTTTCCACCTCAGCGACTAAAATTGGTGACTAAGATGAACGCAGCCGGAAAATCAAACGGAAAGTAAATTTAATTAATTTTACTCCTGTGCCGTTTAGAAGCTAATGCCTGTTGTTTATGCGCCGGCATTTACTTCTCTACAACTGAATTCCTTTTATATCTCCTACAAACACGTATCATTTTTAACATCGAATTTATATGCCTAAAACCTTTAAAATTACAAAAAGAACATGGTCCTTTAAAAAAAAAAAAAATATTTAAAAAATTGGATCTTGAAAAAACTTAATCAAACTGAAAATTGTGTTATTTTCTGACAAAAAATCGTTGCTGGAGAATTCAGAGTGGGTCCCCTATAGATGGATGTGGAGGCCCCCTGGAGCACACATTGCTATCTATTGCTCTACAGTCTACAGGAAGCTAAGATAACTTAGCGTGGTATTAAAGAGACATTTGTCTATGATTGGAGTCTCTTACTTCTATGACAAAGGCACTAAATTATCTCTTTGTGTCACCTCCCACAACTTACCCTTCCTTCATCAAACAAGTTCTCTGGTTCGGTAATAAAATCGCTTTTGAACTTTTGAAATATATCTACTTGTTACTTGACTAAAAATGTAAGTTATAAAAACGAGGAAAACTTAGTGAAATCCGAACCGTTGATTCCTTTTTACATAAAAGTCGATTTCCACGCCAGACTTTTAAAACAAAGATAATGATGTAAACTTTGGGAACAATGGAAGTGTAATAACTTTTATTTAATAAATTTACAATATTCATCATTTTCTAAGAGGGTTTTTGACTCTTCATACATAATCGCTCTCTTGTGCTTGTAGACTTAGGACCTTTTCTCTCTCGCACATTGCGTCTTGATTGTGGGCATTATTCATTACGACGTTCTTTATCTGATAAAAGATTCCATGGCTTGTTTATTTTCGCAATATGAAAATTAAACAAAGAGTATGAAGAAAAAAGATTTTTTTTTTTTGGTCTTGTGAGTAATGAGAGGTGTGAAAGTAAAAGGTCAGCAATGTTTAACAAGACAATTGCCCGAGTTATATCTCTGAGGGTTTTCTCTCTCTTGAAAAGGTGTCTGCCTTTTGAAAATCTTTTAAATGAGGGGGGGTTTTCATTTAGCGGAAGGGACGAAAAAGGGTGGGTTTGACCCGGACGACTCCCGCTACCGGACAACAAAGGCCCCTCAGCAATATGTCGCCCGCCGGACCGCAATTAGCTTCGGGTATGAATAAAACATCGGCAACTTCTACAAACCAACGAATACATTATTGGGGCGCGTTGGGGGTCAGAAGAGGAAGGAAGTTGAGGGAAGATTCGTCCAATTGCGACCTAATGAACTGTCCTAAAAGGGCCTAAATGAACCTCTAACTCAAAGGAAAACTTCATGTCATAGTCTCATGGTAATCTTTGATATCAGAAGTGGGATGAGACCACAATAAAGTAGAAAAATTGATATAGTCGATAGTGAGGAAACGGGTGAGAGGGAAATGTGGGATTGTGGGAAACGGGAGGAGGAGATAGTGAATGAACTGGGGTAGATTGTAGTAGGAGAATAGGGGGAAATAGGGGGAGGGGAAAACGGGTTATATGGTTGAGAGGATACTGAGCTATGTCCATGGGGAGGGGGTAGTGTGTGAAATGGTGGTTAGGATATTGCAGGAAAATGGAGAGAGGATAGTGGTGAAAATGAGGAGAGGAAACTTGGGAAATGGAGAGGGGGGAACTGGGGGGAAATAGGGGAGGAAACTGGGGAAATAAGGGGAGGAAACATGGGGAAATAGGGGAGGAAACCGGAAACATGGGGAAATAGGGGGAGGAAACCGGAGACATGGGGAAATAGGGGGAGGAAACCGGAAACATGGGGAAATAGGGGGAGGGGAACCTAGGTTAAATGGGAAAGAGGTAGTGGGTTAAGTGGGAGAGGATAGAGGGGGAAAATGGCGGATGATGAGTGGTCCAAGAGTATTGAGAAGGTAATGGGGATATTGGTAGTATTGAGAGTTTAAAAAGTATTGAGTAGTGGGGGTATTTAATAACCGGTAGTAGGTGTAGATCGTAGTTATAATGGAGGTTAGAAGGTAATGTCTACTGAGATAACAACGGGAATTCATAGATCGAAAGCAATCATCAGGATAGTTGCCTTCGGGTAATGTACTACACTAAAAAGACCCCCAATCAGCCTCAAACTCTAAGCAAAACTGTCATAATCCCGTGGTGTTCTTCGATATCAGAAGTGGGATAAAAAAAAAAAAAAAAAAAAGAATAAATAAAGAAAACTGGCTTATTTAGGTGGACTTTTGAGGTTTTTCAGAACAATTTAAACAATTTTTTTTTTCTCTATGAAAATGTGTTCGGAATTTTTAGGTACTAAGTTTATCTCCTTCCACTCCGATTAAAGGGATGGGATTTACTGGCGTACTTGTTACGAACAATACGGCTCGGGATTCACGCAAATCGCCCTTATTATCTCGACAACGTCGATTGGATGGACATTCGGAAATGAAAATAAAAACGGATTAAATCTAATCAACAGTTTTTTTTTCTCCCTTTTTAACGGGGTAAACTTCATAATATCACGTGTCGTTTAGTTAATTAATGCCGGTAGCCTTTCGAGGGGCTAAGTGCGACCGGCCATTACAGGGGCCGATCCCCGGCCCACCGCAACAACATTAACATTGCAACTTTACCCAAGTACTTTCCAGTAAGGAAGTAACAATAATATTACCTTTTAAATTACACCTTTTAAACTTATATTAAAAAACCCACTAAATCCTCCCACACACACACAAAAAACAAAAAAAAACTTCAAATACCTACCAGAAAAAAACTAAATTTTTCCTTTTTCTACGGTTCAACACGGTTATACTGCCCAAAGCAACAATTAAAATATATTTTTTTATTAATCGAACATGACCTTTAGGATAATCGACAAAAAAATTTACTTGGCTAATTTTGCGTTTTAAAGGTTATCTCAAACTCACCTCAATTTCAAATTGTTTAAAATTTGACCTGAAATGCGTATTTGAAAAATTCAGAGGCTTTATTTTTGGGTAAACGAATCCGTGACTAATTTGAGCGTTTATGGTTTTCAGTAATTTAATTTTTAAACAGAAACTTGAATGAAACTGCGAGTTTTGACGTGAATTCGACGACTTGTTCGGCCTTAACTTTTTGGTTGGAATCCGTAGAAATTAATAAACAAGGATGGAAACATTTTGGACCTCTCCCACAGAGATGAAACCCTTCGTAGGGGAATACATTAGAGAAGAACAGACCCCGGGGAAGATTCAATAGAAATGTGCGGTCAACTTGGGTTTTCCCTGCCCAATGTAAAACTCCAACTTAGTTTTACGTATTATCAACGATTGGGTTTGTTTTACAAGTCTAGAAAAGGCTTCGTTTTAGACGGAAAATCGATCTTTTTTGAGTTTGTTTTGGGATTTCAAAAATAGAAATATGCTTTTTAAAGTTTTTATTTTTTATAAATTGAATTTTAATCTTTTTTGAAGACAATTTCGGGAATATTAGCAAACTCAAGTGAACTGTGATCTTTATCGAGCAATGTCTGGTCCTAAAAATAGCAAGATTTAGCCGGAATGTAAGAAAAGTAACTTTTACTTAAGAATCGTTTTTAAAATGTATAGTCCTAGCAAATTGGCCTAGATACTCGCAAGATTACGTTAAAACCATAAACTTCACCATTTCCAAACCATAAAAGATAAAGAACTCAGATATTTTGCAAAGACCCAATTACGAACTCAATCGGACCGATGTTTTTCCCACACCAGCATCTTGTTTTCTTAAAATCGGTCCCACAAAAAACGTCCAAAAATAGTGCTCCTTTTAGGGTGGACTTATAACGAATGAACTATTGATCTAATAGAATAGATTTAGGGGTTATTAAAGGAGAGAAAGAGAAAAAAATAGATAAATCAGAAATCATTTGATATCTGTTTTTTGTGGTGGCAAACATGAAAAAGCGTTTGCTTTTTAACTGTTAATCGTGTGGGCTCTGCGGGGGGGGACTTTAAGCTTCTACTTTGTTGATACCGGGGCATGAATCAAAACGCCCCGGTCCTCCACATCCCAAGTTCGAAATCCGCTTAGGATTTCTCCATTCAATCGGACCCGACGGAATCTATTAAAATTAAATGCGAAATATGACGACTTTGTCTCTCTTCCCAGGGTCTTAAAAGTTGAAATAAAAATAAATTGAAAACTGTTCAACACATTCTTGACTAGACATTCTCGGTAATTAGTTTTGAAAGTTACTATCTGAAAAGTTGATACGTAATGGCTACTACGGGCTAATGCTATGAGGCGAAGAGGGTAGTTTCATCTGAATACAAACTTGTCTGAATCCAGCTTAGTGACTTAACATATTACATGTTATATTCCCTCAAACTTCAAAGGTATTCCAAATTACTTTTTTCTCCCTTAAATCCTTGAAAGTTAAAAATCAAGGTAGGAAAGGCTTTAAATTACAATGTTTTAGTACGAAACGAGTCTGATAATATTATAGCAGACAGGTGGTTAATAACCACTGCCAAGAACATTAACGAACCTCGTCAAATAACGGAACAAGAAGCCTGCGTTTGAAACCCGAATTCTGGCCAATCCTCAATTACCAAAGTATACTTTTAGTCAAATTTCAATATATTTTATTCAGAAAAAGAGAGATTTTCATTAAACTTAAATGCGATAGAATCTCACTATGCTCCTGGAATCACCATCTAGCATCCAAACTCAGGGGCGGACTGGGACCGTAGGATAAGAGTAGTTTGTAGGTAAATTTTGGGAAGCCCTACCTTCCCTGACCCTCTCCCACCTCCCCTCTCTTCTGGGTTAGTCTGCCCCTATTCTAAGGGGCAGACCCCCCCATTCTTTTAACTGTAATGACTCACTTTCAACTCTCAATTTTTCGTCTACAGGCATCTATCTCCATTCTGTTATAAAAATCTCAATTCTATCTCACTTCTCGAAACTTAATTTTTCGCGTAGTTTAACTCCTTGGAGACTAAAATAGGATTGAGTACAGCATTATATGATTGGGATCGATTTTACGTCTGTGGAAATCTGTTGTCTTTAAGCAAGAAAGATGGAGGATCGTCTAAATCTACGGACCCGGTGTAAACTAAAAATGGGCCAATAAGTAAGCGACGTCTTCGGTTCCCTTTCGGATACATCAAGCCTTTCCAGATTTATGTCCTGGAAAAAAAAATCTCCACGGTCACATTTAATTTTATTCTTTTTTTAAAAAAAAACCGTAAAACTACCGTAAATTGAATGGTAGTAGGAAAATAAGAGGGGAAAAAATTGAAATAAATATTGGGGTGGAAAGTACTGGAGATATTCATGGAAAAACGGTTTTGATCCTAAACGACCGAAGACATGTAACCCCTCTATATTTCAATTTCCCAAGCGTTTCCACCAGAACAGACTTTTTTTTTTCTATTTTCCCCCAATCGTGATACCCTTTAGGATTTCCATCATAACTAAACAAATTCAGGGGTTTAAATTTTGTTTTTATAATCCCCAGTTTCTTATTTTTATGACTGCGTATAGTATGTAGTTTTTTAAAAACATTTTTAGAGTGAACAAACAAGAATCTTATATGTTTTTCGGGATTTAAAACATTTTTTTCGATGTCACGAAAGGGGGGAACCTTTTTCACTTTTTGGGCCAAAAATTTTCATTTTTTTAATTTCATCCAAAATTGGTTTTTGAACATTTTTAGTGTGAAAAAACAAGAATCCGCCGTCTTTTTTGGAATATAAAATCTTTTTTTTTTCGACCACACCAAAGAGCACTCTGGTCAAAACATCATATCTAGGTGGACTTGGCATATTAATGGCCAATCAATTAACTATTAATGGCCGCAAAAATTAATTACCAATTAAGTAATACAGTGAAACTTCTCATAGGCGGACACTGATGGGGATCAAAAAATTGTCCGCCAATTAAAGTGTCCTTTTATGAGAAGTTTCCAAATAAAATAACAACACATTATACTCATTATGTCATTCTTCTTTTTCAAAACCTCGGGCAAACACGTTTTTCCGATACAGAAAATTTGGGTACATGGCAAGTCCGTCCCGTCCTAATCCTTGAGAGACCTTTTATAATCTCTTTGATTTTTAATCCGATTAGGAAAGCACTCATCTCCGTCCCATAGTGGAAATTGAAAATGAATCATCTCCGTCCCAAAATAAAACTTACAAGGGACGTTCGATTGAGAACCGTTTGCAGGAATTGTATGAAAATTTTGAACAAAGTTGTCATATACATACCTATTTTAAAAAATTGGCGACCCCATCACAAATTTTCTTGTCTATAATCATGTATCTATAATCATGTAGGTATTTTATATCTTAAGGTTTTTTAGCGGATTTCTGTAGGGAAAAGAGTATTGAGGTGGTCGTAACAGAGGCTCCCAGGCTAGAGGCTTATTCGTGATCAGGACGCTCTGGGATCTTTAGGTACAACATACTTCACGACATTCAATTCACATTTCAATCAAAAATTTCACATTTCATCAATCAAACACATTTCATCATCAAAAACATCACATTTCAAAAATTTCGGATTTTTGACAATTCTGGATCCAAATCACTAGGTAATAGCAATTTTTTTCTTCCTTCAAATCTTCACAATTTCAAAAATTTGTATCTTAAGGTTTTTTAGGGTTTTTAAGGGTGCTGAGTACGAATATGATGTCCTTTTTTGCCAAGAAAATTATTTTTATTAACTGCTAAGTACTTGAGCTACTGAATTTCCAAAAAATTTATTTGGGACGGAATTGATTCATTTTGAAAATCTAGTGTGGGACGGAGAAGCTTCATTTTTATAATCCGTCTTTGGGTTTCTACCTGCTTTTTTTTTTTTACCTGCCGGACGGAGTTCATCATCCCCCGAAAATTTTTACTTAGTTCTCTAACACTTTTAGCGGATTTTTTTTTTCTTTATCATTAAATTTAATGATTTCCACTTTTTCCTTCAAAGACAGTTTTTTAATTTTTTTCTCTGGAGCCATATTGACTCTATGAATCCAGAATTAAAACTAAATTATGGGTTCTTTTTTTATCAGAAAGTAGGGGTAGTAAATTGATATCTTAGAAATGCAATAAATTAAAAAAATTCACATGTCAATGTTACTTATCTAGATCTAAACTATAAATAATTTGTCTTAAAACGCTTGTCAGCGTCTTTTTCTAAGAAATGCAATAAATTAAAACAATTCATATGTCAATGTTACTTATCTAGATCTAAACCATAAATAATTTGTCTTAAAACTCTTGTCAGCGATAACGAAAATTTCGATTTAAAAAAAACACAGACGTTGTCAAATAAGGGATTACATATTACGTTGACACATTTAAAATTTTTTTTGTCCTTTTATTAGAAGTTTTTTTAGGCAAAAGCATTGTCCGTGTTCTGATATTAGAAGATTTTATCATATTAAAACCTATACATATAAATTTGAGGGGGACAAAAAAAAGTGTCCGTCTATGGGAGGTGTCCGCCTATTGGAAGTGTCCGCTTTGGGAAGTTTCACTTTAATAATTTTATTTATTAATCTAATTATTATTAATTATTACTCTTTTAGTCTTATTTAATCTTATTTAAAATAAAAAATCCGCTAAAATATCTATTTAGGAGAGCAGAAAAGAACGGAAAAGTCAACGGATTTTCGTAGTATTTCATTCGTCATTTTTGGACGGGTCCGAACGGGTCAACAGCCCTTTGAAATCGAATCTTAAAAAGTTAAACTTTAAAGCGCTATGACAACTTTAAGTTTTGGAATTTTCCTAATTTTTGAATTTTTTATAAGCACTAAACCAAAAGCAATATTAAGTTGTATATCACTGAAATAGGCTCTAATTACCCTTAAATTACCCCTTTTTATTAGATATATGGAAAAAATTTCATTATTGTACTCTAATTCTACATCTTTGTCGAGATAGCAAAAACGGCAGAGCGTGAACACTGACTAAAAAGGATTTTTTCATAGGGTCCTAACGAGTTAAATATTATTTTAAGACCATTTCCTAATATCTCGATGTTTGGCAAACAATTTTTAATTTCATTGATTTTTTGACTTCGAATTTTGACCCAATGTCCACCTAGATTTGATGTTTTGACCAGTGTGAAAGGGGGGACCCTTTTCACTTTTTGGGCAGAAAACTTTTTTTTTTTTTAATTTCATCCAAAATGTGGTTTTTGACCAAATTTTGGACAAAAAACAAGAATCCGAGATCGTTTTTGGGATTCCTTTCTTCAAAAATGTTGTATCACAAACTTAATCGTTCTGTAGAAGTGTCATAGGGAGATTTGAAGGAAGAAGCATTGATGTTTTTAATTGAAATTAAACAAGTTTAGGTTCGTTTTGATTGGTTTCACGTTGAAGCTGACAAGGCGACCGTTCGGGTAACTACCCTTAACTACCGGCCACAATTAGCAATGCAGGAGGGGATGGGAGGTTCCCATTGCCATTCAACCCTCTTCCTACTCGGACTCAGGGCAAGTTCTAACTTAGTTGGAAGGCCTCCGAGGAATCCCTTCGGTCATGGCCGGCGACAATCATCTCAACTATTTATACCGTCCGTGTCCCGAATAGTTTCACCGCTCACCGTGATTTGCCGTTTTCGATTTTGAAACGTTTTAAACAATTAGAACGTTTTCCGGGTAGGGGGGCGTTTCTGAGTGAAGCTTAGGCCCCGTTACACGATTTCCAAGGCTCGAACCATCTCCGAATGTTGTTATTCCATTAGATGTAATTCTACCTCTGGCCGAATCAATGTTGGTGTTCAATTAAGGCAGAAACGATCCTTTTGATTAAACAGCAAATAATATGTTTGCGTTTAAAATGGTTTTTATCGAATATCTCAAGAATTATCGATTGAAATTCCTCTGGCAGTAATATTCTTTTAAGTAGTGCAGCTAAATTATCCTAAAAACCAGAAAAATCTCAAGAAAAGTTTCTCAAACGACATATATGCATGATTGTGTCAAACAATTTTTTCTTTTCAATTTTTTTGCATGGCGAATATTGTTAGGTACTTATTTAAATTTTTTAATATTGAAATCCTTTATGATGCTGGTCTTTTAGGTAATGGAAATTTGTTTGAAATAGGTTAAAAAACGGTCAGGTGGGATGGAAATTGCGTAAACCGAGGAGAATTCGGTTGAAAGGGCCTGTTGAAGTTCTAGGTAATTAATACTTCCTATAATTAATTGTGAGGCCTCTGAAGAGAAGGGCCGATGAGGAAGAGTGCTTGCGATGATGACCGAAAGCGTGACGGTGGTCGGGGTGGTGGTGGGGGGGCTGAGGGTGATGGGGGTATAAAAAGACCTGTGGAAGGGAACGGTTTTGATAAGGAGAAAGAAAAGGGACGGGGGGAAAGGCTCTTTTACAACTTTTCTTTGAACCCAACACTCAATTGAGGTTTGACTGAGTTGGAGTGGGGAGCGACCCCGCATTTTTTTCGTACCTTCCCCTTTCCGAATACTCGAAGATGACGGACTTTAAATTTCTGAGAAAAAGTTAATGTTGCGAGATGGTAAACTCACTAAAAAAAAAAAGTAAGTAAAATAATCTTGGAGCTAAAAATATTGGTATAAATTATTCACCAACTACCTCAAAAAATAATTAAATTATAACCTCTTAGGGTACTTAAGAATTAGTAGGATGCGAATACATGAATTAATGAATTTAAAGGGGCTAATATTTTTGAAAATGATGGACTCAACCCTTCTCGAAAAAATAGATCTAACGTCTACTTTGACTCTTAGGTGTATTAATGAGTCCTAAATGGAGATAATTAAACCCCTTGCCTCTCGGAAATGTTTTTGTAACATACCTCATGCCTCCTATACTGAGGAGGGGAGGTTGCAAAATATTATGATATCGTGGGTTCTCGAAAGATCTATTTACTAACACCCATCATTCATCGCCTACTCGACTCTCCGTCACATCCCCTAACCTTCCCCCTACACCTCCCACCCACCCTCTCCAACATTACGCCACCTCCCAACTACTCTCCCATCAACTCCCCTACCCTCATAGACTCTCCCCACACCACCCTCATCATAGCTCAACATACCTACCACCAACATCTCCTATCACCTACCATCAAAATCAAGGTTTTGTCTGATTAAGAAATTTGACGTTGAGCCACATCCCCAATCAGGCGATCTTTTGGCCCTTTTTCTTGAATAACGACCCTGATTGGCTAGTTCTGGTGGTTACCTTTCCAGCTAGTTTGGGATAGGGCTAACAAATAGCCCAATTTTCAATAAATCGTCTTATCTGTCATCCAGATCCAATCAGTTACTAGGATTAATTAAAATAAATTACATGATATACAATTATGGCTAACTACAGGGGAGGAAGTTTTGGAATCTTAATAATAATATTTAATCCATGAGATTTTATTTATGTTATTCCTTAATAGGAAGGAAGAGAGAGAAAAAAGAAGGCTCAGAATACAAGGGATTTGTTTAAAAATATGACAAAAAGCCCTGGTTCTTCTCGATAACAGATGTGTGAGCCTTGTTAGTATTCTTAGACCCTTCCCTGTGTCACAGTTCCACTTAATTGGCTAGTCGACGGCCGCCCAGCCCGTTGAATAAATGTCCGCCAGCCCTTTAGACCCCCTTGGTTATTTATTGGGACGGTAAATTGAGGTGCCTACTACCCTCTCCGCTCTAATCTCTCACTTAAGGATCTCTTTTATAGGCGAATTTTTCAAACTTTTTCTGATTTCACATGGTGCGAAAAAGGGCGGGAAAGGATGAGAGAAAAAAAAATGAAAAGGTAGATCTTTATCTTTTGTTCAAACCGAGCTCTTTAGCTACAAAAGTTTGATAATGAACAATCAATTTCCTTGAGGAACTAAAAGCACTTAAGAATCGGAAAGGGGAAGGCTTAGCGTACTTTTTGAACTTCTTAACTCTTAATCCGGGGCAATTTGTCGTTTTGTCCAAATCACCTCTTACAATTTGTTTCTGTCTCTTTTTCTTAAAAAAAGAAAAATAATGATTTATCTTTTTTTTCTCCAGTTTCAGATTCCGTGCTTCCGAGATTCGCCGAGCCCATTCCGAACGTGACGGTGACTGTAGGAAGGGACGCGCTTATGGCATGCGTAGTCGAAAATTTAAGGAATTATAAGGTAAAAAAAATAATTTAAAACACTTTTCAATTCTCAATTTAGTATCATTCTGGCTGTTTGAAGGGTGAAAAACACTAGAACAATGGTCCTATTCGAAAAATTTTTAACTTTCCAAAAAAATAAGATGGTCAGAAATCTTATGATCCGCAGACCATAATGAAGGGCCAGGGGGAAAAAAGATGGAAGTGAACAAAAAGTGATTTCGAGAAAAATGAAAAACAAAGTTTGATTTCTATTAATCTATTTGTAATATTTAAGGGGGATTCTCCCATCAGAATTGTTTGTTTCTCATTCAAAAGATCGCAGCACTATCACCCCCAAAATTAGTTTCCTCGTTTTGGGGACTAAAAATGGTCGGAAATTTTTTTTGAAAAGAGCGTTCTCATTCTTTCGGAAAACTACGTACTGTTTAGAAAGCGGTTTTCCCGGAAAAATTTTCCTCGGAAAAATAGGAAATGCAATTTTCCACCAAAACTTTATTTAAAAAAAAACAGGTAGTCATCTTGTAGGTTTCGACGAGCTGATTCCAAATATGCTAATATTAAGACGATCGGATGGATAGATTCGTCGGTACGAGATTTTTAAGGCGAATTTTTAAGGGGAGAAAAGATAAATTTTCCCTTTGTCAAGGTCATGATTCTTCAAACCGGTTATTGAGGTTTTTGTCGAAAATTGGGCTCTTAAAACCTTGATTTTGAGATTTTGTACGAAAAAAAGGCTCTTTAAACTTTGATTTTGAGGTTTTTGGACGAAAATTGGGCTTTACAAATGTTGATTTTGAGGTTTTTGGACGATAATTTGGATTTTAAAATGTCGATTTTAAGGTTTTAGGTGAAAAACAGCCTTAAAATATGTTCAGAAAGAAAAGAAAAACTAAATTTTTGGGGAATATTGGAAAAAAAAATCATGAGTCTTTTGTGGTTTTGACTAAATATTATGAATTGGATCTACCTAACAATCTCACAATAGAGAGAAAAAAATTAAGCCGTTTGAAAAGTTCGATGACCTTGAAGGAGTAAGAGTGATGTGTCATCTTTACTTCCCCAAAATATAACTCCCCTTCCCCGCACCATCTAATCCTTAAAAATCTCGTACCGACGAATCTATTCATCCGATCTTCTTAATATTAGCATATTTGAAATCAGCTCGTCAAAACCTACAAGATGACTACCTGTTTTTTCAAAATTTCAGTTTTGGTGGAAAATTGGATTTTCTATTTTCCCGAGGAAAATTTTTCCGGAAAAACTGCCCCCTAAACAGTACGTAGTTTTCCAAAAGAATGAGAACGCGCTTTTCAAAAAAAATTTCCGACCATTTTTAGTGCCCAAAACGAGGAAACTACTTTTGGGCATCTTCCCTCTCTCTCGCACACTTGGTAGAATTTTGATGTCGGATCCCCCTAATGCATGTAACATTAATCTATTTTCCCCTTACCCGAATCTTTTCATGCAGATTTAGGACGATTCTCATCTTTTTTCCCCTTCTTTTTCTACCAGATGATGGTACTCCTTCATAGCCCCTAGATAGCACTAATATCTTAAAATCTTCGAAAAAGTGGCTTTCATCAAGTGGCCCTTCAATTTCTTTTAATCCAAAATGTGGTTTTCGAGGTTATCACGGTATGTGGAGGGCCACCACAGACAGCTCTGTATCTGATTCTAATAGTACTAATCTATGCTTGAAGTGAAAATTTTTGGGTGAAATGATTATAACCGACCTCAATAGCTCCTTTCTCGAACGGAAACTCAAATTTTTATTGGAGACACAATCGGAATATTCAATAAACGAAAAACAATTTCTGTTTGCGTGTCGGCTTTCATGAGAAAAGGGAAAGGTGGGGGAGTTTGATAGAGTTATAAAGTGGCCGTTGGGTAGACACTCAGTTTGTGTGTAGACACGATAGGGTGAGGGTTGTTTGCGAAACGATCTCCTCTTATCTGTTCCGACTTCGTCTAATACCGTGACCGACATAAGTGCAGAACATGTTTATTCCTACACCACAAACAAAATTATTTGAGAAAAAAAATTTCGATTATTTTTAAGGCGAACATTGGAGAAAGAACAGCTTGGAATGAAAATATAAATTTCACCGGATGCGGGCGAAAGTTTCTCATGGCATTTTGCCATCGTTGGTCCCCTCTGTTTTACCTTAGACCTCAAAGATCAATTTTTAAAATACACTAATTTGAGTGTTAAACGTTTGTTTGATCGACGAGTGGGAAGGTGTAAAAGTGAGGCGAACAAGTCAAATGTTTGATGCTGAACCGCCCTACCCCTAAACTGGGAGACTCTTTGCTCTACGGTAACTAATTCCGGGGTGTCCCCTTTGACAGGGAATTTTCGACCGATAGGCCATTGTAACATCCTCCCCACCCTTCCCAACTCCGTTTACTCTTTGTTTGATCAATTCCTCGCTTAACATCCTCCAACTTTATATGAAATTCTAATCGCTGTTTGGTTTTTAGGGTAAAAAAACTAAGCAATTTTTAATGAAATAAACACGGTGTTCGGAAATACATGGATAATTGTTGTGAGAGCGTTAAAAAGGCGTTGTATCACAAAAAGTTAAATGTAAACCCCCCTTAATTTTAAACAAAGAATTGATCGGTATATTTAAAAATGGGTTTCGATATACAGGGTGCCCCAAACAGAACCTAACTTCGTTATTTCAAATGAGAACCCCTATTTTTGATTGCAGATTCGTAATCTACGCAAAATTTCAAGTAGATTTGACTAAATAATTGCCACCTTTGACAACTTTTAAAAAGATTAAGTTTTAGTTTTATTTCGCCCTAAAATCCGTTAAAATTGACTTAAGAGGCCAAATTTTTTTTTAATTTTACTTGTTTTTCTCTGAAGATTCCAAATATTACTAATTGAAGCATCCACGCCTTCTATATCACGAGATATCGACAAAAACTTCTTTATTTTAATGAGAATCCCCAATTTTTATTTCAGAGATGAAAAGTATGTAGAGCCTTTTTCAAGGACTTTTTCTTTTGGGCCGAAATCGCTATCTCCATTTTTGGAGAAGCTATAGCGGCTTTCGTAGGTGAAGATGTCTATTGCTGAGCTTCATTAATAAACCTTTAATTAAATAATTAATTCGATAAAGGATAGAGGCTAGGAGCTTTCTAGGAGCAATATTAATGACAGAATTGAATATCTCGAGTTCGTAGGTGTCGCACCTACAAAAGCCGCTACAGCTCCACCAAAAATGGAGACAGCGATTTCGGCCCTAAAGAAAAAGTCCTTGAAGAAGGCTCTACTTTTCGTCTCTGAAATAAAAAATGGGTATTCTCATTAAAATAAAGAAGTTTGTGTCGCTATCTTGTGATACAGAAGGCGTAGATGCTTCAATTTGTTACATTTAGAATCTTCAGAAAAAAACAAGTAAAATTAAAAAAAAAAAACAATTGGCCTCTTAAGTCAATTTTAACGGATTTTAGGGCGAAATAAAACTAAAACTTGGTCTTTTTAAAAGTTGTCAAAAGTGGCAATTATTTAGTCAAATCAACTTGAAATTTTGCGTAGATTACGAATCTGCAATCAAAAATAGGGGTTCTCATTTGAAATAACGAAGTTAGGTTCTGTTTGGGGCACCCTGTATATCGGAACGCAATTTTAAATATACCGATCAATTCTTTGTTTAAAATTAAGGGGGGTTTACATTTAACTTTTTGTGATACAACGCCTTTTTAACGCTCTCCCAACAATTATCCATGTATTTCCGAACACCGTGGAGAGAAGCAAATTCAAAAGAACCAATTCAAAGCTGGTGGATAGTGTTTTCAATGAAATTGACTAGAAAAATCGTTAAAATACTAAATTTAGGGCCAGGGGAAAAAGATGAAGTTATTAGCGCTATCTAGGGACTATGAAGGAGCACCATCATCTGGTAGAACAATAAGGGGGAAAAAGATTAGAATCGTCCCAAATGTGCATGAAAAGATTCGGGGTAATACATGAATGTTACAAGCATTACAATAGGATATTACAAAAGGATTAATAGAAATCAAACTTTCATTTCATCTTATTTCCCCCCTGGCCCTTCATTTTCAATCCCTAATAAATATTTCATGGCATAATTTTGATACTGAATAGGAAATTTTTTGTTTTGTTTTCTGTATTATTCAGAATAGTTAGGATTTATTACGTCATTGATAAAAAAAAAGTTTTATCTACTCCCCCCCTCTTTTTGTTTTGATCTTCCTTGTTGGCAAAGTATCTGAATATGCAATGTAATCTTCAACTCCTCAAATGGCGTTTTCGTCCACTCTTATCTTACAACCGAAAAAGTTTACTCCCCGACATAATATTTTCGAGTCGAAAAAAGGGTCGTAAAAATTGATTTTCAATCGTGGAAAATTAAACAGTTGAGGTTGAAATTTGTGGGAGAGGATAAAGTCAATTAAAAGGAATTCGACGTTCTAGCTTCGGGTAGATGCTAGAAAGGGTCCGCTTTCGGGCTGGAAGGTCATAACTCTCCGTTGAATTCACATAAATGCCCGCTCATTCAATTACTAGACGTTGTTAATTCGATTTAGTGGCGGAGGCGCGGCGAACAGAGGGCGAAGGGAGCGAAAACCACCCTCCCTCCCTTTCGACCCCACTTTTCGTTAACAGAAATTAAAATGTTCCCTCCCACTTCCTCGTTTGTATTGGCTCAATCGGATTTTATCAACTTACATACGCGCGATACTCGTATTTTCTGAAGCCCCTTCATTTATATTTCGATTAAATGAATAATTCCTTTTCCCCTCTTTTTTTAAAAATACGCTTAATTGATTCGAACGGTGAAGCAAATTAATGAAGGTTTAAAATTTTTGAAAATACCAACGTATTTTAGGACTTAACATTTTATGCTAACTAACTCATAATGATATCCAATTAGGCCTTTCCTCCTAATTATCAATGCATATGAAATTTTTTTTTTTAAACCAAACAGTTTAAAACTGCTCTTTTGCCAGTTTTAGCTACAAATCAAGCGAAATGTGGCTAAAAGAGGTACTTTTAAAAAAGGTTTAAAATCTGGCTAAAAAAGGGCTCCTCTTGTCGAAAATATACAAAATTTGCCTAATCAGGGTCTTTTATTGTCGAAAAAGGATAAAAATCTGTCTGAAAAGGGTCTTTTCTGGTCGAAAGAGGTTGAAAATTAGGCTGAAAAGGGTCTTTTCTTGTCATATAGGGTCGTAATATGACTGAAAAGGGTCTTTTCTGGTCGAAAAAGGTTCAAATTAGGCTACGAAGGGTTTTTTCCTATATAAAAAAAGTTTTAAAATGTGGCTAATAAAGGGTCTTTTTTTGTCAAAAAAGATTCAAAATTTGGCTAAAAAGGGTCTTTTGTTAAAATGAATTAAAGTCTGTCAGAAATGTGACTTTTCTTATCTAAATTGGCGTAAATCTGGCTGAAAAGAGTCTTCTTTTGTCAATAGGTGTCATAATCTGGCTGAAAAGGGTCTTTTTTGGTCGAAAAATATTCAAATTTAGGGTGAAAAGGTTTTTTTTTAATTATCAAAACAAGATTCAAAATCTGGCCGTAAAGGGGCCTTTCTTGTCTAAAAGGATCAAAATTTGGCTGAAAAGGGTTCTCTTGTTAAAATGAATCAAAATCTGTCAGAAATATGCTTTTTCTTGTCGAAAAGGGTCGAAATCTGGCTAAAAAGGATCGTCAATAGAGGTCAAAACTGGCTGAAAAGGGTCTTTTCTGGTCGAAAAAGATTGAAAATTAGGCTAAAAAGGTCTTTTCTTGACAAAAGAAGACAAAATCTGGCAAAAATCGGTCTTTTCTTCTCGAAAAAGGTTAAAACATAGGCTAAAAAGGGTCTTTCATTATCAAAAAAAGCTCAAAATCTGGCTATAAAGGACCTTTTCTCGTCAAAATCCAAAATATGTCCAAATTTTTTTTTTATAACTTAATTAAAAATCGCTAAAAAAAAAAAAAATTAATAAAATAAAAATAAAGGAAAAAAAATCACCATACGCTTCGAAATGAAAAGAGCCAATGTTTGATCCGATATAAAGATAAATCAATAAAAGCGAATGCCACTTTTTGGGGATAACGTGAAAATTATTTAATATTTAATTACTTATTTAATAATTATTTACGTTTTCTTTATTTATTTATTTATATATTTATACTTTTTTTTATTCATGTATATGAAATATGTTATGTTTTTTTTTTGGTTTTCTTGAGTGTGTGAGCTTTTGCAACTTATTGTTAGTTTTATACTTTTTTTGTAATATTTTTTTTTTGTATCATGTACCAACGCTATTTAGGTTTTACCTGTAACCTGCGTTCAAATAAATAATAAATAATAAATAATAAATAATTCTGAAAATGACTGATCGTACGTTTCGCGGCATGGTCGTCAATTGAAAAGGGGTTTAGTCAAATAGTTTCCTTGTTGTGTTTTTTCTCCCATTGTTTATCGTTGATACAACTTTTCCGTGCTTTATCTCGCGTTTGCCTCCCCTTTTATTTTCTATGACTTGGGCTTGTTGATGGCTCCGGTGGAAAAAGCTGTATTTCTGTCCCTCTTTTTTTTTATTTACAAAAATCGATGCTGATAAAAAAAGACTTAAAAGCTTAATTTTTAGGTGGCCCACGTGCGTCTTAACATTGTTCACTATCACTAAAAGGGAACCCAGGGATTCGTCGGAATGGGCCTCGTCGCTCTTTTGTCCCTCCGCTAATGACCCCATACATTGTTAAAGTCTCTCAAATCCTTTCACCCCAGAAAGTGGGAAAAAAGACAGAAAAACGCCCACCCCCCCCCCAAAAAAAAAGTAAAATGAGCTTACAACTTGTAATCACTAATTTTTTTTTATGCGCACTTTTACAAAGTCGGACTAAGCTTCTAGAACAAAAGTATTACTTAATAATTATTTTTTTCATTTACACAAAAGTTGAATTATTCGTACAAAACCCTCAGATGTCAGAAATATCAACATGGAAGAGTTGACAATCGTAAAATGATGTCCTTTTCTGCGTCCTTATCGTCCAGTTTCCACTTTATAAGGCTTCTTCCACAATAATTAAATAAAACAATACAAAAATTTAATTTATTAAACAATATGGATTATAGGATTTCAATACTTCAACCGAGCAAAAAACAAAAAACGATAAGCGGATTTCATACTGATTAATATTCAATTTTTGTTTCATAGAATTTTAATTTATTTTTCAATATTTTCTGACATGCCGATTGTTATTTCGCTAGTATTATTAATTTTTCTAATTTTCTGCCACTTGAGTGCTTTCGAAATCGCCACGGAGCCGTAAAAAGCAATAGGAATCTCTTTAGAACAATTTAGTATGCAAATGTTGCTATTAGAACGTAAATTAAGGCATTATTAACGTGCGTATGACTTTCGTATGGAGTGTTTTCAATTAAGTTATTAACTTGGGGACAATATTGAAAGGGAAAAACGCCATTGTTTTGTAAAACGTTAGGGACGTTTGTTTTTTTGAGTTTTAAGACGATTATGGAACACAATGATCGTATTGTTAGCTTTTTTTTATATTAGCGAGTTTAGAGAGGATTTTTAACGTTGGGGTTGTTGTAGATGGGTTAGAGTGGGGAAGTAGAGGAAGTTATCGTTGGGGGAAGCTCCAGACCAGTATAACCCAGCTTTTTTTTGTAGGAGGAAACCGTTTTTACAGAAATTGACGTTGCTTTCGGAAAAAAAAAAAAGAAAAAAAAGTAATTTTTGATCATCGATAACTCCTGAACGGCTGGATTGATTTTGGGTTTCAAAAGCTCATTAGACTCAGAATTTAATATTTACTTCGTGGTTAAGTGGCTAAAATCCTTTGTTTTAGCGCTAGAGATTTAAAAAAAAAAAAAATAAAAAAACTAAAAAAAAAAAACTTAAAAAAAGTGCCAAATCTGGCCGGTTTTTTCAAAATGGCGAACGAAGCACTGGAGGAGGGGTGACGCGAACTTGGATTTAGAACTACCTAATGGACCTGAAAAGTGCACTTTTTGCAATTTGGGGACCTTTTTTTCACCTAATTCTACTGGACTATGTAGTTAGAAAGAACTATAAAAGAACATAATGCAGAAAATCACACAGACCTTCCAGTAAAAGTCCAGCAATGAATGTCAAATAGCACATGAACTTTGTAGATGAAGCATTTATTTAATAAATTTTATTTTAGTTAAAAGTTTTAAGCATTTATCGTGAAAGCAGAGGGCTTTTAGGAAGAATGTGTGCGTTTTTTCGTGTTGTATTTATTTAAGGGTGACGAGCGTAGTTGACCAAAGGCGTCGAGGCGTAGGGGAGAGCTGTGGAGGTCTAATAAGATTTGCTCGGAGGTGTAGATGTAGGTTTGTCGAGGCCAAACACGACGGATAGAGTCAAGACACGTATAGGAAGCCCCCGGGCACGGCTTCTCGGGAGGTATTTAGATCTTCCCTCCCTCAGCATATCTCGAGACTCTACGTGTTCGAGAAATTGTTTCAGCTTCTCAAACGCCTCGACGTCTCTTTTACTCTGAAATATCCACGGAATTTATTGTTTAAACACTGATTTTTCTTGAATAATATGTTTTTTATTTTCAGGTCGCGTGGGTGAGGGTAGACACGCAGACTATACTGTCAATTCACCATTCGGTTATAACGCAAAACCCGAGGGTATCACTTTCCTACAACGACCACAGATCGTGGTACCTTCATATAAGCAACGTACAGGATATTGATAGAGGCTGGTACATGTGCCAGGTCAACACCGATCCAATGAGAAGCCGCCAAGGCTATTTACAAGTAGTTGGTAAGGATTCTTCTCTAAATTAATTTGAAAATTGAACAGTTTTGAACGAAACGCTTGGTGATGGATTCTTTGAAAAACATTTAGCTTCTGTGAAGAAAAAGTTGGGTGGTGCCTTATGTAGATTTTAGGGACCTAAACCATCCATTCCGGGGTCAAGAAGAAGTAGATTATCTACGTTTTTTGGCCACCTATGGATGGATGTGGAGGCCACCTATTGATGGATGTGGAGGCCACCGATTGATGGATATGGAGGCCACCTATTAATGGTATATGAATACTTCATTGGTTGTGGTATCAGAGGAGAAACCAGACAAAATAAACTGATAGGTGACCCATTCAATAGATTCATGCTTGTGGAGGGGTCTCAAAGATCTCTGCCATGAGAGGAACCAATGGCAGAGATCTTACCTGAGTTGGATTGTAAAAGTCTCAGTAGGGGTCGCTTATGTACAGGCCCGATGAGGTTATGTTATTGGGAGGTGTCAGATTAAATGAGTACCTTGAGTAGTGGCGATGAAATCAGCCAAAACGAGTTGATCGATAGATTCTCGCCAGTCATTCCTCTTGATTAATCAAGATGCCTAGAACATATCTTTTTCTCTTTGGTGTGGAGAAATGCGTGATGGATAGAATCTTTAGCTTCCGGTTGGAAAAATTTCCTTCCCGAACGGAAACTGATCCTTGTATGGTAAAAAAGATCTCTTTGTAAAGTTGCGAGCTCTCATATTTCCTTACGTAATATTATTATGGAGGAAGTAAAGCTGGAAACGAGTGTAGGGAAGGGAACATTAAAGTGAAGTCACACGAGACTGGTAAGTAGAACTTATGCCTCCTGAGGGGAGGAAGGATTCGCGCCCCTTCTGCCCTTAGACGAGCTCCAGAGAAAAAAAAGAGGCGGAGGGCGGTTGATAAAAATCCAACCCGACTTTATTTATTTGGCGATAAACACGGTTCCGATTAGCCTCGAATTGAGACGCTTTCCGAGATCGTTTGAATATCTCAGGAAATCCTAAAGGCCTTTTACTTAATAGGTCATTGTCTTACCGATAAAAAGGATTTATCCTTTTCTTCCTGTCATCAATTTTTTTTAAATCGATTCTTTTTCCCTCAGTTCCTCCAAAGATTGTCGAAAGGGACTCTTCGACGGATCTCGTCGTCAGGGAAGCTGGAGACGTGACCTTACAGTGCCGTGCGCAAGGATATCCTGATCCATACGTCATGTGGAGACGTGAGGATGGAAAAGATATCAATTATAATGGAGACATGGGTAAGATTGTAGAAACTATTTAAAAAAATTCTTTTCTATCAACTAAAGGACAAGGCCACTGATACAATACCTGGGTGATAATTCCAAAGCCTTCACCCAATCCAGAACCAAAAAATTCAGACACTTATCCGATTTCTCATCTCCTCAGGTCCATCCTAATTCACGCTAGATCCCCTTTCTTCATGTAATTGAATTTTACGTTATTTAACAAAAAAGATGTTAATTAAAAGAAAACTCGAACATAATCGACATCGGAAGTTTAAAAAAAAAAAGCCTTTTGCTCTTCATTTTACCATCTAATTTCCTTTTAAAAAAAGAAGAAGGGGTGAAAATCCTGAATCAATTTCCTGAGGAAATTCTGGCGTAATGGCAAAAAAGGCCATTTTTTCGAATTCTAATCAATCTGTAGGAAACAAGATCGATGAAACAATAAAATCGTTTTTTAACGAAATTGCTCATGTTTTGTTTCAGTTAATGTCGTTGATGGGGAAGTTCTTACGATAAGAAAAGTGAGCAGATTACATATGGGGGCGTATCTTTGCATAGCGTCCAATGGTGTGCCCCCTTCAATCAGCAAACGTGTCTTTTTACGAGTTCAATGTAAGTTATAATCTCAAAATTATGCAAAAATTTTGTCTTAAATAACACAATCTTGTAAGAAGGCCATTTTGCATTCAAAAACCCTTCATTCTGGACTAAAAAATCAGCTAAAAGCAAAACATTTTGTCAAAAACCATCTTATTTCAGTTTTCCTTCTTTAGTGGGAACTCTTTTATTTTTTACTCGTTAATAAAATCCACTCCAAAGATTGCAAAATGACTAATTTTGTTTAAAATTAAATATTCTTCAAACAACTTTAGAGACAAACATTTTTTTTCCTCCATGAGGAGTGAGTGATAAAAACTGTAAATTAAGTTCTTTGACGTTTGCGTCCCTTTTGAAAGAGCCAGGGAAAAAAAAGAGGCCGCCTTTTTAAACAAAAACTTCAAAAATTATTTACATTTTTCGCCACTTATTACTTTTCCTCGTGTTAATAAAGATTTGATTAAAATCTCTTTGGCGAAAAGGTTTTTTTATGATAAATTTTTTTTTGCAGTCCCACCTATGCTTTCAATAGCGAATCAGTTAGAAGGAGCTTATGTCGGCCAAGATATTTCGTTGGCTTGCCAGACTGAAGCGTTTCCGTCTTCCATTAATTACTGGACCACAGAAAAAGGGGATATGATCGTCAACGGTACGTTTGAAAATTCAATTTTTCCGTCTCAAAAAAACGATATTTTGAAGGTGAAAAATTCGAAACGTCCGTCTCAGACCAAGGTTATGCACGTTACATGGTCCTGAAAATCAGAAACGTGACAAGAAAAGATTTCGGCTCCTATCAATGTGTGGCCAAAAACTCTCTAGGAGAAACCGACGGCGTTATCAAATTAGAAGGTGAATCAAAAATTTTGCGGCTCCTTAAGGGTCAGATTTATTATAAAAGCTGGGAAAATATCTTTTCTTCCATAATAGGAACATTTTTCACCTATATCGCCCCCAAGAGCAGTTTTTATTTTTATAAAATGCGGATTCGCACTCTGACCTTCCATAGCATGAATAATTCGGCGAGTGTCTTCACTTTCCTTCCACAAAATTGATCAATACGAGACTATTAAATTTGTATAGGGGTAAAGAAATTTTTCAAATTGGAGCGATTAAAATCTAAAGAGGAGTAGAAAAGCCCTGGTAGCTTTTTCCAGGCAATAACACAAAGACGATGGTCAGAAAGGGGGCGAGGACAATTTGCATAGCCCTCTTCGCCCCAAATACCCCAGGACCGAAAGGGTATTACAATTAAGACCCTCACCACCAGATCCCCTCTCCGCGATTTTTAAGCCTTGGAATTAAACAAACGAAAAGACCGCCGAAAACCTTTTTAAAATATGCAATAAACCCTATAAAATAATAGATCGATTTTAAAATCAAAAAGTTCAAACTTCTAGTTTTATCAACAAAAGCAATCGTACGCTCTATAAGTTTATTAATCAGAAAAGTTGTTTTACTGCGTATATAAACTTTAAACTCAGTAAATTGATAGCTCGCAATTTGTTATATTTGTTTATGTTCCCATGAAAAGTTTTTTCAAGTAGAAAAAGCGTACTCACAATTTTTTTTTTTTTGAGTTAATATAATTTGTGTTTTATTACTTTTTACAGAGATAAATCTTCCAGTTAGCAAGTCGACGTCAAATTCAACAGCGATTCCAGAAAAAGGTTTGTATGAATTTAATTGCCTAATTAATATTACTGGGGTATCAATGTGAATATCAGTTTCCCAATACATGGTACATAAAAATCAAAAAACGATTTTTTTTTTTTTCAATGCAAGTATTGATTTTTTTTTCGCTCGAGAACAATTGGTAGAAATACAATGAAATAATCACCGAATGTTGCCTTCAAAAAAATTGACAGTTCTTTAAAAATTTTGTAAGGGTTTGGGGGAAAAAAAGCCTATAAATAGAAAATTTTTTTTTTATATGATCTTTGAGTGGATTTTTGAGGGTCAGTGAATCACATGAGGGTTTTATGATAAAAAATATTGTTAGCCCAATAAAAGAGCTTTCAAACGGTGTATTTATTAAGTAAATTAATCAAGAATTAGAGATGTGATGGAAGTTTTAAGTTTGAAATGGAACATTTAGCTTAACGTTTTTTTGTCAATTCTGGCCCAAATTCCGAAAGGGAGCAATAAATTTTCAAATCTTCACAAAAATAGAAATACAAGTTGCGGCTAGGAGCCAAGAAGGTTGCTCAAGCTGTATGTTATCACGAGATTATCAGTGCTATCTTCTAGCATTCACCTTTGAGGATGAACCGATGGGCGGCGCCACTGTACTTTATTTCCTGAGGCCGAAGAAGCGATGAATTTAAGATGAAGATAAAATTCCCGAGATGAAGTGATGCTGGGATTTTATTACTTTGTAGAAGTTTGGTATCTCTAATAAACTGAAGGAAGAATTTTGTAAATCAAAAAGGGGCTGTAAGTTTTTTTCTGAATATTGAGGGGAGTTGTCCAATTAGTTTAACCCCGACTTGACAAATTGCTCTTGCAAATTGCCCCGTGGGCTGTACTATTTAGTAGGACTGACGGATGAGGGGCTGGAAAGGGAAGGGGAGGGGCGGGAGGGCTCAAGTTGAATCGAGCCAAAGGTGGGAGCGACGTCGGCGGCGGTCTCAAACCGACCGTGTCACCATTAACGTAATGAAAGGCTACCGCGGGCGCGGGGAACGGGCAGCCAATTGTTTGTGTTCATTTGCATGTCAAAGGTCGCGAGGGATAGAACGAAGGCCCCCGTCTGCCCCTTTTGTCGTTTCCAGCCCAAGGGCCCCCCCTTCACCAACCCGGCGACTATTTCCTCTAAACCCCATCCACACTCCCTTAACATTTCAGTAGGACTTCAACCATTCAATATCGCTAATTGAATAGCCAGTAACTCTATTTGCCAACTCCTCTGGAATAAAGTCCAACAAAAAGGCCGGTCACCCTTGGGATTTCATCCTTTTCCTTACCCCCATCTACTTTTTACCTTCTGCCCTTGCATTCTTTCAAATTGCGTTTCCATCAGCTAATTATATACCATTTTGATATCAACCTTTCGTTCATCAATTGAAAAGTATCGAATGCCTTCAAAATTGGTAAAAATTACACGTCTGGGAAGCAATAATGGATCTTATGAAGAACGCTTTTTCTTCAAGTTTTCATTTTCTGGCCGATTGATTTTTGTGCTGGACCCTCAAGGAGGGGGTTATTGCTTAAATGACACATCGCCTACGTGGATGGATTCGCCAGACCATTCTGAAATGTTCTTAGGATCAATCACCAAAGGGGAAAAATTGCTCAAAATGATTTTTGTGCTTCTTACTCGTTTAGAGTGTGTTTTCTCATTAGAAGCTGCCAATGAAAGAAGTGGGAAGTTGTGGAAAGTGAGCTAAACATAGATGAAATACATCAGAGACATGTAACTAACAAGAAAATTCCATCAAGTGTTCGTCGTCACGGTGGGCGAATAGTGACGGGGAGTCAGGGGGGGTGTAGGAGATTTGCATGCAGTTATTTATGGAAGGAACACGTCGTGGCAAATTGCTTCGCCCAGGGTTGGAAGGTCGTGAGGAAGAAGGGAAGGGGCGTAACACGTGACGGGGCAACTTTCCCCGCCATTACCTCTAATTCCGGTAGACCAGCTTGTCCATCGGGGTTCTGAATGTCTTAGATCGAGGGAAACGGTAACCTCGGGTATAAAGATTCGAACTGAAAAGACGTCCAGATAAAACCCTCCGACCTTAAAAAGACATCTCGAGATTGAAAACCTTTGCGAGCCCTTTCATACTTTGATTGCAACCTTCAACATAATCAACGCTTCATTGTATTATCAATTTATTAAAAACGATTTAAACAATATGAGAGAAATGTTTTGTTACCATTTAAGAGGATTCTGAAGGAAACGCTGATGCTATTCCTCTCAAAGGATTTCCCTATCTCAATGCAAAACGATTCGATTATGTATTTGCATAATAAAATTTTTTGGCTATTTTTATTACTACATTGGAGTTTATAGGTCTGGGATGTGGGAACTAAATGCGAAATTGGTTTCGCTTTTCATTGTTTATTTTGGGGTTTTTAATACTCCTACCCCTAATCCACAAATTCCCACGATTCTTCCCACCATATTTTAGGTAGATTTTCAAACTTACTCTGCTACCATTTTTTGTTTATTTTTCTAGATCGAAGAAAAATGAAACAAGAACGATACTCAAAGCAGGAGACCGAAGAATATCAATGGCAGGATATAGGTAAATAAAAGTTTTTCCGTTTTAACTTTTAATAATGAAAATAGAGGTCGAAAAAAGTTACTTTGAATTCCGATAAAAGTCGATTTCGTTTGTTCGCTTGGTGGAGGACTTTAATTCGGAAATGGAAAGGTGTTTGGGCACACGAGGAAAAGAGGGGGACCGGATTATACGAGGTAAACTTTGTCGAACTTGAAATATAGTCGAGGAGTTATAGCCTGAGGTTTAAAAAGTCCCAGCTGGTGCTGCCCTCCGTTGACCGAAATTTCAACCTTTAACTGCTTTAAACTTTTCCTTTTTTTTTTTGTCGCAGAAATAGACGAAGATTTCGAAATCCTTCCAACTGCAGCCACAGAAGATCTTTCGGCCAGCTCTTCAACATTAAAACCGTCAATTATTTTATTACTCTTATTCATCCTCAGATGATCCTTTGTTTAAAATCGAAAATTTTATTAGACGCTTTCAATGTATATAAAACTGGCGACTTTCCCTAATAAATGAAAACACTACGGTTGTGTAAATAAAAACTATTATATAAATAAAACGTAAAAATATGTAAAAATGCTTATATAAGCCTGTATTTATTGTTGTAAAATTGGACATATAATGGATTTCTGAATAAATGTTACCAAAAAAGAAGTTTTTTTCGTCAATCCTTATAAGACTTCTCATCGAGCTTCTTCTAAAAATAAAGTAAGTATGCATGGCGAAAAAATTTATAAGCCAACCTTTATTGGTGAAGGAACTATCAGTTTTTCGCCTCACAATAATGCATTATTCTGGCCAATAAAAACTGCTTTCAAACAATATAAAATATGAAAATAAAAATTAAAAATTAAACAAAATAGAAAATTTTAAAATAGCACTTTGGAATAACCCTCAATTTTTATTTTTTTCCTGAAAGATTGAGAACAATTTTTTCCTAAAGAACGTTAAAGTTTCTGGATAAGTGCTAATAAATAAAGAGGGCTTTGATTTTTGGCATTATTTTCTCATGTGATCTTTTCCCCCCCTTGTAGGCTTTAAAATTGTAATGATATTAAAAGGTGTATAAAGGTAGAACATACCTACTTTATTTTTAAAGAGATCTCAGCACGAAAGGATCTTGGAAAGGGGAAAGTAATTGGATAACGTGTAATTTACCTTTAAGTGATGGAAGGGAAAAAGTTGGGCGAGCCCATTACCGGGGAGGTGATGTCAGATAAACAATCCCGGTGTGCTCCTCTTTACGGTATAATCAAGTAAAAGCGTGGAGCTGGATGTTCGAGATTAGATTTACGTTTATGGGCCCCTGAGGCTCTGTTAGCCGGCCTATCCGAGTTATGAGACCCGTCCCGGAACGGCACGAGGCGCATCAACAGGTCCGAGCCGTGTCCGAAACCCTACAAACCAACACGAACACCCCTCCCGACACATTCACAACAAAACCACCGTTTTCTCTCTTTGTTATCAACCTATTAGGCTATTTACGAATTTGAAAAGTCTAAAAAAAATTACATACTTAAGTAAATAAAAAACTTTTCTAGAGTCTACATTTTTATTTATATAGGAGTAATTACCTACTTAATGATAGCAGAGCTTTTGGAGGTATAAGATTTGGTGTCTATAAGTTATTTATGGCAGTGGATAACCTGGGAAGTGGCTTTGGTTGATGTGGTAGATATTTTAGCAGCCCAAAATCAGTAGGTAGATTAGACAAGGCTTTTAGGGTGCAAAGGGCTGTTTTTATCCAGGTTTTCCAGCTAGAGTGGAGAACTTGATAGTCTGCCAGACTTACCAAAACCTTTATAGATTTTATTGAGGAATCGATTGGGATCGGCAACTTTTGGGTCTGACATACATCCAGAAGGATCCTAAATTCGTTATTTGAAATACGAACCCTATGTTTTGACGATGAAAATCGATTCTACGTTAAATTTCCAGTAACTTTTAATTAAAACACTTTTTTGATAGGACCAACCTTTCTGGAATTATGAACACTGTGTCACTAACAATGATCATACGATTATCCGCCAGAATTTTGACCTTAGGAAAAAAGTATAGAAGTAAACCCCCCTTAGATTTTAGCAAGAAAATGATTGGGATCAGTAACATTTGGGTCCAACCTACTGGGTGCTCCAGAATGACCATAACTTCGTTATTTTAAATACGTACTCTTTGTTTTCACGATGAAAATCGATTCTACGCTTGATTTCCAGTAACTGTTACTTAGAACTCTTTTTTTCATAGGACCAAACGTTCTAGAGTTACGAAGTGCTGGTCCATATTATAGTGGCACCAGGCACAGTAATCGTAACTCCGGAACTTTTGGTCCTATGTATGTATCAAAAATTGATATAATCAAGATTGAAATAAATGCCTATCGTCAAAACATAGGGTTTGTATTTAAAATAACGAAGTTAAGGTCGTTTCTGGGGAGCACCATGTTAGTTGAATCCAAAAGTGTTGATCCCAATCGATTTCTTGCTAAAATCTAATGGGAGTTTACTTGGATAGATTCTGGTAGATAATTGGCTGGCCTACTTAGGCACAAGCTGTACTTATATCTAATTATTAAAGAAAACTGTTCATTTATCTTTCTGAGTGTTTTAAGTTTTGATTGCATTTTTGTGATTTCTTGAGTTTTCATTTCTAAAGAAAATTTTATAATTAGTATACTATTTGATTCAAACGAGGTTTTCGGAGTAGATGCAAATTCCCTCCAGGTTTATAATTAGGCGGACATTGTCTTTGATTTGGGGTCGGGGAGGACGGAAGTTCTTGAAAATTCTTGACGGAATTCCTGGCTGGTGAGAGCCGGGGGTTTCCCAAGCACTGATTCGATGCCGGGAGTAAACGGTTTTCTTCATTGAGGGGTGGGAGAGGAATCTCGACGGGTTGACAGTCGACGAGGAGGGTGAGCGAGTTGTGCCTCAAGCGTTCGCAGAGCTCGGCCCACCCCCGTCAAGACCCTTCTTGACATGTACATCATCTCCCTCAAGGCAACACGTAAACTTCTATACGTCACAAACAAAATTTATTATTATTAAACACTAATCTCCCTTGTATAAATTAATTAACACATTGAACATTTAAATCTACATGGAGAACTATTTTTTTTTTTCAGGATTTTGGAAAGACATGTAAGAAGCCGAGTGTTTTCCTGGTTGGGTGAAACGCCACCTCGTCCCTTCACTTTAAAAAAAGTTTATTTTTGCTTAAGAAAGTCCGTATGTAGAAGAGGATTTTGTGTTTTTTAAAAGCTTAAAATGAAGAATTAATGGACGAAGCGAAGTGTGAATTAATGGGATGAGGATTTAATTTGAAATTTTAAGCTTTTTTTCCTTCGTGGTTATTATTGTGGGAAAATGGGGTTAATATAAAAGAAAAGAGAGGGTAGATCGGAAGGGTTGGATTTTCTCTTTCCGGTTTGTTCCTAGTTGGGTTAGTAGTTTACTCCCTCTTTCTCCCCCATCTAATGGTCGAGGTTTAGGTTTGTTCAGTCGGACGGAACCAATTAACAAGAGGTGGGTTTCTCTACTGCAGGAAGGATGAAAAAGTGTGGCTCGGGATTTCGCGCGGGGGGCATCAATCAACCGAGGGACCCCTTCTCCGCCCTCATACGCTCTCACTCCCACCAGGGATAATCAATTGTCTGGGAAATTGGGAAATTCCTGATCCTGAGTGCGATACCCGGATTCCGGTCGCAGAAAGGTGAGCGACCAAAGTCTTGGCTTGACCCTAAACTTTTTATCTCAGATTTAAGATTTTAACAAAATTGAAGAAATAAAAAAACATCCAAAATTCAAATTCAGAACCCAAATCGAATCCTTGAGAATCCTGATCTCCACTTGAGAATCCCAATTAAGAAATAAAATAAAATAAAAAAATAAACAAAAAATAGGTACGTAAATTAAACAAAAATTCCTATATTTTTGTGATCCCCAGAACGCCCTGATCACGAATATATAGGTCTCTAAGCCCGGAGCCTCAATCGCACCGACCACAATAGCTTCATTTCCTTTGGAAATCAGCTAATATAATGAAAATAAAGAAATTAAGTGCTACCACCATAGTGAAATATGTAGTAGAAATAGTGCTACCATCATTCTCGAGAAGGGTAGATGTAGTGATGGGTGGTGCTGGGAGAGTGGGGGGGGGTGGTAGACGGTTGGGGGAGGGTGATGAGGGAGTGAGGCAGGTGGTAGAAGATTAAAGAGGTGTGGCAGGTGGAGGTATGTGGGGATTTGACGTTTGCGGAGCGGTATGTAGATTCCCGAATTTCTGAGAAAGTTCGAATTATTGCTTCTCTATACTTTTTAAAAATTTTCCCGACGACTGACATTTCCCTGGTTTTCCCTTTTGGCGTGCTACCCTGTGTAAAAACGCTAAACCCGCACGACCACTCACTATTTACCACAAAATCTAATCATGCTCTCTTAAATTAAGAATGTTTTAAATCTCTGTAGTTCAGACACAACTTTCTGTTAATGAATGTTTGAATGGTAGACGAAATGGCAATTTCGAGCTTTGGGGAGACAATAGGCTGTAAATAGCGGTGACAAGAAAAGAGAAACCTTTGAAAGAAAAAAAAAAAGGAGGAGAGAGAGAAAAAATTAGTGGGTCTCAGTGAGTGTGTGACTTTTACTAAGATTACCACCGTAAGGATTTAGGGTCGGGACATAACTATTCTTCACCCTCGTCCATCCACTAATGGGAAACGGGGACACCCGAGGCACGCGCTTCCGACCGAAAATCAAGACCGGAAAAGGGCCCTCTCACTCCGGTAATGAAATCAACTTAGAGAAGTCATTAGAGAAGTGCCTCCACAGTATTAATTATTTACATCACTCTAAAATAACGTAAATTTTTTTTTTCTAAATGAAGGTTTATCTTCCATTATTGACGTATTCCTAACCTGTATATAACTGCATGATGACAATAATTAGTATAGGAAACTGATGTTGGCCAGTCATAATGTTTGTCCTCAGCCCACATTAGTCGCGTCATTAATGACCTCAATGTGTGTGATCGATTCTGCAATATGATCAAAGTTCTAAATTATCCATATACCGTAAACGTTTATGCTTCCTTTTAAAGTTTATAAAAATGTTAGAAAAGTTACAATATCATATAAGGTTTTTTGTTTTACGAATCTGAAGTTATTGTCAGTTAAAAAGGATTGCTGAGTTTTTTTTTTCTTTGCTGGGTAAAAGTTATGTAAGTGACACAAACGTCATTGTATCCGAAACAAAAACTTACGAAAAGGTTGAAGGGTGTTTGGTTGAAAGAGGGGAGTTGGTCTTTGGGGTGGGGGTGAGAGTGGATCAAATATTCCCCCAAGCTACTCCCCAACTCTTGAGAAGTGATTCAGGATGGTTTTGAATAAAAGGGCTCCGATATTGAGATGTTTAGGAGACTCGGAGTACCCCCCCACCCATTCCCCAGTGGAGGTTATCCACGAACTTTCAAGGCCTCCCCAGCGTCATACCCTTTCTTTTTTCATATTAGGAAACCACAACCCCACTTTCTTGAAAATTTGTCATTCACGGGCTTCCTACTTCCATGAATTGATGATCCCTCGACCCGAATATTTCCAAACACCAAAATAGTATTTACGGCCTCTTTTTAACGTAAAAATATTTTATCGTATACATGTCAATTTTTTAAAGGAAAAGTTTCCTTATGGGAAGAGAAATCGTAAATCTAGGGCAGACAGTTGGCAACGGTGTGCTACACGAGGTTCTATGTTTCCGTAAATCTGTTTGCCCCCTCACAGGAAGGGAGGACTTAATTTCCAACATACTCTTAAACGTATACGCACACAGGGAGACGTGCACAATCATACATATTCATGCGCCAAACGTTTTGGAATTGTCTTCCAGTTGTTCTACTCCGTCGCCCTTTAGCGACAATCAAAACGGAGCAGACTTAATCTGAGGAGTACATGTCCCTTAATTTTGTCCTTGGAAATATGGATTCGATGCCCTCATGAGCTAATCGAAGCATGAACGCATTATAAACGTTTGCCTCTAAAATTGCTCATGTCGGCGGCAATAAAAAAGGGATCACGGAAAGATCATGAATTCTGTTTGTCCGCTTATCTGCCGGTTTTCACCAATTAATCTAAGTAGAGGGATGAAAAAAGGGGAGTTGGGAGAGTCTGTAAGGAAAAGAGAGCAGTCATAATCAAGCTGACTTGGCGCGCCCTCTTCCGGCGAACGGATGTTGGTTTTTTGTGTAAACTCAGCGGTAAACTTACGCTCGGCGGTACTCATTACCATATCTCCCTTCTGTCTCTAACCCATCCTTCTTTTCGAGCCCTCCTGAGACCCAGTCAGCCAACAAAGCTCGGAAAAATGTTTCCACCACCCCCCTACCTTGAAAACCCGCCCTCACGGATTTCGCTCTTTTGAGATTAATTTACTTTCCGTCGACCCCCCAAGTTACACACAATTAGATCTACATGCATATTTACTTTTCAGGTTAAAATATTACATAGGCTAAACACTTGTGCAAATATGAACAAAATATTATCTTTGACGCTCTTCCACAAGAGAGCGCTACCTTAACAATTTGTTTAAATGCAAATTAATGTTAATATTGTTAAAACTATTCTCGTTAATTTAATTTTTACCCACTTACAGGTGTGTCCAGGTAGATAATTAGTTCAAGGTAGGTTATACCTCAACCTATCACCTACCAAATTATAACCTAGATTACGCCCTCTAAATTCCGGTTTCACCAACTTCTATGGAGAGTTGCCGAGCTACAGCTTATTGGTGCAATGGAGTCCTTAATAGACTAATTTTGACCTGTTGAGCAGTAGATTAATATTTTAAAATGGTCTTTAGAAAATTTCTAACTACTGAATGATGTGAAAACTCAACTATTCTGTACATTTTTGCCTATAAAAGTCTTTGAAAAGGAAATTGAGGTGTAAAACTGGGAAAAAAGAAATCTAAAGAAAACTTTGAAGATTAGGGGGAAAGAAAAAAAAAATTTTTGTCAGATAAAAAAAAAGGACGGTCCCTCGGAGGGTGTCGGCGATAAGTTGAGTTAACAGTAGTCCTAATGCCGGTAGAAGGAGCGTGACTTGACTCGGATAAACGCCTTATGACTTCCAAAGGGTAAAACCACTTGAGGAATTGTTAATGCCGTTTTAATTATTCAAGAGTGCCTCGGCTTTCTAAATTGAAAATAAAAGATGAGGCGAATTTCTTGGCAATAACGAACTCTCCCTTTGATTTTTATCAAGAAGTATTTGATTTCAATTACCTGTGTACCTACTTCCACGTATATCTCTTGTGGTCATTCATACACAAATTACTTACATTTTATTCAAAGACGGTAAAAACGAGGGGTTAAGGTGGTGGGTAGGTACTAGATAGTGCCTAGTGATATGAGGGGAAAGGTGGGAGATGGCTGAAAGAGAGTCAAGATGTGAGAAGGTGAGGGGGAAATTTTTTTTTTTTTTTAGAAGGTGAGGGGGGTATTTGGGAGTGGGGGGAAGTGGTGAGAGTGAGGGGGGAAAGTAGTGAGTGAGAGTAGTAGTTTTTGAGTGAGAAAGAAGGATTGGTGCGAGGGGAAAGGTTGATGGTGGGGAGGTGAGGGAAAAGATGTGGGGGAAGGTGAGGGGGAAGCTTGGGAGAAGATTAAGGGGGAAGGTAGGGAGATGGTGAGAGGGGAATAGCTGAAGGGGAAAAGTTAGACAAGGTGATGGGGGAGGTTGGATCAAGGGGGAAGGTTGGGAGATGGTGGGGGAGTCGGTGAGGGAAGATGGGAGAGTCAATGGGGAATGTGGTGAAGGAGTAGGTGAAGGGGAAATCAAGAGAACGTAAGGGGGTAGGTGCGGAGAAGGTGGACAGAGGGAAGATGTGGGTGATGATAGGAAAAAGGTGGAGATAGATGGGCAAGGGGGTATTTAGTGTAGTGGATAGGATGATTCCCAGGGGTTTGCTGAGAATTTTTGAGGAAGTTGGATTTAGGGTGCCCTCCATATAACAATTTTTATGACCTATGAAATTGCAAAGTTTAATAAAAATATTGTCCAAATGGAAGTTAAGATTATTAGAAAATTAGTAGCATCTAAAGGACACGGTTTTTTTAAATTTTATTTATGTATCTCTCTAATTTAGTTAAGCAAATATTATTTTGCATTTTTTCTTTAAATCCACGATCCTTTAAAAAACTAGCTTGCTTTACTTGAAAATCGTACCCACTTAATTAAATGTTAATTTGAATCTTGGTTTTTCTAGGACAGGAAATGAAACGACGATGTGCACACAAATTATAAGATAGAAATCACAGAGAAGCATTAAATGTAATTAGAAAACGTGAATGGTGTCAAGGAAGGGTCGAACGACATCTATGAAAGTCGTGGGGTGGCAATTTCAACCTTTGAGCTTACAGAAAAAGCCCATAGAGTTCAGGGAGTGGTTTCAAAGCTCGGAAAATTTCACCCTGAAGTTTCTCACATGGCCCATAGGTAGCTCTTGCTACGCTGAAAAACAACATAGAATAAACTCTTTTTAAACGATTGAGTTGTTTAGCCTAAATGGAAGAATAGAATGGAGTAGAATACTATATCTGTTTGTAAGGACCGTGCCTTGTAAAAAGGAGTGAAAAATGTTCCTGTGAAAGAAAAGAGAAAAAAGAAATTAGGAGAAAATGAGTAATGGAAAATATTATGTGAAGTATAAACGAAACCAGCACTGAAAGAATAAAAGATCTAATGAGCATAGCAGATCTTAAGAATCTGAAGATAAAATGGGGGTACCAGAAGTAGGTACCTACCTACATACTTGTCGGAATTCAGTTTCAGGTATGTATATTTGGCGACATTGATTAGTCTGACTTGAGCCATCGCTCGGACCAGGTAGATAGAGGTTTTCTTGGTGCATAGGAACTGCATCGTTGGACTGCATGGGTTAGAAGATTAATGGATTTGTAAAATGGGAAATATTGAGAGTTGGTTAGGGCAACTGAGTCGGTGGTATAGGCACTTTGTTTTACTTAACTTACTTGAACTTAATCAGGCGAGGATCCTGTGAATAGCAGACATCAAGGAAACCTTTTTACATTGAAAAACCCAATTGTACCAAGGGGACAGCTCGAACCGTTCATAGCAAATTCTGGGAAGACGATCTCTTTTCTGGGCACTTTGAGGATTTTACATATCAGATTGTCAACTTGGCGGTTCTGGAAGAAAGACTGTACTAGCCAGTTTAGCGACAAGAGAGTGTTAGCGACAATTGAATGAAAAATATAATGCGAAAGTTCCAAGAATGGAATTCATAAAACTATTGAAGTACCATTTAGAGTAGTTAAACCCCAAAGTTAGGAAAAACTAACAATTTCAAAGTTAATCGGTCAAAAGAAAGCTGAGGAAACGTCATATAATTCTTGAAAGGTCCGCTCATGAATCATAACTCCATTACCTTCTTGAGTTTAGTTGAAGAAAATGGATTAGTAGATGCTAGGAGAACGTTTATGGATATTAAACAGTTCACTTGGCTTTACCACAAAGGTTTAGGGTTTCCTCTAAGTTTGTGTTCTGACTAAAGGGATGGTTTAGATTATTTGAGGGTTAAAAAAGAGTTGAATGTACTCGAAAAAAAGAACGAATACAATCAATCAGACCATGTTAAGTTCTCCTCTAATCCAGTATGGGTTCGGAATCGTCCTTTAGGTAGTTTAATCTCCGGGGCGGGATCCAATTTACTCTCGGAACAAGAGACAATCGGTACGAAGCAATTAGTTAACTGATAAGTCCGGTTGTCTAATTAAGATCAAACACCTCCTTTGGGTTTGAATATCGGGAGCCGAATCTTCATTAAAAGATTCGTTGAGTGTTGAAAAAAAATTTCATAAAAGGGGAGTCGTTTTACAACCGAGATCGATTTTTGTTAATAGGATTTGTTCGCTTATTTGAAAGCCTTGGAAGGCGACAATTGAAAAGCCAAATCCACTTTTTCATTCGTGAAAACGATATTAGCTTTGACGCTTCCCCACCTCGAAAAGACGCAAACACTTAGCGGATTCAATTTATTTTCAACACTTTTGTCTCATTTAACCACATTTAGCCTTTTCACCGTTTATTTTAATCTCATTAAACTGACAAAACTGGCTTTAGGACAACATTTTTTTTTCGTTCTTTTCAGCCTTCATCAAGATCACACTTTCCATTCAGAGGAAGCAGTTCAACTTGATAACAACATTTACATACTTGTGAAAATTAAAAAAAAAAAATGAAGAAAAACTTTCAGAAATCGATTTTTATTTCCGTTTGAGAGTTCAAATACCGCATAACTTTCTAAGACAACAAATGGTTTGCTAAATGAGACAAGTTGTTGTTTTAATCTTCTAACTTTCACAAATACTCCAACTCGCTCCTTGATTTATTCACTTATGACTTTAAAACATAAGACAACCACCATTTATCATTTAGACTCGAATTCTATATTCAGGGGAGCTCTGGTCTAAACAGAAGTTAACTGTTAACAGAATCCTACCGATTATAATTTCATTGAAATTTCGTCGGTTTTAAAACGATCTGATTTTCCAAAAAAAAGCTATAAAACGGTCTGAGAACTGCCCAAAATGGACAGTCTACAACGGACTGAATTTGTTTAATTAGGTCGCTTCCCTATGCTAATCATTGTATGTTTCATTATTCAATGAAATTTTCCATCAGAAAAAAGTCTGCACTTTGGTGTCTCCCCCGGGGGGTTAGGGTAGTTTGGCAGGTTTAGCAGGTTAAGGATGTTCAAGTGGTTTGATGGTTTTAATGAGTTAAACTGTACGTGTGATTTGAATGATTTGGGGGTTTTGGTGGTTTGGGTGATTTTGTGGCTTATATGATTTGGGTGGTTTAGGTTTTGATGGTTTTGCTGGTTGGTGCTGTCTGAGCGATTTGGCTGGGTTGGCTGGATTAGGTTGTTTGGACAGCTTGGGCGATTTCGGCGGTCCTGTCGATTCGGGTGGCTTGCATATATTTGCTGGTTTGCCTAGTTTTGGCAGTTTGTGTGGTTTTTGGAAGTTTAAAAGTTTGATCATGAAATCGCTCCTTGAATCAACCAGCAGCATGCCTTGCGAGAGTTATCAATTGCTGGGAGTTCAAAAAAATCGCAGGAATTCCACTCAGAAGTGAAATCTCGATTGATTTTCTTGATCCCATTTTTCCCATTCGCGATTTTTTTTGGTTTTTGTGAATTTTAACACAGAATCACCTATTTTGACATTTTCTGTTCCCATTGTAAGACATTCCATTCTTCTTTGACACTGAAATAAACATTGAATAAATAAATTCTCTTCACGTATTCGCTACGGATGGGATTTGAACCTTTGAAAAACCAGCTTCAATTCAACGAGATAAAAAACTGTCAGGATGACGTTCGTTGTGAACAGAAACATTTTTTTTTTTATCGAGAAACAGATAAGGGGTATGTAAATTCGTATTCTTTTCAGAAAAAAATTCATCAATACGTTTTTCCTTTTAGACTGATGAATGGATCAAAAAGAGTCATGCCGATAAATTAAAAGTAAACGGGGTCAAACGTTTTCTGCAAGGGGAAGGGAGATCTGGATGTTTCAGGGGCCCCGATAGATAGAGCACGTGAGCCAAGAGTTTTTGCGGACCCCTCTCCTGACCGGATGTAAACAGGCTCCCCCTAGCCAAGATTTACACTCCCGAGGTGCACTAATATCCCCTCCCCCTCTCCATCCCACCCGCACCATCCCCAACCCTTTTCAGTTCGAAATGTCTGACAGTTTTTACAAAGAATCTGCTTCAATGTTTACACTTACTTTGCACCATTTACAAAAGTGCTACTTTTTCCCCCATACAAAAAAAACTGATTTATAGCATCGGCATGCCCTCATTTTTATAAAGTTTAATCTTATATAAATAAACACGCTTTTTAAGTCAAATTTTATAATTTATTAAAAAACTAATTAATTTAATATTGGGTGAGTACATAACTTTTAGGCTTGAATCTTAGACAATAAATTCAAGTTTACACTCGATAAGGAGACTTAATTGGAAATAATGTTGACAAAAGGTTTCGAAAATTAGACGGAATTAAATTTTAAAATGCCTTTGAAAGTAAATTTTCAATGGAGTGTAATTGAGGAGTGAAATTTAAAGTGTAGGGAACTAATTAGAATATCTTAATGTCTAAGAAATCCCGAGTGGGTCTCAACCCGAATTGACAGTTGAAGCTAATTAGTGGTCCCATGCCGCCTTCCATTTTAGAGCCCCCGCCACCCCCCGCCCTTGCTATCTGACGTGAATAATTAGCCAAAAGGGCCTCAGGTGACAAGGTGGAACTCGGACTTCAATTCAACTATAATCAACTTACGATTGTCTTGGAAAATTAAAAATAGAATTTCGAAAGTGATCATTATTGCATTTGATGGTGTAACTAATTTTAAGACTCAGATTCTCTAAGTTGGTAATGATCAAAAGTTTTTTCTTTAAGAAACCTTTCAGGATCTCGACCTTCTGGAAAGGAACATCAAATATAAACTTTTGTAGACTTTTCGTCCTTGTTCAGCCTAGCGTGGTTAAAAGATTCGCGTTTTTTTCACACTAAAAACAATCAAAATCCCCATTTTGGATGAAAACAATGAATACAAATTTTGGAAAAAAGGTATGGAAAGAGTCCCCCTTGGATGTGGGCGAATAATTTTTTTTGACATCTAAAAAAGATCCCAGAATGACCTTTTTCTCACCCCTAAAATAGTCCAAAACTACATTATAATGAAGCTGACCACCTTAGTAACAAACTATGCTACATGATAAACCTATATAGAATTGATTTTATATGTTGGAATTCTACAAGATGAATGAGTGCGAAGAGAGGAAAAAATGAAATAAATCCAGTGAAAGACGGTCCGTGTAATTTTATAAATAGTGATGCTATTAGTCGACGCTGTAGCACTTATTTCGAAAAGAAAAGGGGACGAGGGAGGGTTTCACCGTAGAAAGTAATGAGTGTACGACGTGGCCGAGGCCTCAGAAGCTCCTAATAGCTATTAGGGGAACAAGAACTACCGATGGAAGACCTTTTCTTGCTAATCACCCCCCTTTCTTTGATACTTTAGGCTATCACTTCAACAATAATTAAATTATAATTTAAAATCAAATCTAGTGTTATTAAATTATCAACGATTGCGCCTTTTGATTAAATTTAATATTTAAATTTCAATGTGCCATTTACAATTATTATTAATATGCAAAATAACAATGATATTTGTTTTTATGGATAATTATTTATCTGATGAAAATTAATTCTTCATAAGTTATTCAGCATTTTTTTTTGCAGTATGCACCCTTCTCGAGCAATAAAAAAGGGCATTTAGGAGACTTATCGGCAGAAATCGATGGCCTCAGGGGTCCTCAGGCCACAGGGATCGATGGCCAACACTATCTTTCTATAGGGTGATCACAAGGTAAGCGTGATTTTACGCATTTCAAAAGATTTTTACGCAAAACGCATTGTTCTTATGAGTACAGACTTTTTTAACCCATTTCTGGGAAGAAAACAATCCAAAGAGATAAAAAAGCCATATTTTTTATTTTTTATTTTTATTTTTTATGAACTATTTTTGACAAGAAAAGACCCATTTCAGCCTGATTTTGTACCTTTGTAATAATAACTAATAAGAAAAGACCTAAGATGTTGTCCTTTTTGACAAGGAAAGACACTTCTTACTGGTTTTGACCCTTTTTGACAAAGAAAGACACTTTAGGGCATATTCTGACCTTTTTTTTTGACAGAAAAGACCCTTTTCAGCTAGATTTTGACCTTTTAGCGGATTTTTTTTTTTTACAAGGAAAGACACTTTTTAGACATATTTTGACCCTTTTTCACAAGGAAAGACACTTTTCAGACATATTCTGACCCTTTTTGAGAAGAAAAGACCCTTTTCAGCTAGATTTTGACTTTTTTTTTTAACAAGGAAAGACACTTTTTAGACATATTTTGGCCCTTTTTCACAAGGAAAGACACTTTTTAGACATATTCTGACCCTTTTTGAGAAAAAAATACCCTTTTCAGCTAGATTTTGACTTTTTTTTTAACAAGGAAAGACACTTTTTAGACAGATTTGGACCCTATTTCACAATAAAAGAGCCTTTTCAAATTGATTTTAATCCTACTCGGCAAGAAAATACCCTTTTTGGCCTAATTTTGAACCTTTATTTGACAAGAAAATACCCTTTAAGGAAAATTCTGTATCTTTTCGACAAGAAAGGCCCTTTGGAGACAGATTTTAATTTTTTTTTTTTCATAAGAAAAAAAGCTAGATTTTCAAATTTAAATGCTCCACTATTTGCAGGTAACAATTTAAAAGCCTTGGTGTACGCTAAATGAAAAATTCCTTCTGGTATGACCATCCTCTCTATAGTTCCACAAATTTCCATAGTTACAATCAACATATTACAAATACAATACGATACAACATGTTACATTACATGTACATATTGGAGATTTTTTCATTATTGTTTAAAAAAATGAAATCCTCAGATTAAATTATTCAAACAAATGTAAAAGTTTGTGGTACAAAGGGAATGGAAATTATGTATAGAAAATCTTTTATACGTAGGCTTAGAAGCCCTACTAGTTTCTAATCCAAGATCCTCTCTTTGAGTTGTATTTCGATGTGAACATTGTCACATGCTAGACGTAAAACCTGGCTTATTTCTCACCCCGACCCAATAACGAAAAAAAAATTTTGTTCGAAAAATCGATTCTTAATTTTTTTATCTCGAAAAAAATATGGCAAAATATAAAATTACTTCTGTGGCGAGCCACACGGAATGTAAATAACGTCGGAAAGGGCATTCGGCAATAAAAAAAGGGAGGGTGGATAAAAAAATCAAGCCTTGAAACCGAAGTATCACGCAAACGGTTATGTGGCAGTTAACACGATGATCAAATAGAATGCAGTCTTCCCACTATCGGGGCCCTTTTGTTTTCACTCTCTCACTCTTTGTTTTTTACCCTCTCCCTTCAGAGCCGGTGGCGAGACAATTATTTAAAATTATCCGGCGGCACACGCCACTTTTTCTGAGAACCGTTGTAATTTAGTAGCTTGTTAAATAAGCGTGTACAATCATTTTTTTTTCTTTCTTTTTTGAGCATCTGGTTGAAAGCGATCACGCCCTTCTTTTACACGCATATTGTCCGGAGCTTTTTAACTATCGCTATACCTTAAAGGGTGTGCAAATTTTCTAAATTGGCCTCCGCAGAATAATTTTTCTTCAAAATCATCGTATTGAGCCAGTTTATTGTCAAAAGTTGAGAAAGCCAATTCTAGAATTTAAAAAAATTATCCCTCAAAATCACAATATTTTAGTAAAATTAGCTGATTTTACGTTACAAAACCTTTTTGTCTTAAAACTCAACTGAAGCTGAAAACAATCTAAAACCACATGGTGAAGCAAATCAAGAAATGAAAATTTTCGGGTTTAAAAGTGGGATAGGGTTCCTTTAGTTGTGACAAGGTATATTTTTTTAGTTTTTCCCGAGATGACTTTAGTTTTCTCGTGACGTGCGGTGAGGAGCAATTCCACTTCCCTTAATTGGATAGTTTGCCGGAACAATGCGTCATCCGACCGCGGGCGTAGATCCTCGCCTGGGTCCCTCCCCCTTCACTTAGTCCCCAAATTATTATCCAATTTACAGCGTTCGGCCGGCTTTAAACGCCATTAGTTTTAGTGACTCCCCGCCTACGTATCGATCCCAGGTGAATCATAGTTTGTCAAAGAGTCCCGAACACCTTGAAAAACTTTTAAGGGCTCCCCTTGTTATCCAAATCTCGGAATCAATTCGAAAATCCCCTTTAGACATTTGAGAGGTAAATTTAGACGGTGAAATATCATCAATTTAAAAGAATTTTTAGTCTTGAGAGAATGTTATTTCCACAAAGGGGGCCCCTTTAGTCTTTCCCAAAAGGTTCATCCTTCATACAGCCCGTATAAATCTGTTCACACCGAGGGTCGCTACCGGAATTATTCTTGTTATCGCTAATAGCCAATATATAACGTCTTTAAAAGCCCCCACGTTGGTCATATTTTTAATCAATTTAAACGGGAAAAGGAGTCGAAAAAAGGTGGAGTTTTCTCGGTAATGATCTCGACTTATCGCCCTTAAGGCATTCTTAATATCCTCTGGGGATTAGTTATTGCCGAGAAGCCTTTCGAATGGAAAGCTTATATCAGGGATTAAAAATGAAGGTTTACTCGAGCTTTGTTGTTTCAAAGGGAAATTAATTTGTAGTTGGCATGGGGTAAATCCGTGTAGGTTGGAAAAATGGAAAATTAGCATATTATTACAACAAAAAAGGGCAGATAAGAAAAGTTTAGATAGAGTCGTAATATCCATCGCGATTGCGAATCTGAGGTTTGCTGACTTTTTGCCCGGAATCTGGTCAAATAATCGCAAAAAAAGTCATTTTTTTTAAATATCTTAATATGTATGCCTGGGCTACATCTGCATTGTACACAAAAAATGGGATAAAAGAAGGTTTCATAGTCTCATAAAACTCTATACCGCCCCATTTCCAAGAAATTAATAAGACCAATTCAAAACGTCTTGAATATGTAATAGGATCAGGATGACAGACCTCGGGACAAAATTGGATGGTTGAAAATCAGAGTAGGGCAAAAATATGTAATTGAATTACAAATTACAAATTACTTTGAAGTAATTGAATTACTTTGTAATTTCAATTACAATGTAATTGGAAAAATGTAATTGGATTACAAATTACAAGCAATTCAATTACATTCAAGTAATTCAATTACATCAAAAGTAATTCAATTACATTCAAGTAATTCAATTACAACAAAAGTGATTCAATTACATTGAAGTAATTCAATTACAAGAATTATTGTAATTCGATTACAAAAAAATGTAATTTGATTACAAAAAAATTTAATTCAGTTACAAAAAAATTTAATTCGATCACAAAAATGTAATGGCCGGCAACAAAAATGTCGTTTTTTTTAATGATAAAGGACTCTAGACTCTCTAGAGTATCTTTTTTGTGATGAAAAAGTCTAGAGTGTCGTTTTTCGATGATGAACGATTCTAGAGGGTCATTTATCGTTCATAAATAAACCCAGTGTCATTTTAGGATTAAAATGGCACCTAGAATGCCTTTTACTTTGAAAATGAATTCTAGAGGGTCTTTTTTCAATGATGAAGGATTCTAGAGTGTCTTTTTAGGAGTATTATTCCATCTAGAATGTCTTTTACTTTGAAAGTGAATTCTAAAGGTCGTTTTTAATTTTTTTTTTTTTTGAAAATTTAGTGAAAATAGATATTTTTTGTAATTTCTAATTGAAAATGTAATCTAATTACAAATTACATGTAATCGAATTAAAATGTAATTGAATTACATTGTAATTCAATTACTCACTGTAAAAAGTAATTCGATTACAATGTAGGTAATTCAACTACTTACTATAAAAGTAATGTTGAAAAAAGTTTAAAAAAGTTAAAGGTGAAAACGATGGCACCTTTTGGGTAGCAACTATAAACTAATTTTTTCATTTATAAATCGGCTCTTTATTTATTTATTCATAATTTTGGTTTATTTTCGAATAACAAAGTGTGCTTAAGGGAATGTTTGAGGTATATTTGAAGAGGAAACTGCGTACTTTTACCACTTCTAACTTGAGCAACGAAATTTCGCACTCAAACGTTCCCCGTGTGATGTTGTATCAAGTAAGTAGGTAGGCATCAATATGCAAATCCTCTCTCTCAGTTACATTCGAGTAGGGGCCCTCATCAGGTTTAATGTGCAAACCATCGTTAACGATTAATTGCGCTCTGAAGTGGCTCGTAAACAGTGCAGAAACGCATGAATCTATGATGCGTCACATCTTGGCTATCGCTTTAGTTTTATACGATATGTTTTACGACGTCATAAAATGTAAAGTAGTAAGAAACATTTTAAATAAAAAAAGGTTCTTTTTATTTGAGAAAAATCTACAATGAATTTTTTATACGCGATAAAAGCATTCGGGTAAAAGGCATAAAAGTTCGCCTTATAAGGGCTTTTTCTGAAGCCCCTCCACTCCCCACTGTCCTCTTTACATATGTCAAGAATTAGTTAACCCTTGGGATGTTTTCTACGCCCCAGGAGAGTTCCACTAATGGGACGAACGGGGGGATGTTGGCCGAGAGCCTAAAAAGAAAAAGAATTTCGGCCACCCGCTGATACAAAAAGCACAACAAAGCCGTTCTTTGACTTTTATTTCAATCTTATTCCTCAAGAGATATTTATGAATCTAAAAATAACAATGCGGTAACCGGAAAAGGAACAAGGAAAAAATGAGTCAAATACGTATTACCAATTAAACTTTAAAGGGGAAAATTGTGGTAAAAGAGTGAAGATAGGAAGTTCAAATTTGCGGTCGATTAGGTTAGGCCGATTTCTTCAACAATCCACTCATCTGGAGGAAGCTGGAGTTTTTCCCCCGTTCTAGAAAATAAATATTTAAAATTTCTATTCACAGAAAAATGATATTTTCCGGAAAAAATGGTAATTTTATTCCAAAAAGTCTTTTTAACTTTTTTTTCTAAGAATCACAAAAAAAATTGTGGTTTTCATAATTTTTCCTGGTTAGAAAGATTTCTTTGTAGGTATATAGACGTTTTGGTTAGATTTAATTTGATACCTACTCTTAAGCTTAAAATTATTTAATTAAATATCTCCAAATTCCGAAGGAGGTGTACGCTAATTTATTTTCAATTAAATGAAAACCACAACTGCTACATAAATGAAGTGGCAGAAAGCCCAAGAAGGAGATATGCCCCAATTATACAGGAAGTAGTCTTACTATTAAACTGATCTGAATGTGATTGGTGTACGGGGCTTGAAGTTCCAAACAGTTCCCCGCAAGTTTCCTAACAAGTATAATTGGGGTGTATTGCGCAAAGGTAATTTCGAGGTTTCAGAATTAAGCAGTCAAAGGGAGAAGGATTGAGGTATTAGCGAAACTTTGTTCATGTAAATTAATATAATTTTATTTTTCGATTAAAAATCTAGGTCGAAACGTCCGAGGGTGTTTTCTAACATATTCGAAAGGGGGCCGTATGTCATTTCCGAGAGATTTCCCGGGGACCAAGACGCCTCCCGGGCGAAAAGGGGGCTCTTTTGTGCGTTCTAGACCCGCGGGTAAGGCTTGTTTGTCACCGGGGGTCAGACACTGAGGCGCCTAGCTCTTGAAAATGTGTGCCAACTATAAAAAGTTGAGAGGTTTTTCTTTTTTTACATGAAAATAACGGCGTACCTCGTCTGACTGGTTTATCGACTCTTTCAGAAAAGCGGATAACCGCCGAAGTGGGACGGCGAAAACGGACTCAAGAAATAAAAGCTTAACTGTGTTGACAAGAAAACGATAGTCGATTGTACATAGTATATATAATACAATAAGTGGGTTAAAACAGTAGGTACAGTTTAAAATATAAAAAAATTATGACGCAATGGGTATAGCTGATTTCCAAAGGAAAGTAACTCTTGAGGCCTGTGCTTGGGGGCCCCAGGATCGTAAAACGAGGCCTTCCACTGCTACCAAATCAGTTAAAAAATAAAAATTTACCTTGCAAAAACTGAAATCTTTTTCCATTAAAAAATCACGAAAAATGTATTTTCAGAAGGTGGAAGGAAGATAGAAAAAATTGCATTTTAAAAAAATGGTCGACGGAACAGCTTAAACTTCTCAAGGGAGTTCGTTTCACAAGGAAACTTAATATTTTTTGTACTCTATTTACATTTTAAGTAGCCTACAGCAAGACAATGTCAACTTAACGTTGGGAAGGGGTGTAAAGACCAAGGGGGAAAAAAGCGAATATAAACCCGTCGGCGGGACACCCAATTTGCCGAGTAAAAATCATAAGTCCGGAGAGGGAGATTTTTCCCCCCTACCATCCGAGACACCTGCTGCTCGGAACTTTTTATAATTAAAAAATTTCTCAATGCTTTCAAGATTAACAACTCTGAGGTCGAAATAGTTCAGACTATTGCATTAAAGGGTGTAAGGTTACGTTGGGCAAGTTCATTGGACGTAGTGTATGATGTGGTTTGGCTAAGGAATTTTCAAGGGCCGTAGAGCAAGCATATGAGAAACTCCCATAGACTAAAGGCTTTAGAAAACCATAGTGAAACCTCCTTTTCTGTCTCGATAAATCCATTGAAAATTTCCATTCAAAAACTATTTATTACGTTTCATCAAAATTTTTGTGTTATTTTCATGTCTGATGGCAATTTCGACAGTTCCAGCCCCTAAGTATCGGACTATCAATCCTATCCCGTGACTAGCGACTCGGCCATTTCTCAATAAAGCTCTCATACATCACATTTGATCTACTCATCACACCTTAGGCAATATATCATTGACCCTCCCTTTCTCATTCATATATTCTCATGAAATACATTTGTCAAATTTTCCATGGAAAACAAACGTTTCAAGAATAAGAGGGTCAAAGGACGATAACACGTTTTTTACGGGTCAAAAATAACCCCAACGACGTTTTCCCTCAGAAAACTATCATCATAAGTGATAACTCGAAGTTCGCGTGTTCTCTGATTACGGAATATTATGACGTCAAAGATTACAATGCTACTGGAATAATTAGAATTTTTTTTATAATAATAGGATTAGGTGAAATTGTTTAACTTCCAAAGGGGGCAGCTGTAAACTTAAAAGTCTTAGTTTCAATTCGATTTTAGCCTCGGAAACAGAAAGTTACAAACCACCCGTCGCCCCCTTTTGAAGACTTCATAATAATTTGAGACAAGTTTCCATTGCTAACTTTTCGGCAGCCCCGTAGAGCAAGAGGTTTTTAGAAAGTGAAAAGGAGATGGGGAACCTCCTTAATCAAGGGGCTTTCTTTAAATATTCAGGCTCGATTGTTTTAGGGTCTCACTTTGGGATTTAACTCCGTCCGAGGGGGTAATCTTTCCGGATAAAAGATGCTGCGTGGACCCCGTGTAAATTTACAAGGATTTTAAACCCTTTTTAAGTCTAAAGTAAGATAAGTGGACTCTTTAGTAAAAAAAAAAAAAAAGTTTGTTAGAGATTTTTCCCCCTAACCTTTTGGCTTATACGTGACCGAATCAAATGCATTCAGACCTTTTTTGACCCTTTAGGTCCCGACCGGTTAAAGTAATGCATTCTAAACACAGAACATCTCGAAAATTCGTTTTTCGTCACCCCCTTTCAAAATATTGAGAGGGGAAAAAAAGTGTTTTTCTTCCATTCTGTATTCATTCTTGGAAAATTCTTTTTTAGAACAAAATAAAGGAAAAAGGAAAGTAAAAAAGGATCCGTTTCGGTTTTCGCCGTTTTCTTTCCGACGTGTTTGTCGAGAGTCATTTGATCTCGTTCTATCTCAATCAAGTCTCTTTTACCAACCCGCAGGTTTTCTGTTTAAAAGATTTTCAACTTTTTTCACAACCTTTTACTTTTCCAATCATGCTGAATTATTTGTGAATAAATAATAAAATAGAATTCAGTTTTCAAAATCGTTCTAAATCGAATATGAATTTTTTTTAATCTTTGAAGTGCTGAATTGAAAGCATTTATGAAAATACGTAAATAAATAAATTTTTGAACAACTTTAAAATATCAATCTAATTATTTTTTATCGAGGAGACCGCACCCCAGAATTACAATCGTAATAAAATTGGGAAAGTAAATCAGGAAAAGTTAAAATGAGATTCAAAAATTTCCCAATTTTATTACGACTTTAAAATATAGAAAAGTAAGCAGAAAATGAAATTCAAAGAATCAAAACACTACGTCACTACCTACCATCCTTTTTTTTTTTTTAATGTCTATTTTGGACAAATTTTTTATTTTATTTTTTTATTTTTTATTTTTTAATTTTTATGGAGTTTTCAGTTATTCAAAAGAAAATTTGAGATCACTCATTTTTAGGCGAAAGAATAACAAAAAAGTTTTGTTTAACAATACCTAATGTATTCGTGTTGAAATAAACAAATAAAACGGATTTTTAGCGCTTGCGTGTTAGTCGAAGAAGGGTAGGTTGGTGGATTCGAAGCTCCTAAGGGGTGACTTTCAGTAGTGATGTTGATCAGATGGCGGCGAGACCCCTCGTTTTGTCGTTGGCGCTTCTCATGAGCCGCGTAGTCTCCGAGAATACGTCGCCTCATCTCGATCACAACGGTAAGCCAAAAGTAAACACAAAAATTACAAAAAGAGGGTGAAAAGGCCAAAATTTCATAATAATAAAAAAAAATCTTAATAAAAAAAAAATCCGCTAAAACCCTAGTGCATATTATTGTTTGAGAATAAAAGTACTCGAAGCCACCATACTCTCAATGTTTTAATTTCTATTGTCATTGGGGGAAAATCGAAATTAAAACAAAAAAAGGTTGATAATGTATTGTTTACTCTTTATCTTAAACGCCCGGCCTTTATTTGGTTTGTAAACAATGATGATGTTTACCCTTTTTCGGCTTACGTAAATTCAACAAATTTAAGTATTTTTATGCATATTATTTTATTTTTATTTTATTTTTTGTTTTGCTTCGCCTCCAGTCTTAGCGAATTTTCATTATATGTAAAAAAGAATACAGCTTAAAAGCATTACTTCTTAATGTTGAGATGGAACCCCTAAAATTGTGAAATTTTATTTCCTTCTTCGTTTTTCATTATTTTATGTTTGTCGTGGTAGCAAAGACTTGGTCGGTCAAGATCAGTCAAGATCGCTCTGAAGTTAAAGTAATCCAGATTCTTTTATCTGACTTTCTACCTTCGGTAAGGGTAAATCTCGTTAAAAAAAAAAAAAAAAAAAAAAAAAAGTATGGGTAGTTAGTAAGTATGGTAAGTAAGTATGGTTATAAAAAAGCAAAGAAAATATTAACAAATATTGTGTTTTGTTTAAAAAAACTCTTAGTTTATTAATGGTTGCCTCTAAAAGAGCCTATTCCTGATTCTATAGGACCCATCGGACCACTTAAAACTTGCCCCATACAAACTTTTATGACGCTACATTTTCCTTAAAAGTTAAGAGCGGCAAATGCAATCATTAAAGTAGTCCTAATTTTGTGAAACCAACTACTGAAGTTATAATTTGTAAAATAAAGAATTTCCTTTTTGCTTTTATTAAAAAGTTTTAATAGGTAACTTTTAAGACAATAAATTAAATCGACCACGAGGAACCTTTTTTACAATATACATATTTAGAAGGCTTAAGTCCGTGTCAAGGGTGGAGTTTTCTAAGCGAAAGGTGAAGTATCATTCACTCAAGAGCGAGAAGTAGAATTTTAATTTTTTAAATTGATTTTTTTTAATATTCTGAAAAGCAAATTACTCTGGATGTCTTCTCTTGGGATGGATTTTCTACCCAGAAAATAGAAATTTTACACCAAAAATGATTATTTGTAAAAAATTCAAAAAAATGTTTCCTACCTCAAATGATCAAGGAAATTTGCAGATTCCAAATTATTTTTCAAATTGAAAATCGGTGACAATTCCTGGTGGATGGACCCTTTTCGCTCCCGCTTTCAATAGGAGATTTGAACCCGCCCCCTTTCTAATTCATTTTTTAACAAACGGCAAATCTTCATAGGGAAATTTTTTTTCTCGAATTTTGGACGAATTTTTGTTTTAAATAAATAATCATTCTTGGTAGGAAATTTCCATTTTCCGGGTAAAAAATTTAAAAAAGGGCCGCGGCCGGAACTTGCAAATTCCTTTTCCAAAGCAGAAACAAATCTATTTTCAGAATTAAAATCGGATCATTTTAGAGAGCTAGGAGTAAGGAGGGCCCCAAAATTTTACTTCTCTCGCTTTCTAATTATGTAGTCGCTCTCTTTGTTTGCCATCTCCCTTAGCCTAAAGTAACTCTCCGATATCCAATTATTAGCGGGTTTTTTTCTTCTCCACTAGGTAGACAACAAATTAGAAAAAATTCTTTAACACTAATAATAATAATCATAATTAAATTCAAATTAGTTTCCTAAAATTTGTTTTATATTTTACCTAGATACATGGTGATAAATTCTCTTGATAATCCATTTTATTACTCCATGGTTTATTAATGCAAGAGTGTAATAAAATATACATAACACTGGCTAACTAAAACCGTGAACTTTGCATATCTATCGGGAATATTAATTTATAATCCAGATTTTTAATATGAGAAATGATTAAATAAATATTTTATACCTACAAAATTATCGAATAATACGGATGTAAAAAAAAATTAGCTAGTTTTAATTTATTTTTAAACTTGCGATGTTAAAAATGATTGCTTTTGTAAACAATAAAAAGAAACATAGATGAAACGGGACTCGACCTCATATAGTTTTTTAAAACCACACTGAAAACCATGTTAATAACCGGGGAGGTTTTCCTACACAGGGCATATGAATCGAGATAGGCGCTCTATTCAAATAGGGAGTCGAAAACAAAAGGAAAAACGCTATAAACCGTCGGTTTTATTGGCCCATTCCGTCATAATAAACATTTTCATTTGAAAAAGTTTCTAAAAAGTACTAATCCTCGTAAATTATCGGCGGGATATACGGATTAAATTAAACAAAAGATAAGAAGATTTAGGGATTGAATATACCTACCTCTAATCTACCAGCTATATTGTGTTATTCCATTAAGTACGCTCTATTCGCGAAATCCGTTCCTGGAGTGATAGATTAATGATTTCTAGTGAATCATGAATCAACGTTTTTGTATAAATGAATGTGAGATTTGTTAAATGATAATTAAGTGAAAAAGACGGTTGTGTGCTAGTTGACAAATATTTTTCTTTCAAGATTTTTTTGTTTTCATTGTCGACGCCTCCATTCGAGGCTTTTTAAGGGGATAAACCTCGGGGAAAAAGTAATTTACGATTCAAAGAGGGCCGAGGGCTGAAAACGATTTAGCGACACGCTCAGGCATAATAATCCAAGGGGGCAGGACCTCGTTTTTATATGAATGGACCCCCCATTCCTCCTCATTAACTAAGCAACGCGATGCTTTTGAATTTAAGGAATGGCCAAAGTAAATAATTTTCCCCAAGGAAAATCTGAAAATGATTTTTTTAATGGACCGAAATATTATCGTTTATAAAACTGACCCCATAGCAGAATTTTTACTGAAAAATATATCAAACGCTTGTAAAGAATTCAAGTTCGTATTATTCCAGAAGGAATTGAACCATCTTGATATGGACATAATATAAGAAAGTACCAATTTCGATGTTTTAACATTTATAGAGGTCGGTGGACATAAAAATGAAGATTTTATATGTAGATTTTTCCAAGACGGATTTCTGTAGTTTCTAGATAGGAGGGATGTTTTTAAATCGAATAAATTTAATAATTTTTTTTTTTCGTTTTCGAGATTTCGTATAGGGAGGAAAGTCGTATTTTTTAGACTCAGGGTGTTTGGCCCCTTGGAAGGCTATTCCGTGTGAAATACCGCATTGCATTTGAGAGCGCGAGAAAGCCGAACATTACCGACGTCCCCCCAGTGAAACATTATTGAATATCGAAGTGTATTCCTTATGCCAGTCCGGCACATAACAAGCCGTAAATTATACTAACGGGCGTTCTTGGCAACCGAGTCTTTCCTCCTTTTCCCCCCTGACGTCGTTCCGTCTAAATTTACAGCTTAACAGAGCTCCATTTTTTAAACAGATTTTTAGAAATGAGATCCAAAACAAGTTCTTATATGCAAGTTATATGCAGTGGTCCCAAATGCCCGAAAAGCGGCAAAAACTCAATATCTCTAGAACGGATCACCCTATCAACCTGCCACTAGTCTCATTCGATTCAGGATTAAAAAATACATTAGATTTGTTAAAAATTGTTTACTTTTTTTAATAAAACCGATTCCGAACGACGTCAAAGTATGAGGCCTGAACTATTTTATTTAAAACAAAAGCTTTATGGCTTCTTCGCTTAGAGGAAGATTTTTTTTTTTAGTTTCAGGCCTCATACTTGTTATAAAAGGGTCTGAAGGTTCTAAAAATTTATTAAAAATGTCTCCATTTGTTGAAACCCGAGCGTGTTTTCTGGTATGGTGTAGCCGAACGTATTTGTAATCTTTGTGTCGACTTTCTTGGGCTTCTTCTGACAATACTCCGATGGGTAGAGTTCAGTTTCGACTGATTTCCAACTTTGGCTATTTATAACCTCTTTCAAAATTAAAATTAAAAAAAAAAAACCTTTTACAGTGTGATGCTACAGGCTATTGACAGTGGTCTGGATATATTCTATATTCAAAGTTTTGACCTTCGAAAATTGAGTTTTTGCCGCTCTGGAACCACTGTGTGTCGTAGGAAACCAATTTTGAATTTCAAAATAAATGGTTTTGCCTGGATGCCAATTTTTATAAGGTACTCATGTGTGTAGTTTGGTTATTTTGCGAGGACTCAGGCCAGTTAAATCAACTCGCTTTCCTACACTTTTGATGATAACGCACCATTCCACTCCATCGTAGGCCTGATTATACTCAAACGTCCGCTTCGGAATGCATTATCCGCTCATGCATTCCTCACGCTCCCGTGAATTCATGACGTAATAAAAATAATTTTTTTCAATTAACATCATACCGAAATTTGAGTGGTAGTTTGAAACTGCAGACGTGATTTAGGGCACTTATTACGATTGTTAATTGATTTCAATGGGACTGATCGAGTTAGCATAAACCGAGAGGTCTGTTAATGTCACCGGAAGCCAATTTACTCCCTCAATTTCGTATTATAACTTCCGACGCTTCCGACTATAATCTGACTTGAGTTGATAAATACGACAGAAAAAAAAAATTCAAATGAATAACGAAGTTGAAAATGAGTTAAAACGATTTTCTGAGACTTTGAAGACCTCCGTTTTGAAATTCGTACGCCGCGAAAACCCTCGCACCCACCGACCCCAGTCATCGGAAACTATAAATATTCATAGCTCCACCGCCTCGACTGATTTGCATCCTGCGAACTCATCTGAGGCGAAGTAAACATTCGATTAGTTACAGTTTATATCTCTTTGAGCCTTTCCCCTTTTAATTGAGTTCTCCACATCTCTTTTTTTCATCTCCCTCAACCAAAGAGAGTTATGTAAATACGCCAAAAGAAGGTAAATTTACGCTTGATAAACGCTTTTTAATCAGTAGCTATTTCTTTTTAGGTCAAAAGAAGTAATGAAATAGTCCTAATGACGGCTACATTACAAGATGAGGCCAATATATGCGTGACTATTGTGTAACCTTAATTAACTAATCCCAATTAAGAGTTCTAAAGATAAAAGCTCCCTTTTCCTCGAATGTGAACAAGGAAAACGAGAAAAGCTTTAAACCTAAAAGAACTTCAAGGAAAATTATATCAATGAGAAACTGCGTGGAAAAAGAGTATTGGATGAACTCATTCTTGAAGATATTGAAATTTTTAATACTTATTGAATTTATTACATTACAAAAAAATTGTTTCTTTGATATTGAATGGGAGACTTAGCCATACAAGTGTAGCAACTGTCAGACGTGGTCAAAAGTCTTAAACAAATTTAAGCTTTTGATCAAACAGTAGCTCACTAAGATACTACTCATTGCCTCACTCCCCTGAGTAGGCAGAAAAGAATATGACGTGATTTAGATGGATTCGGTATATCAAAGTCGCTTAAGTATGCGAATTCAATTTTTTATGTAGCGGGTTTCTTTTAAATTTAGTGGGTACCTGGAAATCAAACAAAAGCTATTTTTAATCACCAACTAATCGACGGAGCGAACCTATATAGGCCCTGTTTATACATGGATTCTACTACATGTTGTTGCTTTTAACTAACATAGCGAAATTTCAACATAGGCTTTTAGACAATTATCACGAATGAAATGTTTGCACAATTTGTTTATTCAAAATGTACTAAAAATAAGTTTGATAAAAAAAAACCTATAAAAATACCTTAAGTTCAGTGGAAATAGAGAAAAATTAAAGTGGAGACTTTCTCGGAAAAGCCATATTTGAAGATTAATCAAGTTTTCTCGGGTTGAGAAAATCACTTCTCAATATGCGAGAGGAAAAGTGACGGAAGGAGGGACTAGCGGAGCTTAAAACAAAGTTAGCTCTATAACTTTGTTCGGCGAGAAACGTCTTACTACAGACCTTTAGCTTCTCCGAACTGGGTGGGAGGGTTTAATTTCAAGAAGACTGGAGGGGGAGGGGGTCATTACGATCTGTCCCAGTGATAGATACTGCCGCGATCGTTTAGCCATAAATCTTCAAATGACCCGACAAACGCCTTATCTAAATAGAAAAAGGATAAAAAAAATAACTTAATTTAAAAATTTTTATAATAAAGTTGAATTTTTTCAACTTAAAAGCCTCCTTTCCCCCTAATTAGTGCAGAGGGTGAAAGCTTTAAAAAAAATTAGGGTGTCGCAATTACAACTTACTTAACGAGCAAAATTACTTCATTAAAATTAAGAAAAAACACCATATTCAAAGAGCATAAATCTAGCTTGATAAAAAAGATTAAAATCTCAATATTTTCGACTAATTAAATCTTGTTTCAATTATTCAAATTTCCTTTACTTAAAATTATTTTTATGCAACTTAAGTATATAATATAAATGCATCTAGGAAGACAGCACCCCAATCATCACCATAGAAAGTCACAAGGTATCATCAGCAAAGCATTGCACGTGTCCATTCATATCAATTTTGAGCAAATAATTGATTAAGATGTTAAATAATAACGGGCAAAGAGACTTGCCTTGAGGCACACCAAGTTTTATTTCGTTCTCTGTGCTTAATGTATCATTGAATTTTGTCATGTGCGTAAATTCTTTAATATTAAAAAACAAAACGCTAAGATGACCCTTTATCCTCTAAGGTCGGCTGTAACTTGTTGGTTATGTAGGTTAGTAGTATCGTAGACGAGTTTGGCTTTGGTCTAATGAGTCAATTACAGAAGGGCCGCTTTGGGAGTCTTAAAGGTATTTAACTACACCCAAGGCTCTACTAAGACCCTGTCCTTATAGATCCCTTAAATTCCACATGACGTTCAAATTATAAAGTTAAAAAATTCCGTCAAACTACGTTGATCCCATCAATATTTAGATGAACCATAACTTTCAGTTTTGTTTTTCAATAAGGGACCAGGATCGTTTCCAAAAACAATGGGGGAGCTGAACATCTTGCTCTTTGCCCTTTTTTCTCTCTTTTTGTAGTCGGGAACCATTGTAAGAAGGGGAGCCATAATGCCGAGACGTTGGGAGCAGTTCGAATAAAGATCCTACCCCCCTCTTCTTTTATTTTTACAGTCGAGAAATAATAGCTAGTTTCTCCAATAGTATGTGGCTACACCCACTTCTCTAAAACAATAGAATAATAATTTTTCACGTACAAAGAGAGGATTCCTAAAAAAAAATAAAATTTAAAGTATTGTAAAGCAGATCTATGCCATAATTTTTTTTTTCCCCCGGAAGGAGAACAATAGTTATAAAATCAATCCAAAAAAGGTTTTTTTTTAACCAGAAAATGGGTCAAAATTTAGTTTAAAAAATAAAAATTTCAGAATTTGATTCACTCCGAGTACAAAGCATCCGGTTTTCCTGATTTTTTAACTTTTATTTTTTCTAAAAAAATTCGATCCATATTCCACCCTGAGGCAAAATAATGAAAACAATGGAATTAATTAAAATACAAAATAATGACAAGATTTGTTTACTCCGGTCGTGGGTAATATCACAGAGTTCACGCGACAAAAGAAGCTCTCGCCCGTGACAACTGGAACAGTAACCATTTAAATCCAGTTTGAACAAGACAGACGAAAAAAAAGAGAGAGAGAAAAAAAGACATAATCACAAAGTCAATGCAAGTCACAATATTTTAGAAATTCTCCAAAGCTTAAATACGTGATGGAACTGCAGTAATATAATTTGATAAAGAGGTCTTTTTGTGCTTTTCGAGGCGAAATCGAGTCTAAATGGATTCCGGGTTTAATTTGATTTCTGTACTCCTTAAGGCCCTTTTGTTTAAAGGTTATCGAAATCGATTCGTTCTGAAAGGTTCTTTTTTTATTGTAACAAGTGCTACTGCCAATTTAACACCCTCGGACCCTATTCTATATTTTCAACTGTCCTAAATCTTGATTGACAACCTTCTAAATACAAAAGCCGTTTCGATTCCGAACGTGATGCGATCCTCGGAACGAAATTCGTTTATGGGAAATTCGAGGGTTTTGACATCCGTGCGACATTCATGTTAATTGGACGGAAAATTTCGGCTTTTATTCAACAAAGTTCAAAATAGACGTCACCTAAAATCGATTTGCTTCCTCACTAAAGAAGGGAGTGGAAGCTATGCGATCGTGCTAGAGGTCTAAAAATTTTTAGTTCCCAAAATGAAAATATCCACTACCTTTTTGCATTTTAGATGATTCTGAACTTTGGTTCCGTACTTTCTGTCCGGCTTGGTCAATTCTTTTCCCGGGCAAAACTGTATTAAATAATTTTCCGATTTTGCTCAAATTTTCAGGGTTAGTGTAGGTATTTTCCGACACTGTCCCCTATAAATTTCACTAAAATCGGATCAGTGGTTAAATGGTTAAAATTTATAAATTATCGGCTATCACCCTATTTGTTTGAGGCCTCTAGGAAGCACGCTCGAGTTGCCAAGCTAAAGCTTTTTGAAATTCAAATTTTATTTTGGGGCATTCTTAACATTAAAAAGTCCCTCGAAAAATAGAGAATTGTTCAATATAAAAGCACGAAACGACATCTCGTAGGAGACAAATTTTTTTTATGAAATGAAAAATATTTTAAAAAAGAGAGAGAAAAAAAATTCCGTTCATTCTTTAAAAAATGTCATTTTTTCCTCTCTCCCACGCTTGTTATAAAAAAAAGTGTCAAAAAAATATTCTAAAAATAACTTTTTTTTTCCTCCTTTATTCATAATAAGTCATAAGTCGAAGTTATAGAGGCGATATGCTTAATTAAATACCCTCAAAGAGAACCTAATGGTAAAGCGTGAAAATTAATGAGGTGAAGTTAATTCCCCCCTCCGCTGGTTTCGGTCTTGAAGTTTCAGGGTTGTTTTTGAGGAAATTTCGCTTTTTGCGGGGACGGGAGTTTTAGGGCGAGGAAGAGTGAACGGAGGTTGATCCCGTAAAATCACGAGGATTATTAGGGCAACTTGATTTTAAAAGTTAACTTTCCAGACTGTTTTTCTTCCTTAAAAACCCAATTTTCAACCAAAAGTATTTTCTCTTCTGATCTGGTTTTTATTTTAACATTGTTTACCTTCCAAAGGTTATAACAAATATGACATTTTTTGTCTTTTTTTTTATGGATTCCAAAGTGAACGGTTTCAGACGTATCCAATATCGGACACTTGGTTATATAGGATTTAGGATGAGTTATTACCCTGCGCCCATCGATAAACTAAACCCGATGAAATATCTATACCATCTCCCCGTGTCAATACAAATGATCTGGATATCAACGTAAAAGTTTGGAAAAAAAAATTGGCGATTTTCAACTTTGCCTTTTAGCAATCAATTATAAGGTAACGTTTGGGAAGGCGGATTTAATTTGTATGGACTGTCAGAAACGGATTACCGATGATTTCTGGTCCAATGAAAGGGTAACGAAGCAGAAATTTCGAGTCTCCGAGATTTACCGACTCTGTGTGGACTAAAATTCATGGGATGTTTAAAAAAAGACATGTGGATATTGATGTGCTATAAAGGAACCTGAAACGTTCATACCTGGTTTACTTCTCTAAGAGTATAACCCATTCTGAATAGGCATCTGGATTGAATGAAGACTCATTTGGCTGGCAAAAACTGCCCAAACGGAAAAGTCGGGCTCAACCCCCACTTTGTCAGATAAAAGCAAAAAACTTAATTCCCTACCCTAATAAAAACTATCGCCCTTAATTTCTATAGCTACTGACAACGACCTCAACTCTAAATAATGATACAAAGCTATACCCTTGCAATACTTGTAGTCCCAAATTCTCCCACTCTCATAAAGGGCAGCATTCAACTGCACCGGATTAACTAACAATTTTATTGACGTTCAGTTTGGTTTTACCTGCTCCTATACCGGTGGAATAGACCATCATCGACAATCGGTGCAATTTTTAACTGATCGGTGGAATTGAGAATCACCCTCATAGGGCTATCCCCTCTCATTCTATCATCACCTCCTTGACTCTTCCTCACCTCCCAGAATCTTCACCGATCCTAAATATCAGGTTTGAGGGTAATGCCATAACTTTTGGGAAAGAATTACCATTTAAAAAAATATCCCATTAGCCTCCCCCCTCCACTACCTTCCTCAAGGGCCAATTCTCCCTCCTAACCTACCCCTATTTACTTCACGCTTACCCAAATAAATTCCACATTTAAAAATCGGTTATCATAGCTTGAAAACTGCATTATCCACTAAACGTATTGACTGAACACCGACGATTTGAAAGGGTTTGTGATCGATTCATCATTGAATTGATTAGATTTAATTACATTCTAAAATATTTTAAAACCAGGGGGATGAAAAGTTTGATGGAAATGAAGCCTTTTCCACCCTCTTTGGCACACCGTAATTGCTTTTCCCGTCTCACTCTCCGAGCTCGCAATAAAAACAAACGAAAGGTTCTGTTTGCCTTCCTGATGGCTATTCCAACATTTAAAATACCGTTTACAATTTTTTAATCAACTCGATTTTAACGAAGAATGAAGAGAGGGGGAAGTTAAACCAGATTAGATTTATGGGCCGCTATTAAAAAATGGCTTCTTCCCCACCTTCCCACGTAAAATCGCCTCCCAGAAAATTAAGAACGGGGAAAAATTTTCTTTTCCGTAAAAGTCACAATTATACTCTACTTTTACGCGAAATGTCCCTCTTCCCGTGAATTTATTATTTTTCGGAGTAATGAAATTTTATGAGGGGAAAGCTCGTCGAGAAGGTAGGGCAATTATAAACGGTATAAACTCTTGGGACGTTTTGTTTATTAAGTTAGCAAAGGTCGTTTATATTTTAACTTTTTACTTCTGAAACAAATTAAATCGTAAACATTTCTATTAACTCAAATTTTTTCCCTCCAATTTTACTTAAACGTCATCCACTAGGGCATTGTGGGGCAGTGAATGTGAAGTGTGGGCATAGGATTCTTCGTTTTCAAATATTTTTATGATTACTTACCTAGATACTACATACTTTCGTAGATTCTCGAAAATTTTATATCTAAATTTTTCTATTTTTAACCATTTCTTAATAAAGCGTTTATTATCAAAGTTTTTATTTGAAAGAAATGGTTATTGACAACTTTTTCAGACTGAGATTATTTCATAGAGGAATGTAAAATTGGGTTATCTTCAAGTAGCAATAAACATTATGATCAAATATTATTACACCAAGAACCCTTATAATAAAAAATATATATAAAAAATAAATAAATTTTAGGATTTCCTCCTTAAAAACAACTTAAGCCATAAAAAAAAAGAAGAAAACGATTTTAAGACGGAATAAAAATTATTTTATTTAAAAAATATCGAAAAGGAAATTAAGATGGATGAGTTAGAAAGCGTAATTTGTAAAAGTAGATATTAGGAAAGACATGATTTAGAGTTAAAGTTTAATATAATAAAAAAAAGGGATAAATTTATTTCTATAAGGTGAAATTAGTCGATTTAGGAGAGGTTCTAGTAATAAAAAAAGGGTAGTTTCGTTTTAAAATTAAAGATCAGGAGTTTCCTTATCAAACGGGTTTTTTGTTGTCCGTCCCTTTGTTTTACAGATTTTCATTACGTTTGCCCTTTTAACTTTTACGCTCTCTCTTTTTTTTTAAACTCCTACGCCCGACACGTTCATTGTTCTCGATACGAGATCGTACGTTTTGCGTAACAGCGGGGGTGAGTTTTTAAGGCCGGAAAGTGTAAAACTGTCGAGTGAAGGGGGCTCGCGAGTGAAAATTCATTGGTTTGGGGATGCAGGTTTTTTGTTGTACATTGACGTTTCCCTACCAGTTTTCACGTCAGCAAAGTCCAACGTGTAACTTTTGCTCTGTCACTTTCGAAGATCGATCATCCCTTTCAGGATTTTCGACAAAATGCAGCTTCGTTTTGAAATTTTCTCCAGTCAAACAAAGGTGATAATTATAAAGGATCACTGTATGCCAATGTTATTTTATTATTAATGGTCATGATTTTGTCCTAATTGATAGGTAACGATGAGATACCGTCAACTGGGGCAACCTTACCTTAAGGCAACTTTACCCAACTTTTCCAGACTAGAGGAAGGAGACTAAGGGAAGGAGACTAGAGGAAGGAGACTAGGGGGAAGGAGACTTGGGGGAAGGAGACTGGGGGAAGGAGACTGGGGGGAAGGAGACTGGGGGGAAGGAGACTGGGGGAAGGAGACTGGGGGAAGGAGACTGGGGGGAAGGAGACTGGGGGGAAGGAGACTGGGGGGAAGGAGACTGGGGGAAGGAGACTGGGGGGAAGGAGACTGGGGGAAGGAGACTGGGGGGAAGGAGACTGGGGGGAAGGAGACTGGGGGGAAGGAGACTGGGGGAAGGAGACTGGGGGGAAGGAGACTGGGGGGAAGGAGACTGGGGGGAAGGAGACTGGGGGGAAGGAGACTGGGGGGAAGGAGACTGGGGGGAAGGAGACTGGGGGGAAGGAGACTGGGGGGAAGGAGACTGGGGGGAAGGAGACTGGGGGGAAGGAGACTGGGGGGAAGGAGACTGGGGGGAAGGAGACTGGGGGAAGGAGACTGGGGGGAAGGAGACTGGGGGGAAGGAGACTGGGGGGAAGGAGACTGGGGGGAAGGAGACTGGGGGGAAGGAGACTGGGGGGAAGGAGACTGGGGGGAAGGAGACTGGGGGAAGGAGACTGGGGGGAAGGAGACTGGGGGGAAGGAGACTGGGGGGAAGGAGACTGGGGGGAAGGAGACTGGGGGAAGGAGAGGGGAAGGACTGGGGGGAAGGAGACTGGGGGGAAGGAGACTGGGGGGGAAGGAGACTGGGGGGAAGGAGACTGGGGGGAAGGAGACTGGGGGGAAGGAGACTGGGGGGGAAGGAGACTGGGGGGAAGGAGACTGGGGGGAAGGAGACTGGGGGGAAGGAGACTGGGGGGAAGGAGACTGGGGGGAAGGAGACTGGGGGGAAGGAGACTGGGGGGAAGGAGACTGGGGGGGAAGGAGACTGGGGGGAAGGAGACTGGGGGGAAGGAGACTGGGGGGAAGGAGACTAGGGGGAAGGAGACTAGGGGAAGGACACACATTTAAATTTTTATATTTAAAAAAGAATGGTGTATAAAATATCGAAGGTGATAAAGGCATTCAGTTGGCAATTTATAAAAACCTTAACAACTCAAATTGAGAGGATTCTCGCAAACCCCCTTCGGCCAGAACGGTTTGATTTATGTCAGATGTTACCTTGCAATATCGCCTTTTCCTTCTTTATTTCTAAATTAGAAACCATTTTATAGTAGCCATGTTAGAAAGTCATGTTAAATGATAAAATGAATCGAATACAAAAGCAATTTTGTTAACAAAAAGAAAAAAAAATTCATTAATATTTCGTTTATCTTATATTAATTTTTAATTAAAAAAATTAATCACTTTTCATTTTTTAAGTGTTTTTGAGAAAACAATAAAAAACTTATTTATGTTTGTTAGTATAATATTAAACCGAAAAAAGGGCGTTAATTGTTTTTCAGGTCTTAAAGCCAGAGGTATCAAGACCAGGTGTTTTCCTTGAGTGAGGGAAAGGATGACAGGGGAATTAAAAGAAAGGAGGACCTTCTGGGAGGTTGGATTATACTTGTCACTGCGATAGATGGGACCCCTCACCCTTCCAAGACCGACTCTTTACTCAAGCAGCTCACGTTAAATACCCTAGAGGTGAAAATAGAAAGTGAGAGAACGGAAAAAAAGTATTTTATCACCACGTTTCAGTCCTCGTCAACGTCAAACCGTTTCTGATTCAAAATGAAATATTATTTTTTAAAACAAGTATTAATGGTCATCTCAAAAAGACTTAGAGACTATAATCTTCTTCACCACCTTGTTTTCCTTTCCAAGTATCTTTTTTAACAAGTTCAAACGCTGTACAAAAGTAATAAGAATAAATAAAAAAATATCAAAGAAAAAAAAGAAAAGAAAAGAAGATACTTAAGAAAAAAAAAAAAGGATAAAAGTATACCTACAGCTGTTACAGAGATCAAGGAAAACTTTATTTCCTTAGGCGTACTGGTAAAAGCCAAACAAGGTCTGAATTTTATAAAACTTATTCTTGTCTTTTCTTTACAATAAATAAGTAAGTAAATTTCAAAAACATTACGTTTTCCCCCCCTGATTTGTCAATATTTAAACTGGAGTTATTAAATTTTTGGGTGTGCTGTAATGGACTGATAATATTCCAAGTCGTAAACAAATGAGGAGATATATTGTTTATGTAAGGGGATTAACGAGTTGGCCCATTTAAAGGTGTCGATAAGGGTTGGTCAGCGATGATAAGAAGGTGAGAAAGGGGTTTGGGGGTTTGTTTTTAATCGAGATGATATCGGAGGGCAAACAGGGAAAGGATTCTGGTGCATTAGTCAACCTCTCCCTCTTAATGTTTGAACAAACACAATCTGATTTCAATTATGGCCCATGTTGGGCTATTAACCTCATCCGCCCTCCTCACCACCTCTAGATTAACAACTTTCAAGCTTCAAGAGAATTACTTTGACCACCTTTTCCTGTTTTTAACCTCCCACGAAGATGATTTATAATGGTGGGCGGCTCTTCAACCTTCTATAGTCCTTAATAATACATTTTAAATCAATAAAGGATTAAGTACTCATGAAATTCGAATATCGACATTATAATTAGATGGTCATGAGTGGGTAGGAACTTGTATTTATAGAAAATTAATATAAGCACAACCGATGAATGAGGGCTAAAATACATAAGCTCTTGGTTTCTAGAACCTTCTCAACATGTGGGTTCTCTGTAGGTGGTTTTTCAAATCTCCATTTGGAGATTCACAACTCTAAGGATTTTAGTCAAAAGAGAAACTTAACTTTTTTATGTTATACAAAAGGTTCCTATTGTTGAACGAGGTAATGTACGTGTTGCTGCTGGTGGAGACAGCCTACAATGATAGGTAAACTAGAATGCACTCTTCTGATTAGTGATATTTAAATTTTTTTTAAATTTTAACCTTTTTCAACAAAAGAATGCCGTAACATTGTTACTCTACGTGCTGGGAACAATGAGAAACTGTTTTCTATGGTATTATGGTCAACAAAGTTGGACGTTGGCAGAATATTGTGTATTATTAACCTCTAGTGTATAAAAAAATAAAAAAAAATATAATAAACTTTCACCGTTAGTGGGATTGTGGGATTTTGTAGTTAAAAGACAAAATGAATACTTGTCTATTGATAGGAAATTACTATAAATGTGGAGCAGGATTAGGGTGACCACATATGACACATTATGCGTAAATTTTCACATTTTTAGAGATTTTTACGCAAAACGCATCGTTCTTATGAGTACAGGAATTTTTACGTTTTTTGACGGAGCAATCCCAAGAGTTAATAAAGCCATATTTTAAACTATTTTTGACAAGAAAAGACCCATTTCATCCTGATTTTATTTTTATTTTTTTTTTAATAAGAAAAGATCCTTTTATGCTCGATTTTGACCTTTTTCACAAGGAAAGACACTTTTTAGACAGATTTGTACCCTTCTTTGCCAGGAAAAAACCCCTTCCCTTTTTGACATTAAAAGACCATTTTCAGCCTAAATTTGAACTTTTATATAAGAAAAGGTCCTTTTCAGCTATATTTTCACCCTTTTTGACATAAAGACCATTTTCAATTAATTTTACTTGCTTGGCATATTTTGGTAAATAACTTGTAGTACATAAACGTCGGGCTTTTTAATTGAATTAATTGACTATCTATAGAGATAATCTTCGTCGTAATTGAGAGCTGTAGAGGGGGAAGGATTTCTAAGCGTTCCCGGTTTCGGATTATCCCCCTTTCCCGCCTCCCGATTATGACTGGTGGACAACATTAGCGATTAAACCGGAAACCGTTCAAAAACAAATCCAGCGGTTTGGGGGGTTCGGTTAGAGCTAAAACGGGCCGGAGGGGGAGGGTGTTTCCTCTAACTCGCCTCATATAAATTTACATACGGCTCGAGGGATGAAGCTGTATTCAAATATTACAAAATGCGAGCGGAAAGAACTAAATATGATAATTAGGGCATTCATTTATACCGACGAACTTTCCACGCTATTCATTCACCCTTGGAGGGTGACTAAATATGAAAATTTGGCTTTTAAAGGATAAAAAGTTTTACACAACGGTTTATTATTGCTTGATTTTTATTGAAAAAACGTTTTACTTTTTTTCAAGAATACCTTTTAAAAATTGTCTTTGATCTCTGAGTATTGAAAAGGGCCAACAAGCCGTTTCACCTTGATGCCTAGTCACCGCATCCACAAGAGAATCAATGGGAACTCTGCCAACCTCTTGTTCGAACTCTTTGGAGCGAACTGAAGAAAAGAACAAAAAACACAAACCTTCAATGTTGTTTATTTTTTGAGAATTTTGTAAATGGTAGTTTGAATATTATTTTAATCCGGTTTAAGGGCTGGTGGTTCCAGAGTATCAGATCCGAGAGCTTGAAGACAATCCACCCTCTTTCCGGTGAGAAGTTACAAGCGAATTAAAATACCCCGCCTTCGAGTTTTAAGGGGTTGATGCAAAAAGAGAAGTGGCGCTGGGTGGGGAGGTCGGGGATAATAATTTTAATAAACCCGAGGGCCTTGGGATACTTCAACCGCGGCGACAAACTCGCACAAGTTCCACGCTTTTCCTCCGCCCCTTTAACTTTTTACTCTGGCCCCCGAGTCGCGAACTAACACTCACTTAAAACGACGTTATGGACTTGCATGTTCCAAGTCCAATTTAAAACGAACTTAATTCACTAGAACGTTTTATTTTCGACGATTAAACTCAGAATATGAGAAAATTACTGCAGAAACTACCTTCATTAAAATGTCAATTTTTTTTTTATTTATTTTTTTTTTTTACCTTTTTACTTCCTTCAATGTTATGGGAGGAGGGTAAAAATTAGAGATTAGAGGTAGTTTTGGTGTATTTGGAAAATATTGAATAATGAAAAGCACTGTAGTATCTAGGAAGGAACTTGGGATTGCTGAAGGAATGCTTGAGTTGGAAGCCGGGAGAAGGGTGTAGTTTTGAGGTTTAAAGCTGAATTAGTACTAGGGGAAGCTGAAGCTAGTATGTACCTACTGAGGTTAGTTGACATGGCGTAGTTGGGTTTACTAAGGGTAGTTTGTAGCCAAATGTTATAATCATAAATGACCCCTTGTATGACAATTTTAGGGAGACAAGTTTTTGATCCACAATCGTTTTCATCCACCTCTTTCGCTAACTTCCTCATCCAAGTACATTCGCATTTATTTATTGACTCTGACAAAAACAGAAAAACAACGGGCGGGAGGGTTAAAAAATTGATACCGCAAAGGTCCTATAGAAGTTCAGTTATTGTGTTCTCGGCCCCTTATTAAATTCCGCCCTCCACACGTCCCATTTTGTTTGCTTCCTCTGAAACCAATACGAATCCGTACGGAAATACTAAATAAAAGGCACTAAATAATAACTTAATTGAAAGGGGAGTGCAAAATACATTATAGCTTGTTAATTTCAGACCTAGTTCGATCCTCCTAAAACGGCTAATTACCGAAAAGGACTTAAGGCGAAGTAGTTGAGCTTAATAGGATTAGGTTTAATTCTTGTAGCTTTGCTAATACCCTTTTTGATATTAAACCCATTTAATCTTTTATTTTCAAACATTTTTTTCCGCCTCGCGTTTGTAGGAGGAAAAAACGAAGCAATTTTAGTGTACTGAACGTGACTTTTTGAAGAGGAAGAAAAATCAAATCATTGGAATGCAACTTGAACTATTGATGGATAAAAAAAAGCGGGAATATTGATGTGGACGGCGGTCAGTTATAGATCAACTGGTTGTCAATGTGCAATCAGGCCCGATAGAAAGAGCTTTTACCAGACTCTTCCGTTAATATTTTAAAAAATTGTTCCAAATTATGCATATTCTGAAAACAAGAGATTAGTAACAAAAAAATTAAGTTTTAATAGTTTCAAACTTGGGAATGCCCTCTAAGTGATTAAATTCGTTTTAATATCACTAAAAGGAGATGACGGGGTAAAAAGATCCATTGACGTTCTAATTTATGTTTTTAACAAGTTTTGTTCTAATAAAATAAAAGGCCTCCCCTCCTCTTCAGTGTCCCTTTTACCCTAAATAGCCGTAAAGGGATCTTCTTAGACATTTTCAGGTATGGGAGTGCCTTTTATTTTCTTTATATGCGATGAAAAATGCCTTTAGGAGCCTTTCGCCTTTCTATAATGCTCTTTACAACTGGCCCTCTATTGTCTTTGCGAGATATTCGGGAACCCTCAGGGTAAAGGGAAGAGTGGAATTTTTCATGCTCTATTATAGCATTAATATTGAGAAAAAATTGCTTAGAAGTGCCCATAGGTATGGGAGATTATTTTGGAAAATTTCAAAATATCATTTAGTAGCAAGAAGTAAAAATTTAAATTACCAAAATATGCTTTTAAACTATTTATTCGCACCTCAAGGTAAAGGCTAAAATAAAAATAAAAAATAAAAAAAAGTTCCGGAGGGGACTCGAACCCACGTCTTCAGATCTGTACTTTGTCATGCTAACCACCCCACCCCACCACGAAAAGTTTTAATTAATCAAAAAACCTCTGTTTTCAAAACTTTTAAAATTGCTTACATCATTATCAAGTCTACAGATTAAGATTAAAGGAATGATGCTGGCTAATGTTACCTAAAAAAAAGAGATTGATTGAACATTAAAATTAATAAATTATAATTAATAAAGAAAAATTAGATTTATGTTATATTTTCTAGTTGTCTAACTGGTAGTGATCTAGCGCTTATTTTGTTGTTTCAGGTGAGTGGAGTTTGTGAAGCGAAATATAGGAGTTCAAAGGGCTGAGGTAAACAATGATATTGTCGTGTAAAATTAATTTATCCTCTCCATTGGGGAGTATGGAGTTTTGAAAGTTTCGACGCGTCATCAGATAAATTTTTCAGAAATCGAGTCCGTTTTTGAACCCCGGCGGCATTCACGTGACTAAAACTAATATTTGAACGCCCGCGAATTCCCCGAGCCTCATTCTCCTTTTGACCTAGTTATTACTCCCGACACCAGGGTTTTAATAATAGATGCACCTCTCCTTTTCGGCCACATGCTCAACGCCTTATAAGAGAGAAAAAGAGAGCGTCGGAGAGGAGGGGGGGACCTCAGGGGCGCGGAACACCGCGAGAAATGGCTCGGGAAATGAACAAAAGGCACAAGGATAATATTCCGAAAGCCTCCCCTCCCGAAAACTCCATCTCGACCCAACTTCGCGAAAACCTTCAACCACTTTTCCCGGAACTCAACAGACTCCGATATGAATTAGTAATTCGTTCACGAAATTGTTCCCTCCCCGATTGACAAAATTATCTAAATTGGACAGAAAGTTCACGCTCTAGTAAAAATTAATAAAATGGAGGGGAAAAAAAGGAGACCCAAATCATTAAAAATTACTTCGTTTTATAATTACGCTACTTTTCAATTAACATTTTGTTAATTTATTTATTTAATCAACGTTGAAAAACGTCATTATTTGATCCTTGAAAAAAAAAAAATAGTACATTATCAATTGAATACTGGTAATAATAATAATAAAATAATAATAATAATAAAAAAAACGATCGAGGAAAAAATTGAGGAAAATTGTAAACTTTAAACGTGAACGTGAATTACGCTACTTTTCAATTAACATTTTGTTAATTTATTTATTTAATCAACGTTGAAAAACGTCATTATCTGATCCTTGAAAAAAAAAAAAAAAATTAGTACATTATCAATTATAAATAAATCCTTTATGCTTAACCAATTTTTAGCGGATTTCCGGAGGAAAGCAGGCTATTGGGGCCGGCCTCACGGCGGCTTTCGGCTTAGAGGCTTATATATTCGTGATCAGGACGATCTCCTGATCACAAAAATATAGGTCATTCCCAACCTTGGCGATATATATGTTACAGTTAAAACCCGAAATCAGTCAGAACTAGTTTTAACCAGTCAAAACTAGTTTTTACTAACGCCTTTTGTGAAAACTAGTTTAGACTAGTTAAAACTAGTATTAACTAACTGAATCAGAGAAAACTAGTTTTAACTAGGAGACATTTAGGGAATTCTAGTTTTAACTGATTCTTTTCTAGTGAAAACTAGAATTCACTAACATGCCTCAACGTTCAAACTAGAATTCAGTCAAAACTAGTTCTTCTTAGTGAATATGGGAATTTTGAAAAAGTTGAAGTCTGGAATAAAACAAAAGCTAAATTAGGTACCAAATTATAGAAGCTAAATCTTGACAGTTCACTATAATACCGTTTCCCCTAAACCAGCCTAAGAGCAATATGAAGCACGTAAAACAAAATGTACATTGAGGGATATTTCTTTAATGTTGTAACAAAGTTTTAAACTCTTCAAAGTTCTCAAGCAATATTCAGCTAATAGGACACTGGAGATGTCCCTATATTTTTCTACTCGTGAGCAAGGCTCCGAACCCACGTGGAGCAAGATTGATAACTGTTGAGGGACATTTTTTTTTTCTCGCGAGCAAAGCTCCCAACCAATATGCAGCAAGTTTGATAACTGTAGAGGGATATTTTTTTTCCTCTCGCGAGCAAAGCTCCCAACCAATATGCAGCAAGTTTGATAACTGTTGAGGGACATTTTTTCCTCTCGCGAGCAAACCTCCCAACCAATATGCAGCAAGTTTGATAACTTTATAAGGATGTTTTTTCATCAATGAAGAAAAATGTGCGAAACAATGTGCGGAGAGTTTATCGCTAGACTAGAGGGATATTTATCTCCTCTCCGAAGCAATGCTCCGGACCGATTAGCTCTTCTGCTGTCCCCAGTTTATGGTGAAAAGTTAGGGATTTAGGTAAATTTTTTTGGTAAACGCCATTATGGTGCTGAACATAGGTAGTAACCTATTCAACTTGTCATAGTGGCAAAGTATTATAAGATTGATGACAGAGGACATGATTAAAAATTTTGGCGACTCAGACTCGAGAGCGGCCGAGGAGGTCAAAATGCGAAAACTAAATGCCCAGTGAGATCTTTCCAGTGAAAACTAGTTTTAACTAAAATCATCTCACGCTTGCAGTCAAAACTAGTTTTAACTAGTCTAAACTAGTTTTCACAAAAGGCGTTAGTGAAAACTAGTTTTGACTAGTTAAAACTAGTTCTGACTGATTTCGGGTTTTAACTGTAATATATATATATATATATATTGAAAATGGCTTGAATCGAGAAAGCGGTTCTGGTACTTCGCTTAGGGCTTAAAGGGCATTTTTTATTTAATAAGACTTTTTCGTCAATTTTGAGATATTAGAGCTATCTAGGGTCTATGAAGGAGGACTGTAATTTGGTAGAACAACAAGGGGGAAAAAAGATAGAACGCTAGTTAATTGCTGTCTTATTTCTTGTCATAAATAAAATAAATAACAGTTTAGCGATATAATTTTTATTTTACTCTTTATTAGGGTATATAAAAGATATAGCAGGCAATTTAAATAACACCCTTTTTAAATTGAGGTAAAAGCATTAAAATAAAATTTAAGTGTAGAGTAGAGCAAGATTTTCATCAGGAGTGGGCTCCTCCCCTATAAAAACCCTTTGCGGATGTTATTAACAACGCAATAAAAAATGCCCGCAATGAAGTTTATTTCGACGGCTTTTAAAAGGGGCTTAAGCTCTCAGAAAAAGGGGTCCTCCTCCCTTTTATTACAGAAGCAGGTGTACGAAGATCCCGGTTAAAATCTATTTTCTCCTTTCGGAAACGAGTTGGTGAAGTTATAAACGCGTGCGGTATAGAATTGACTATTTTTATAAATAATAGAAAGAAGAAAAGGGGGAATGTGACCTGAAGGTGGTTTAATAGGGTCATAATTCGGTGGAGGGGTTTCGCTTATGGAATAAGAATGGCTCATCCTTAGAATCTTGGGGATTCGGTCAACCGGAAGAATCACCTTAGGACCTCCCCCTCCTCCCTTCGGGTTCTATCGAGGCTCAAGAATAGTTTTTAATCTAAACTCAGAACGTGATCTGCTTCTTTTACGGTCGATTATTCGCCACAGGAACCTTTGTCGAATGCGAATGTTTAATTCAGAATCTCAGTCAACTTTTTGCATAAGGATTTAAAAGTGTTTCAAAGTGATTTTTTCCCCCTCTTTTTCTTAAGATTTAGGCTTTAAATATAAGTAAAAAGTTAAGCCAAAATGTGTTTTTAGACTAGAATTTAGTTTTCTGAACCAAATTTTTTTTCGTCCATTTTGTCCAAAAATTTGGTTTTAGACGAACTTTAAGGTGAGAAACCCGAATTATTAGAATTTGTAATTGTTTTCCTCCCTTAACTAGGTACCTACTTTTTGATCCAAAATTTCAATTTTTTGATTTAATCTAAAACATCAATTTTAATTTTACTGCTCCAAAAATATCAATCCTTATTTTGTAATAAGAAAGCATTTCACAAAGTGTAATATCGGATTTTTTTCCTTCTCGAAAAACGGCTTGATGTAAAGAAGACGAAAGGGTCTGGTTTTAGGAAGGGAAAACCGGGTTACCTACAGAAAAGGTTTAAAAGGAGAGAAGGACCTGATAAAAAGCTTTCAGACCCGTCAATAGATCACATCGGACCTTTTTTTTATATGTAAAAGACTTTTTCACGGTTTTTTCTGTTCAAAACAGGAGTTTGATTGTTTTTAATTATATAAAACGAAAAGTTGGTTTTAAAAAAATCACAGAATACCTCTCAGGTTGTCTGAATAAAGCTGTTCCCCTCCTGTTTTAAGATTCTAAAGCCATGTGTTTGCCAAAGTATATGAAAATATGAAAATCCTGCATTATAAGTTGATCCAAGACAAGTCAAAGAAGGGGTCGGATAAAGCAGGCAATTTTATTCCGATCCTTTCTTTATTAATATTCATGAGTGACGACAGTCGATATTTTCAACAACAAAAAATATTATACGACGAACACGGATTTATTTAAATTTTTTATTTGCTTTTTTAAAAAAATTTTCCCCGTTCTCAACAAATTTGAAAACTGAATGCTTTAGGAAACTCGTTATCGTTCATAACTGTCGAATTTAACTTGTTGGTTTTTAGATTTATGATTTAATGGCTTCCTGAACACATTTGCATGAAGCGGGGACTTTATCTAAACTGTTGGGTGGGGGCTTGAAAAGTCGGGGGCGAAGCACATTGAAAAGCTATGAAACTCTATAAAAAAGAGAGTGAGAGAAGGAAAAAAAACGCTCTATTAAATTATTCCGCCCCCTCAAAGTCCCTTTTTTGTTAAGTCTAAGTACTTAAAGTTTTATTAGTTCGGCCTGAAATAAAAGAGGATTTTTTTTTATCCTGAAAAATTAAAAATTCACAGTTTTAAGAATTTTGTTAAGGAGGAAAATGGCAACCAAAAATGTTAGGAATTTTCATTACCTATTCAGGTTAAAGTAATTTTATCGTTGTGCTGGATGTAAAGTCCTTTTCTCAAGTGTTAAAAATTATATATTTTTTTTACCTATATTAGCAAAAAATGTGATTTCTTTGTCTGTTTTCTTCTTTTCTTCTTGTTCAGTTTATCAATATTCAAGTTTTTCGAACAAAAGAGAGAGAGAGAGAGAGAGAGAGAGACCCTTTTTCGATCCAAACCCTTCTTTTGATTTGTTTTAAATGTTGTTTTTGGATATTAAAAAAAAATTCTTTTTAAGATTTAAGAATTTTCATTGGTGGGGGGGGGTGGACATCCTTTAATTTTTTAAGACACAAAATCATTTATTTCGTAATTTTGTATTATTTGGCCATTTAATTCCGGAATCAATGTTTACGTTATATTTAGAAACGGAAATGTTATTTCCATTTTTTTTGTCACACAAGTAAAAACACTTTTCCTGTTTATTTTATCGACACAAACAAAATTGTATTCCATTTTCAACGAAATAATTAGTAGGTAAATTTATTCTTTTAAAAGCAGTAGCATGTTTATTATGAAGATTTTGAGGTTTTTAAAAATTTTCGGTTGACAAAATAACTTAAAAAAAAAATTAATGAATTATGAGTGGAATTTTTTTTCTTTTCTCAGGAAAATACTAAAAATTCTGTTGCGTATAAAACAAAAAAAGATGTAAAAGATGCGGTCGAACAAATTTATGCGCGGTATAAGCTTTAGGAGGGACTCGGTTAATCATAAGACGAAAATTTTATAGCTTCCACGCTTATGTATACTGAAAGAAGGAGAAAAAAAGTTAAAAGTCGAATCTGCGGACCGTGTTTTGGTCCTTACAGGTTTTACGAGTGGCACTAAACCGTAACAAGTTGTCAAGAAAAGGGGCCTGGGTAACGAGAGGGGCGGACGCTCTGTCCCTTCAACCTTTACAACCCCTCGTTTGAGACAACAAGGCTCTTATGGGACACTCACGGATCTCCTGATTAGCCTCAGGAGTTTAAACTTTCATAAGACACCTACACCCCTTTATTCTTCACTTAAGAAATTAGTTGCGTAAAGTAGAAAAGTTTTTAAAGGGGAAAATGAAGGATTTGAAGCTCAGGAAAGTTTAAACCTAAAAAAAGGGCGATTTTTAAAATATTTAAATGGATTTAAAGGGTCCCACATGTAACATGTTCATACCTCATGCAGATATCTGCAACCCCGCATTTGGTAAGAGTCCAACTAGGGCTTCTATTGTCAAGACGTCTCCAGACCGAAGAGACTCTTTATTGTCCCCTTTAATGGGCTTTATTGTTGTTTATCGTCGTGTTAAATGTGGAAAAAAGGCTCTACCCCGAAAATCGTTGAGCCTATAGAGGGTCGAAACATTCGGAAAACATCGCCCTCTTGGGAATAAAATCCCGAAAGCCAATCCCGAAATTAATAATCCATCGTTTAACCCACATTTCAGAACGCCGAATTCACAATAATCCTCCGCACACTGTAATTATACGAGAATAAATTAAAAGAGAAATGAAAATTAAAATTTTTAAAAAAGGTCGCCCATACGCTTTACATAATTGTCCTTCGGAAGTTATAATTTGATTTTTTTTAAACGAAAAACCCTTTAAAGTGAGAATATTTCAAAAAAAATTCATTTGATCGATAATGTCCTCGATAAACTATGCAATTTTTCACTCCCCGAACAGCGAAGCTTAGCGCTTACAGGAGACTTAGAACTTATTCACTTCCAGCTAAGCGATTTGCATTTGAAGCACACTTTAACTTATCTATCGACCAAGTCAGTTAATTAAATAGAACTTTCCCAGAGTGGGAACAATACATCCCTAATCCTTACTCCTATACCTATTCGATTCATGAGAGTGTTGGATATTTAATTGCATTGTTTAATTGAGCTTATATTAGTTTATTGTGACAGAAATGAGCTAAAATTACCACCAGTATAGTCATTCGGCATCTGAAATTCTATTTTGAACCAAATCGAAATATGTAAATTGGTCAAAAGAGTAGGGTAAAGGGTCAACCTCGGAATAATTTAAAAAAAATAATCACTTTTTTGTCCAAAATGTGGGAATTTTACCCTCAAAATGAAAATTAAAAGTCTTAAAAAACATCACCAAACTAAAATGAATGTTGGGTAAAAGATGTGTCTTTGAACAAAGAAAACAAGGGGAAAAAATCAACAGTTCAACACGACCCTCAAGTCGTGAAGGTTTAGCCTAACTACTTATAAACAAATCTCTCGACGTTCCCATGTCAGCTTCCCTCCCGAAGATAATTTGTCATTTTCACCATAAACCTTCGTACGTAGCAAAAACTCGGCTGTCAAGACTGGAAAACATCACTTAAATAGAGTGAGTCTTGTTATTAAGTTTGTAAATTGGAAAAAAAAAATCGTTATAAAAAAGAAATTGTGAAAGTAGGAAAAGGTGTCAGGTGCACGAAGAGAGCTGATCCTTAATTAGAAATATCTCTCTAAAATATTTTTTCCCCTTGAAATTTACTGACTGTCAAAGACAGAAGGGCTCCTTTCGATCCGAGCTTTCTTCAATAATAATCGCCTTAACGTCGACACGATTACGTCGGAATCAACTGTTTGAATTTGAACGATAGAGTGACTTAAAAAAGTTTAATGAAGAATCTCGAGCTGAAATCGATCTAAAAATCTTTTAAGTCTTCCAAATGCACAAAAATTGGATCTAAAAAAGGAAAGGCTGAAAATAATTCTGACTCATCTCAAATGAACACAAAAACTTAGGAAGTTTAAAAAAATTTTTGATGCTACAAAAAGAAAACAAATCATGTGAATAAAGCTGATTTAAGACCTTTTTATTGTAATTTTATTCAAAGCTTTTTCGCTTCGGGATTAAAGTTGTTTCTATGAAGTCGGAAGAGCTACTTGTGATTCCGTGGGTTCGACAGTGTTCCGCGCTAATTTTAGATTAACACCGAGGGGGTTCCTTCTATTTGCTTTTCTAATCGTTTCTTTGGCGGTTCCCTTCGTTCCCGCCATAAGTCGACAAGCCCGGGAGGGGAAATTGCTCTCGAATTGCCATTCAGGAACGGTCTCTTTTCTCTCCCCGAAACTCTTAGCTTGATTGTATTGAATTTCGTTTGACTTTCTGGTAATTAATTGAGTGAAAATATTGAATTTCGTTGCTTCCTCCTACCCACATGTCCCACTACCTCCCATCACCATCCATCACATCATCCAACCTTCCCCACATCCTAATCTTTCACCATTTTCTCATCTCCCCTACGCTCTTCTACCCTTCTCTAGCTACATCAAGCCCCCCCCCCCCTCCGTTTTTCCTCCTTAAACGCTTAAATGACTTTTCGAGGAAATGAAAATTGGGCAAAAAACAAATTTTTTTTTTAAATATATTTTAATTAATTTTCTTGGTTTTCTTATTAAGAAAAGCGACCTACGTGTAAGTAATCTAAAAAAAAATCCATATTTCCTTTCATATTTCTTTATGGGAAAGTCGACAAAAGGGAGCGAAAGAAGAAAAAGAGGAAAACCCAATGGATTCGTAGATATAAAGCGTTGTCTGTCCGAGAGAATTGACAAATGGAGTGTGTGCCCTGCAGTACCTTGCAGCTTTGTGACGTAAAACCTTTTTAATTTAGGAATATTTGCCAGGTGTAAAAGGTAAAAAAAAAATTCAATTTTTCTCATCAGTGCATCAAGCCATGCCTGTTTTTTAGGATTTTCAGTTTATACGAAAATAATTTACTTCGGCGAATATGATTCGAATCCTTTGTACGTGGTATGCTTGGAAAAATTTTAATTAGAAGGTTTCTTGGTGAGGAGGTTTTTCAGGGAAATTTTTATTTAGAACAAAAAGTTCAAAAAGGAGACATTCATCAACAATTAAGAAAAAATTATTTATACATATTAACATCCTTTGGCAAAATCCAGGTAAATTTTGATCAAAATTATGGATTTTCAACAAAGCGATTGAATTGTTTAGAATGTGGAATTTTCGGCGGAAAAAAGGCTTTTCCTCACGTTGGAAAAGTGATGAGGTGAGGCGGGAAAATGTAGTGATCCTGTTACTTGATGCTGGGGGATTGAACATCACCATTAGGAAATGATGAAATGAGTAACCCGGTATCTACCACAAAGAAAACCTTTTGTTTTATATTTTTTACTTAAAAAAAAAAAAAAGATGAAATTTTTATAAAAATTCTATTAGCATAAGTATACGGATTTTGCACCGTCTAGGTTTTTCGCCTAAAACCACCCCGCGATTTAGGGAACGCATTGTGATTCTATAAAATACCCCATCCCCGAGGACTCGGGAATTCAATTTATTTTATTCAGATGATTTATACGTGGAGGGGAAGGAGGGAAAAAGGCATCGGTAAAGTCAGCGGTTTTCTCCTTTCCCTATTCATCACTACATCCGGTTTTCACCCTTAACACCTCGCGAACTCGAGTCTCTCATTATAAACGCGTTACAATAAAGGGGAATTCTCCCAAAAGAAGAAAACCTCGTTACAAAAAAGACGACAATATTTTTATTGTTCGGTAAAAAGCGTTTTAGATACAGGGATAATGTGCGCGGGGGAAGAAAAAAGCCCCCTCTTCGCCATTCCGTATAAAAACACGTGGAAATCTCTTTTCTGGATTCCCATCGAGGGTGACAATGGGAAGACGACCACCAATGAGGCGGACACGGAAACAATTTTCGATCCTTCCAACTTCCCCCTCCTCAAGGTCGTTTTCCTTTAGAACATCCCTATCGAATAAAGTGCTCTTTTTTGTGTGTTACATGTCTATGAAAGTTTTGATATTATTTTCTTTAGAAAAAACCAAATAAAAAACGAAACGTAGCCATATTTGTTATGTTGAGTAACCATGAGACGTATAAAAAAAATCTTTTGTGTCAGAAAAGTATCAAATTCATGTCAAATCTTCATATTGTATAATGAAATAATGTAGGTTTTCTGAATGATTAAAATTTTGTAATATTTGATTCCTAATTTGAAAAGAAATGACTGAGGTTTTTGTGTTGTTAAAATAATTGAATTTAGTTAAAGGTATTGGGAGTGAGAGGATTGTTCGTTGTTATTATTTATCGCGCAAGTTGTAATGAGGGTCGATGGGGGTTACGTCTCCCTTTTCACCCGCCGCAGGATCCCTTCCCACGAGCGGTGCACTAATGAAGTTCGTATTGTTCTCAGTTGTTAGTCTTTAGAAAGTTGTTGGGAGGCCGGAGGATGGGGCCCCTTATTAGAAAAGAGAGCCACAGGTGTTCGAGCACGCAACGGCTACATAAAAACACGTGTCCTCTCTTACCTTCCCCCCGAACTCCAAACTCACTTCCGCCTTAAGCACATTAAGTTTACAGTAGTTTTCTTCTTTTCAGAAAATGAGAAAATGATGGCACTTTCATTACTTCTTAAAGTCTTTGCATATAAAATATTTACATAGGTATATTGTGACCAGAAGAATTTAAACTTTACTTAAAATCTGGCTAAAAAGGATCTTTACTAGTGAAAAAGGTAAAAATCAGGCAAAAAAGGGTTTTTATGTGTCAAAAAGAGGGTCAAAGTCAGGTTGAAAAGAGTCTTTTCTCGTCAAAAAGGATCAGAATCTAGCTGAAAAGTGTCTTTCCTCGTCAAAAATGGTTTAAATCTGGCCGAAGAGGGTCTTTTCTTGTCAAAAAGGGTAAAAATCTGGCTAAAAATTGTCTTTTTATTTTGTCAAAAATATTTCAAAATATGGCTTCTTTGGATTGTTGTCGTCCAAGAAAGGTTTAAAAAGTCCTGTACCCATAAGGTATTGACAAGTTGTATGTTTTTTAATAAAGTTTTCTGTTTTATCCAGTTTTTCCGTTTTTATCGTGTTTTTATCCAGTTTTTCTGTTTTTATCGTGTTTTTATCCAGTTTTTCTGTTTTTATCGTGTTTTTATCCAGTTTTTCTGTTTTTATCGTGTTTTTATCCAGTTTTTCTGTTTTTATCGTGTTTTTATCCAGTTTTTCTGTTTTTATCGTGTTTTTATCCAGTTTTTCTGTTTTTATCGTGTTTTTATCCAGTTTTTCTGTTTTTATCGTGTTTTTATCCAGTTTTTCTGTTTTTATAGTGTTTTTATCCAGTTTTTCTGTTTTTATCGGGTTTTTATCCAGTTTTCTGTTTTTATTGTTTTTTTTTATCAAGTTTTCTGTTGTTATAGTGTTTTTATACAGTTTTTATCCAGTTTTTTTTATCATTGGATTGTTGCGTGAAAATCTCAATGGAAATGCGTAGAATCACGCATCTGGTCACACTATATTGGCTACCCATTACAGTCATTATTCAACATCAATTTTACCACAGTTTTTGAAATTACCTAGATAATGTGCCAATTCAGATGGTCCCACAAAGATCATTTTTGTCAAAATGCCAATTGTGGTAAAAATTTATCACTTTTCAGTCTTCGGAATCCATCTCTTCATATTTTTAGAGTTGCAAGCTAAAAACCGACTTTTCTTCCCTTTCACAAAAAAATTCTTTAACAAATTGCTCCACATTTTATTTTTATATTTGAAAGACTTCTTATTAGAAGATTTACCACAGACGTAAACGTTCTTATTGCTGTCTCGTCCCAGACATTACGTCTCCTTCCTTACATGCCTCTTATATTAAAAATTATAATGAAATTGGTTTTAAAGAAACGGAATTCTTAAAAATCAAGAGAAAATGCTTTTTCCTTGGAGAAAAAAAATTCTTTCACCTCATCAAAAAATGAGATAAAACGTGTTTACCCGTCCAGATAGTGCTTATGTGAATGGCATTAATCTCGAAAACTGCTTTTTGAATAAAAGAGGGTAGATAAAATTTTTTTGGAAAAAAAAACCGTTCCTGTGCATCTACAATGATAAGACACCTTTAAAAAGGGGTCCCAAAGCCTAACCCCAACCCCATTTAAGGGAGCCGTCAACCCTTGACTAAACCTAAAGTCACTTTAAATACTTTAAGAAGAAACCTCCCACCCTTTCTCACTTTTCTAAAGACTTTGTTGTGAAATTTATTTCACCCTCGAGCCCTTGAATAAGTCCTCAACCCATAAATTACACTAATTGTTTTGTTGTCGATATTCTCTTTTTAAACGAAAGTTTAAATAATAAGCTATAAATTCTTTGGAGAAAAATGTGAGGGTGAAATTGCTAATATTGACCGACTGTCAAAGACATGTGCTCGATATCTACGAGGGGGCCATTCCGAAGGGTCTTTAGGGTTGCAAATAGGCATCGAAAATGGATATTGAATACGTCTGAGATACGACTATTTTGCATTTGGGAGCACAAAAAAATTATTCCGTCAAAAAAGATCCTTTTTGTTGTATTTTCTTCAGAAGTTATGGATGCAAAGATTGGATTGATCGTATTAGGATTAATATTTCATGGAAAAATTTTGTATGGAGGAGGAAACCCATGAACTTTCTTAAAACTTCGGAGCCACTGTAAAAAGTAATGGCCGATAAAGACCAAGGGTCATTTTGATCCCTCGACCCCTGGGTAATGCAATATATTTATTCTTGAGAAATTTAGATTGTCCTCGCTTTAGAAAGGTCATCTCATTGTAAATGTAAACTTTATGATGTAAACCAAGATACTTTTTCAAAGAATTTTAAGTTTCTATCTAAAGTTAAAGTTTGCTGAGTAATTAAGACATTTTTTTATCAAGCTAAGGAGCTAAGGTTTCAAGGCGCTTTTAGGTACTTGTTTAAAAGTCGATTTTAGTTTGTTTTTCCCTCGTTTTTTCCTCCTCGTTCTTTCCGCGTCCTATTTTTTCAGATAACGGTTTTCAACTGTCTTGTTTCTGGTGGCACATCCAAACGATAAATCTGCAAGTTTTAGGGCACGTTTTCCCTCCCCCGATCTTCCAGGCGCGTCCTGTCTCCCCCTTTTCGGACGCGACTGCCCTCTTAACTTCCCTCCCCAACTATAATGCATCCATAAAACAACCGTGGAAGTCGCGTTCCGTTCGTAAAAAGTTTAACATCTTTTTCGACTTCTTTAGTTTTCGTATGAAGGAACTACGAGTAAATCATCTCCGACTCTATTAAGATGAAAGCATTCGAAACATGCACATGAACGGAAATAAAGTTTTTTAGGTTAAGCAACCCCATCGTAAAAACGTCTCGAAGAATAATTCTAGTCGATAAATATTACTAAAGTGTGAAGTCCCAAAACTCCAGTTTTATGATTACTCCAAAACCAAGCGTCTTTCGTAAACAACTTAAAAAAAATTTTTTTTTTCAATTACATAACTATTCTAGTTGGATAAGATTCGAATTGCCTTAAACTGAAAAAAAGAAGAAAAAAAAAAAAGTTTATTGGCCATTCCGGCTTATTAACATTATGGAAAAAGTGGACATCGACCTTTCAAGAGGATTTTCTTTAATCCTTAAGCTGTTAATTTTCAACAAAAACGTTTGAAATCGTTAACTAAATTACTTACACTAGAGGCAATTATGAGGATATTTCATGTAAAATATGAACGCACGATTAAATCCTGAGCTATTTACATTGTTCTGAGCGTAATCGTAAATTTATGTAGAAGCTCAGAACCCGAATTAATTAAACATGGATCATACTTTTCAAGTTGAAATATGTATGTACAAGTAAACTCATAATAAACCAAAAATGAACTTTTAACGTGAATTGATTTTAATTTATTCGAATTTGGAATGTTAGGATTTTCACTGTGAATTATGCAATATTATTTTATGATCGAGGTATCGTTCCGCTCTGCCGAAAGTTCAAACAAAAAAAAATTCTTTATTTTGATCCAAGTAATAGTAGAATTTTTTTTTTTTTTTTTTTTTTTTGTAACGACTGCGATGTTTTTAGAGTAAAAACACCTTCCAGGTTTTAGTAAAAACACCTTCCAAGTTGTTGTTTTTTTTTAGAGTAAAAACACCTTCCAGGTTGTTTTTTAAGAGTAAAAAGTAAAAACACCTTTCAGGTTGTTTTAATTATAGTAAAAACTCCTTTCAGGTTGTTTTTTTATAGTACAAACACCTTCCAGGTTGTTTTTTTAAGAGTACAAACACCTTCCAGGTTGTTTTTTAAGAGTAAAAAGTAAAAAGACCTTTCAGGTTGTTTTTTTTTTTTATAGTAAAAACACCTTTCAGGTTGTTTTTTTTTTAATAGTAAAAACAACTTTCACGTTGTTTTTTTAATAGTAAAAACACCTTTCAGGTTGTTTTTTTTTGAGCAAAAACTCCTTTTAGGTTGTTTTTTAGAGTAAAAACACCTTTCAGGTCGTTTTTTTTTATAGTAAAAACACCTTTCAGGTCGTTTTTTTTATTTTTAAGAGTAAAAACACCTTTCAGGTCGTTTTTTTTTTTTAGAGTAAAAACACCTTTCAGGTTGTTTTTTAGAGCGAAAACACCTTTAAAGTTGTTTGTAGATTAAAAGCACCATTCTGAGGTGCCTACCTATGTTTAAAATATGTTTTTAAATTAATTCTAATTTTATTGAATTCTCTTGATAAAAAATAAATAATAAAAAAAAAAAAACCCTGAAATCCAATATTGGTTTTTGAATTCCAGCATTCCTACCTTTAAAAATTTTAATTATTAAAAAGAGAAAGAGAGAGTTTTTTTACGGACTTTATTTGCGTTTGAAAGACAGGGGCCGTTTCGCACGTCAGATTTAGTATTCAGGTTCTCATAAGCCATGACAGGCCGTGCGGTTCAAAAACGAGTCATCCTTAAAAGGTCTTAAAATCAGATAAAGTCCAATTGATCTGTAAGTTTTCCAATTAACACTAATCTCGTATAAAACACAAAGGATTACACTAAAAAAGAGATTAAGAAAAGGCTCCTTTTTTTATCGCCCTTGTTGAACCCTTCCGAATATCTTTTCTTTTAAAAATTTAATTAAAAGGAGGCTAATACGTTGTAGGTTTTTGTTCGAATGTTTTTTATTTGAGCCAATATCGAGAGGGTCAAAAGGGCCTTTGGTTAATGATGTCTTGTATTCAATTGGTTGAAGGGTCTCAATCGAGTCAAAGCATGCTCGGTTGCCCCTTTTCAAAACCGCTTCTTTACCTATACGGTTACTCCTGGGAACTCAAAGGGCACTCGACTTTTGTATAAAATCTAGCAAATTGTAAAAAAGAATTTTTTCTTTTCATTATATTATAATCTGAGTCAAACGACATAAGTGAATTTAGGATGTGGAAAAGGGTTAGGGTTGAATTTATCGCTTGGTCTAAAACCCTTCTCTTAAATATTACATTAATGATTTGTAGCCGCTGTCTCCCGCTGTATTTTACAGCCTGTAAATAATGAAAATGAAAAAACCACAACCATAAGAGGAATAATTTTCGATTGTTTTGTGCCAATTCGAAATTCAAAGTGAGCACAAATTAGCAGGAAACTTGGGAAACAAGGAAAAGTCATCAGATGATAGGAGAAAGCAAGAAAATTATACCTAAGAGGAACTCCATAAATGTAACTTCGGGGCTCTGCAGATCTCTCCCACACTCCCATCACCTCCCCTGAACTTTTTCAACCCTCCCTTCTCGAAAAACGGTAGGGTGACCACATGACACGCATTGTGCGTGATTTTACGCATTTTCAAACATTTACGCAACACCATTTTTACGCATTCCTGGGAAGACAAAAGTCCAAAGAGAAAATTAAGCCGGATTTTGAACACTTTTTGACGTGAAAAGATCCTTTTAGCGGCTTTTTTATTTATTTATTTTTTTTTTTTTTAGGCATTGAGGTCATTTTTTTACGAAAAGATCCTTTTTAGCCAGCTTTTGAATCTTTTTCAACAAGATAAGACACTTTTCAGCCACGTTTTGACCCTTTCTGACAAAAAAAGACACTTTATAGACAGACTTTGACCATTTTTTACAAGAAAAGACTCTTTTCAAACAGATTTTTATCGTTTATGGCAAGAAAAGACCCTTTTCAGCCAGATTATGACCCTTTTTGACAAGAAAAGACCCTTTTCATAGAGTGCCGATCAAAAAATACAAAAAGCTTTTTTTGACCCTTTTTGACAAGAAAAAACCCTTTTCAGCCATATTTTGAACCCTTTTCGACAAGAAAATACTCTTTTCAGTAGGGATGGGTTGGAATGTAACAACCTGTTACTTTGTCATAGTGACAGGAGAGTAGCAGTGACACTAAACTGTGACAACCAAAAAGTAACAGGTACTCAGTCACAGGTTGGTCTCAGGCGAGAACAAAATCTTGTCTTGTCACCAATGCTACCGATGTCGTCACCTGTTCCTTCAGTGACTCAGTCGCATGTTGGAGCAGTTAACCTATTTTTTTTTTTCTTTTCACACCTCGGGGCTCAGGCTATGACTTGTGATTTAACTGTTACGTACCTACTTTTTATTTTTAAATAAAATTAAGATATGCAAGTCCTGGAAAAAAAATTCAGGAATAAAATAAACTAAAAACAGTTTTAGAATTTTTATTTTATTCAAAATTAAATAAGTTTTTTTACATTTTCCGAGCAAAGCCGGGACCGACGATCTGAGAGCAGTTGGCCCGTTTTGGAGAAGACCCTCTCACAGGGGACTGAAGTGACAAGGGGAACAAACTTTTTTCTGACGATTTGCGAAATAATTCAAATAATTGGGAAGTTATGAGGATTTTCCCTCCACCAAGACAACGGATCGTCGCCATCCGGGAGCAGGCTGTCGATTCCCGCGCTCGGGTTCCAATAGACAAGTGACGGCTTAGAGAGACGAGTGTAAGGAGTAGCAGATGTTGGGACTTGGGACGGTTCTAACCGAGTTGGGGTTCCAAGGAACAACTGTGACAAAGTCACAGATAAAAGTAACAGGTTTCAAAAAGTAACAGGAGCAGGTCGGACCTGTGACAGAAAAAAGCTGTCACAGCCCATCTCTACTTTTCAGCCACATTTTGACATTTTCGGACATAAAAAGACTCTTTTAAGCCAGATTTTGTCCCTTTTTTCCAAGAAAAACTGTTTTTTAGGCTGATTTTGTTCCTTTTTAGCAAGAAAAAAAAAAACCTTTTTACCCTAATTTTCGACAAGAGAAGACCTTTTCCAGCCTAATTTTGAACCTTTTTGGAGAATAAAAGACCTTTTTCAGCCAGATTCGGAACCATTTTGGACAAGACAAAACCCTTTTAGCCAGATTTTGTCCCCTTTTGACAAGAAAAGACCCTTTTCATAAAGTGCTGATCAGAAAATTCAAAAAAGCTTTTTTTGACAAGAAAAAACCCTTTTCAGCCTAATTTTGAACCCTTTTCGACAAAAAAAGACTCTTTTTAGCCAGATTTTGACATTTTCGGACATAAATAGACCCTTTTAAGCCAGATTTTCACCCTTTTTTCCCAGAAAAACTGTTTTTTAAGGCTGATTTTGTTCCTTTTTGGCAAGAAAAAAAACCTTTTTATCCTAATTTTCGACAAGAGAAGACCTTTTCCAGCCTAATTTTGATCCTTTTTCGATAAGAAAAGACCTTTTTCAGCCAGATTCTGAACCATTTCGGACAAGACAAGACCCTCTTCAGCCACACTTCAAATGTTCCACCATGTGCAAAATAAAATTGAATTGAAAACTTTCATCTTGTTTCGAAGGTAATAAAAGTTAAAAATTTCACCATGATACTGCATTATACCTAGAAGAAGGTTTAAAAGTTTAAAAAGAAAAATAAGATAAAAAATTGTATTTTAAGGGCTTAAGAACTAGGCAGAAACTATTAGAAAAGTGTCCCACCTGGAAACAGTCCCAAGAGTGGACTCGAATCTAGTTGTCAACAAAGTTAAACTTGTCAGCAAAGAGGGGAGGCTGAAAAAAAAAATCGAAAGGGCTTAAAAGCTTGACCCAAAACTTCTTTTTACGCTAAAATTTTGCTATTAAACTTTTTTAAACTTACTATTTTTATTCATAGTGGTCATGACGATTTTACTAATAAACTTCCTTTTTTTTTATGACTTTCCCGGTTCAAGACGCAATAAAGCCGAAGCTTTGAGTTTTTTAATTAAGACCCCACCATGGAATCCTTTTAATGAAGATTGGCCAAAGGTTGACACCCGGAAATTAATTTTTCTTTAATATCTGAACGTCCTTATTTCGGTTTTATTAAACTGAGCCACGTAATTTTTTGTTTACAAATCCTATTGATATGAAACGAAATTGGAATTTATTAATTACATAATCAAAAGTGAATCAATATTTAAAAAAAAAAAAAAGTTGAAATTGTTTTTTCTTCTACAGGTAGTTCACTTGATTTTTTTCCCTTACAGGTTGCCAGACAAGTTTTTTTGATTTTGTAAGGTTTTCCTCCTTTGCTCATTTTAGGAAGTCTGAACAATTTTTTTTCTTGAGTTCTACACAGTAATAACAATAATTTCTTAAAATTAAAGTCTAAAAGGAAGATAAGAAAGTGGATTTTCTTTTGTGATTGTGACAGTTTCTCTTGTGGGACTGCCATGTTGAAGTGATATATTGAGCTATTCTTTAGTAAGAGGTCCTCTTCACAACTTTTTACATTCAAGTGGACCCCCCTATTGAATCCGATGGTGTTTTTAAGGCGAAACTTTTCGAATTTCTCTCCCCTTTATTTTCAGACATGTTTTAATTATCATGTTCGCTAATAAATCTAACGACCAAGATAACGTTACAACATCCATTATTATTATTAAATAGAATATTATCATGGAATTACATAGAATATATTTTAAAATTAATTATAATTTACTTCATATTAAGGACGAATATTATGACATTTGTAAAGAGAGAATCGTACTTGAGTCCAAAGTAGATTAAAAACAAGGAAGAAAAGAGAGAAAACGTCATAATGTCAGCTTTTATACACTTTTACTCTTTCAACCCCTTTAAAAAATCTCTTTTATTTTTTAAACTCCACATGTATTAATTTTTTTTTATTATTTTCTTAATTTAAATACTTAAGAAATTCCTTTTCCTAATGTTTTAAGAGGGAAAGAATTTTTTATTCTCTTTTTGTTTAAATAAAATGTCTGAAATTCGATAGTCAGTAAAGTTTTGAAGTTCAATTTATCTATTTTTTTACTTTGTGAATATTTTTTTTTTTTTTTTTTTAAATGATCATGAAATCCTTAAGTTATCAAAATGTATACTTTTCGACCATACTCCTCGATCCATCCCCTAAAGGCCTAAAAGAACCATTATGTAATTCAATGAAAAAGAGGCATGAAAAACCCTAATATATAAAAAGGGAAACTTTTTCGAAATGGAAACAATGGAGCCAATCAACCCAAACAATGTGATGATGACCTTGGCGGTATGAAATCCAACCCAGTTGCAGTCATAACAGAAAAAAAAATGAAAATCACTTACGTAGATAGGTTAAAAAATATTGAAAATCCCTCCAGCTAGGATTCTCATTGGAATCCAGTGGTACATCCATTCTCGTATTTCTCAAACTTCTCCAAGGTATTGGCTACGCCCTACTAAAGTTAAAAAAAAAAAAAAGAGGAAGTGGAGACAGAAAAAGCACTCACCGTTTATAGTTCCAAGAGTGCGACTATTCGTAAACCCTTATTTTAGCGGAAGGGAAGAGAGAAGGGCGATTTAAAGGGATTGCCGCTGATCGCAAGATATCCCCTTCCATGGCTTTCAGGAGACAAAAGTTCAAGTAACCTTTTAACCTATTTTATAGAGAACAAACTAATTACCTCCATTATTTACGTCTCTACTTAAAAATTTATATAATAAAAAGGTACAAAATTAGTTTTCTAAATAAAGTTTTTCCTTTTTTTGTCATTATGTGACAGTTTAAATAAAGGTTGATAATAATTAATACGGTTTCGGATAATGAATTTTGTTTCTGAATAACAAAAAAGAATTAAATAATTAAAAGTTTGAACAAAAACGGTTTAATAAGGATCCTCACAAAACGGGGGACTGAAATAATAAAGAGAAAGAGGGCTGAACCTGTCACTGCTAATAACCCCAGTTTGAATGAAGTATGCCTCCATAATTCAATTTTTGAATTGACCCTCCTCCCTTCTTTTGCGGATAATTTCAAACGTCCCCTTTTTCGGGCAACACGGGCCTCCCGTACAATCCCTCATCCGATCGAAATTAATAAACCGCGAACCGCAAAAACGAGGTTTTAAACCCGGTGCCAATCGTTGGTAAATTATGAGCGAATGGGGCCAAATAACGAGTTGATTATCGGACCGCGATTATGATAAACTAGAGCAACTACATTAAATTTCCAAGACATAATTTCGAGCCTCGATTAGATTAGGGTGTGATTGGAAGATTCGAAAATAGGTTAGAGGGGGTCAGAAATTAGGATTCGGGTTAGTCCCAGGTAATTTCACGTTGATCAGATTCCGGATAAAAGCAGAAAGCTAGCCTTAAACATTCTAACCTGTACAATAAATACTCTAAAGGGGTATTCGCAACTCCTGTTACTCTGCTCCCTGTAGACTGATCCACTTAAAATTTGGAACAGATCATCATCAATGTTATAAGAAAAAGCCCTAAAATTTTCAAGAAGATTAGTCTACACGAAGATGAAAATTTCATTTTGAGTAGTACATTTTCCAAAAAAATCTTTGGAGTGCTTAAAATAAATCAGACCCATCCTTAGCCCTCAAAATTGACTTCAAAGTTCACTGCTGCATGCCTACATTATGATATTATAAAATTTAGAATCCGGATAAAATTGGATTGGAATTGGAAACGCGTTAAATTTTAATCAGAAACCTTTAATAGAGGTTGGAACAAATGAACTAGAGTAATTAAAATATTCTTAGGTTGGGTTTCTTTTCAAAAGGAAGAAAAGATGAGAGAGAGAAAAAAGAAGATATTTTACTTTTCGCATGTTGACATTGATCTCCATTTCGTGGGTTCCCTATGGAAACCTCTATCTCTAAACTTCAATGCCCTTTTCATCAATCTTTATCCGATTTTCTCCCTCGTTCGCCTCTCATCCAGGGGAGCCTTCGCGATTACCCGCCAACCTCTCCCCTCTCCGCCTTTTCCATCATTATCAGGTAATCCATCACATTTTCAGGGGACACCTCCGATGACGTAACGTCTATCTTCGACTCGAAATCAATATGAAAGGCGCGTTTATTCAAACGGATATTATTCCTACATTTTCTGCTAAGTAAACCATCAAATGCTCAGGTTAAATTATGTCGGAACTTGCTCAAAACAGAAGAAAACATCTAATTATTGGAATCAACCAATAATCATAAAAAAATCGCAGATTATTGGCCAAAAATTAGTTTTTTAGTACATAGATGTATAAGATGGCGACAACTGATTAGCAAACGAGGGTAAAAACTGAAAAATCCTAAACCGAATATGTAACTAAACCATTTGGTTCATTCACTCACCAAGTAGGTACCTTCAACTATTAGCTCTATCTCTCCCCCCAGCCACACACCTAGACTTCATACACAACTTCATATACTCAACTTCATCTTCTTTTCAATAAGCTCAGCTGTCCCCATTTTCCATATACCTCATATTACATCTTCGTGCTCCCCACTAACATCATCAGACCCTTTCAACTATCCCTCAACCTATCCCATTGTCTCAAGGTGATCCCTTTATCTATCTTCAACTACCCCTCCACCACTTCTTCTCCCTATACCCTTCACTATCTTCCCACAAGACTTTGAAATATCCCCCCATCTGACCCCTCTATCGAATCAATCTTCAACTACCCATCCAGCTACACTCATTACCCTCCGGCCACCACTATCATCCCACAAGCTTCATTGAAATATCCCCCACCGCATCCTTCAACTATCCCTCCGGCCTCCACCTTTCCTTCTACTCTCCGTTTCCTCTTTTTATTACACTTCGTTTTTTAAATGTTTGAGGATACTTGAAACACATAGCAGGTTAAAAATCATTAAAAAGCCGTCGGTTAAAACTCGACAGCTCCGTATATTCTGACCACCTGGGAGTTTATTTTTTCGGCGAAGCTTTACGCCGTTTTAATACAGGAAATAAAAACCGTGCCGCCTTTTTATCGCCACATAGTGAAAATTCAAATATGATAAACGGTCAGTGATATTTCTGTGTTATTCGAGCCCGTAAATTCCGTTACCTTTATTACAAAGAGGCGGGCGCAATCTTCGCCTGGCCGTGGGTACCCCGGGGGCAAAAAGCCCAAGTCGCGAACCAGCTCTTTATGACAAACTTGTCGGATTTTGGCCGTTACAAAGGACAAATTAATTAAAGGGTGGAGCCTTGGTCAGCTTCCGACGAAAACGTAAAATAAACACTTACCACGAACAGTGTTGGCCAAATTAACCCATGTAAGATTTAAATTCCGGCTTCTACACCAGGAAAGTAATTTTCGCCGAGATTTAATCAGGGAATCCGTTTGAATTACGTCAATCAAACACTGCCTTGAATTATCTACTGCTTACGTCACATTGTAACGGACGTACCCTTCGGCGAAATCTCTGCATCATGCACGCCGAGGAAAATTAATTATTGCATACATTAAAATTGATGAAGGTACTAATTATAAATTTAAATTTCAACCTACGGGATTGGGGAGTCAAATTTCCAGACTTTTTCCATATTTTATATCGAGTTGAGGAAAGAAATCCCTCATGGACTTGTCGCTATTTCAAGAACGATGATGCATATTACATAATTAAACTTTAATGTCGGAGATTTCCCATGTTCCACCCTGCAACGATTTATTTCATCATTGTAAAAGGGTTTTAAAAAGAACGTTCTACTTTACTTCCTATATCATTTCTCAGAGAAGGCAATCCCTTTTTATTTTAACCTTTATAATATACTAAAAATTTATATTTTTACCTTCTACACTTCCACAGTAACGATAAATCTGCTAGAAACAAGAGCAATAAACATCAGAAATTGTTTAATTGTTTAGTTTTAAAACTTTTTTTCTTATAAAGCACACTTATTTGCTTAGGAGTTTCCTTTTTGAAGGAAAAGACGGTGCCTGATACTAAAAAAAGGAGCAGCCTGACTTCGTTCGGTTGTAAAAGTAGATACTTGAACCTTTTTTTGAGCGTACAATTTTACCCTTTTCGTACCTACCCACGCTTTACGTACTACTCAGTCCTTTACCACAAGGCTTTTCCCTCCGAAATTTTAACTCCGTTTTATCCAGAATTTATATTGCTTTTCGGTTCCTGATCTGTGTTCATACATTACCCTCCTAATTTAGTGTGATTTCCAAGAGACCACATTATTGGTTTTAGACCTTGATTAACCCAAAACCGATTATTAAGTGAACGTAAACTTAACCGCAAAGCTCCCCTTGATTCCCGTTAAATTACGATTGAGGAAAAAAAATTTAAAATGTTCATCTGGGATTATCGACGAAAAAAGGAGATACAGGTGTATGGGACAGATATCAATTTCTGTCGTTGACAACTCATTTGAACCCCTCGACCATCTTTTCCTCCGTTTTATGAAAGGAGAAACGGGTCTTCGTGTTATCTGAGCCGGAATAGATCAAAAGGGGTATTCACAATATTGTCATCTCTCCTCCCCTCTTGGGTTTATCATTTTGTTGCCTTAGATTTTCACTCGGCTTCTCTCTGGATTCACCGTATGACCCCATTGTAGGGCCGTTATATTGGATATTCACTATTGCCTTTTCTACTCTTCGTTGATCTAAGATCACTGATAAGATAAAAAACGTCTTTGCCTTCGCGTTTCCAATTTTAACAGGGCTCGACATAAAAGACGCTTTATTTTATCTCTAGAAACACTTCTAATATAAAATTAAACATTTTATCCCATCCTTGTTAGACTTTCATAAGCCTTACTAAATTGACACTAAGCCAGTTTTAACAGGTTTTTGTTTATAAAACTTTATAATCAGAAGTTCATAGACAATGTAGTTTGTGACTCAGGATTACTCGTTTTTATAGAAAAAAAATTCTTCACTCAAGTTTTTCGACGAAGATAGCGCATCATTAGTCTTAACAACTAAAATCTAGATTTTCGTTAAATCTCTTTATTTCAGCGGATTTATGAAAATTGATTTTTTTTTTCTCTCATTGAAAAAATCGAAAACGCTGAAGTTTTTTTTAGGGTAAAAAAACCTTATTAATTTTTATTTTATTTTAAAAATATTTAGTTTTACAAAACGAATTTATTATTATTTTCTGTTTATTAAATGACAAAATAAATAAAGGGAAAAAATTAAAAATAATTGACAGTGCTTAATTTTCTCAATATTAAACCGGATTATTCAGGCTTGCGTAAAGAAAAAAAAAATCAGGACAGTATTTATGGCTCAATATTTCACCGTAGGGTCATTTAGTCCTAAAAAATACAGTTCCCATTAAGCTTTTTCAGGCCTTCTCAAAACAATGTTACTTATATAAAAAAATCGAGTTTAAGAAGAAGATAAACCACCCCCAGGGCTGGCTAATAATCCCTTTAAATATAACCCTCGGGAAGGTAAATCTTAATAAAAGTCCTAAAAAAGTTTTTATTCTTCATTTTGTCTCTGCAACTCCAACTTCCCTCTCATGCTCAGAAACGTAATTTTACGCTTAATCCCTTTAAGGAATCAATTACATCAAAGGGCTTGTGTTAAACGCAAATCGACTTGTTATCGACGTCGTTAACAACGGATTAAGACTAATGAATATTAACGTTGTTAATTAAACGACATTGTTTGTCCCTTTTTTATAAATAATTGTGGTATTATATTCAATTTAAATAGTTTGAGCTTGTTAAAAACTTACCTTGGTAATTATCGAACTCTCTGCTTTGAACATAAACTAATTTTATAGTTGGTTAGCGTGTCACAAAGGGTATTAATACCGTGGTCCCTATTGAATTTTAGTTCCCCCTTTACTACCCCTTTTCAAAAAAAAGTGTTTAGATTATTATAAACTATGTTAATATTGAAATTTATAAGCGGACAAGCTTTTTTTGAAAAGATTCTTAGAATGTTAATAATGGCGTTTGCATAATTTAAGATGCTCGGGTTGTTCTTTAACAGGCTCGTTTGGCTTTCATCTTGGCATGTAAGTTTTTTTTTATATTTCTGGTAAGAAAAAAATTTTTAAAACGGGAAAACTTGGAGAATATTGAAAATTCGTTGTATTGCGAAAAGCATGGAAATCCTATCTATCGATACCATATTTAATTTAGAGCCGTATTGTATAACGAATGGATTAGGTAACCTGGGAATCCTGTAAAGTTTAAGCCCCTTTTGTGAATTAATTTTAAATTCAATTTTACTTATTTTTCGATGGGGAAATAACATTTTTATTGTCATAAAAATGACTTTTAACTGAACGTTTTATTTCCCCACTTTTACCCTACAATTATTTTCATTTGACAGAAAAAGTGATAAAATGATAATTTAGCGCCACAGAGCTTTTTTGATGTCTAAAAATTTGAGTTTTTTTGCTTCGATGGAATTGAAAAGGGTGGAAATAAGCATCTTGTCACATAGCGATCATTTGATAAATAGAGGTAACGACATGATACTGAGTGATATAATATATCACAAAAAACCATTTTTCAACTCGTCTCCTGAAAAGAATCAAGAATTTGATCTCGCTTCCTCTTACCAAAAGGGCTTGTAAATTGAAAAACCGATAAGTGCTTGGAAACCTCAAAACCATAAACGTTTCGGAGACAACGTTTTCGCACGTGATTAATGCAAAGCGGGAATGTTTGATCGAGATTCCGTCCCCCATGTTACGTATTTGCATATTGTTCCCACCAGAGGGCGGTAAATCAGCGTGCAAGTCATACTCGTCTTCTGGGAACCGGAAATCGCGAACCTTATGAATTCTCAAAGTCCTCAACAACATATTTAGTCCTCTTGTTATTTCAATGTCTAAAATTCTATTTAGGTGATTTAAACTTCACGCATTTTCAAGTAGAAAACATTATTTTGAGTTGAATTAGGTCGGTGGCGTCAAGATAAAATATTTCTCTTGGGATTTTTCTCGAAAGATCTAAGACGCTTTGTCTCGTTCTAAGCAATTTGTTTACGTTGGCTTTCTCATTGTCAAGGAATTTCATTTTAGCTCTTTTTATTTCGATTGATCAATTTTCGCTTTTTTATACTTCAGATTTTCTATTAGGTTTATTAAACAAAAAATAGCTTTCTTTAAAAGAAAAAACAACCATTTTTAACGATAAGTCGTAATTTATACTCCTAAAAGTCTGAGAGAAGTTTATAGAAGACTTGATAATATTTCACGCCCCTTCCAGGTACTTTTTGAGCCTCTCCCAAAGGGGAAATCGCATTATAATTTTGTTCTGTTTCTAAATTCCCTTCCATGAGTTGATTAATTGCGTACTAACACTAATTCTCAAAAGTTAAAAACGAATTTTCGTGCTTTATATCAAGAAGGTAATATTAGATGAAGAATTAATTACCAAAAATTGGCGTATAAGAAAAATTAATTTTTAATTAAAGAGGAAAAATAATTTATTTTGACTTCTTATTTTTTAAATAATAAGATTAGGAAGTTTTCCTCTCAAGTTTTTGGTTTGTTTTGTGTATTAATTTGAGGCGTTAAACTTTTCGGTCTCTTTGCATAAAAAGCTTCTTTGAGTTTAATTCATGTTCTTTAGTCTCTCTGTAAGTTATTTCCTTTTCTAGTTTAATCGGTTTCTATGTTTCTTGATATAGACTTCCTAAAGTTGGGAGCTCTCTAGGGTAATACACGGTAATTTCACTGGGACCGTTGGCCCGCATAATGCGATTGTATAAAGCGAGTTAAAATGAGATAAGAAGAATCTGGGTCGAACTTTGATCTTTTCGATTTTGCTGGTTTTAGGTTAGGAATTTTCGTCGCGGTTGTCGTTGATGATCGTCAAGTTTAAATTCGTGTAAGAATGAAAGTGATTTGTTGAAATCGGCGGAATGCAATGGAGGTTGCGTGGCTCACGTGATGTTTGAGAAACGGGAGTCTGGGAAAAAGGGATCCCCCAACCCCTTCGTCGGGCCTCATCCTTGACAAATCTTTTCGCCCACCGGGGAACCTCCAAGGTATTATATATCTCAATTCCATTTCCGTTGATCTACTGCTTCCCGTCCGCCCTCATACAAGTGTTTCCAGTCCGTCTTAATTTTAATAAACCCTTGGAGGGGGACCAAATAGAGGTGATATACAGCTGTCACGCCTTCCACCATTCCATCCACCCTTCCCAAGGGTGTTTTTTCCGTCCAGCTCCTTTTTTCCTCTAACCTGCAAAAATCAATTATATGTTAAAAATACTATGTTTTATTCATAAACTTTTTATATAATATTGACCTCCAAAAGCTTTTAAAAACGACGAATAATTATACAGTTTATTATCATAAACTTAATGAAATGATTTTTTTCCTTAATATAGTAGTACTTACATAGTAGCATTTAATGAGAATAAAAGGTGAGGTGCATCGTGATTTTGCGAAAAGGGATTTTCCCAAGGCACCGAGTTAGATGATGTTCGGAAGGAAGGGGAAAAAAATTAAATAAGCTGTAAAGAAAAGTCCCCGCAGGGCGTGGCTAATGCGTGAATATTCTATGCCATTTCAAACTTTTTTTTTTCCCTCATGTTCAACGAAATTTTTTTTTGTACTCCCAAGAACTGAGTAGAAAGTCGCATAATTTATTACTGTTTTAGAACTCCTTTCTAATGCACGCCCATTATAACAAATTATTTTATTTTAGAATAAAAGGTTTACAGTGTTTTTGATGATTTTAACTTTCTTAACTGGGAAACGAGGAGTCTTTAGGTCAAATTGACCAAAAGAATTCATCGGATAGCTTTATATCAGACTTTTCTGCTAAATTACCCTTATTACCTTCCATTACCCCAATAAACTTCCAACAATTACCTTCCATTACCCCAATAAACTTCCAACAATTACCTTCCATTACCCCAATAAACTTCCAACAATTACCTTCCATTACCCCAATAAACTTCCAACAATTACCTTCCATTACCCCAATAAACTTCCAACAATTACCTTCCATTACCCCAATAAACTTCCAACAATTACCTTCCATTACCCCAATAAACTTCCAACAATTACCTTCCATTACCCCAATAAACTTCCAACAATTACCTTTCATTACCCCAATAAACTTCCAACAATTACCTTCCATTACCCCAATAAACTTCCAACACCGTTGGCCGTTACCTTCATTTCTCTCAATACATTCAACATTCCATCTTATTTAGGCATTTAAGCCTTCTACTGATCTAATAAGGGCTTATTAAACCATTTAGGTATTTACGTTGTAATCTGCGAATTTGTTAAAATATTTCGTAGTATAACCATACGTGAAAGGTTGTCGGACAAACTGTACGGGATCACGCTAAGGCTCTCGTGTGGAAAAACAATTAAATTCCGTTCGGATATCCACCGTGTTTATATTCTTCGAAAAAAAGGTTTTTTTCCCCCACAATTTTTCGTATTATTTGTCGTAAAGAAACATCAAAACTTTTGGTCGAATTTCGTATTACTTTCTCAGATTCTGATTTTCGATGCGAGCCCGTTGAAGTTTATACGTGACCCCGAGATCAACGAAGAACGTAAACGTGAGATCGCAATTTTTCGAACTCTTTCAACAAAACATGAAGACCGTTCAGTTGAAGAAAAAATTTTTTATAACTTTTATTTAGTTATATTCACTACCTACCTCAAGTAAATTGTATAGCGAATTTTAGGAAATTTAATTAGTTAATTTACCTTTAGAAATTATTTCCTTTAGATTCCTTCAAAGTTAATTCTAATGAGTTTTTTTCCAAGTAAAAAAAAATAGACCGAGCATATTACACTTTTTTATTAAAAAAAAATTCTTATCACCTCCTATAACAGTTCTTTATTTATATTTACCTTGTACGGTACACATTTTGCACGATTGACCTTATCTTGAACAAACATCTCGAGCAAACTTTTCCAAGCCCGAGAATATTGAAAAAAACGGAAAAAATAATTAGCTTTCGTGTTTTTTTTTAATATCCGTTTTTTTCTTCTTATTTTGTCGTAATAAGGCTGTTTTATATAGGAAAAAATAGGAAAAAAAAGGTTCCTTTGAGTTTTTGACGGTTTTCGTGAATTCACCTCAAGACCCGATATTAACCTTGAAAGGTTTGGGGATAAAAAAAAAGGAAAGAAAAAGGGTAGCCTGGCTATAATGCCCCCTCCGAACTCATGAAAGTTACAAAAGCGTCCTCTTACCCGTCCGGAATGTATGAAGTAAAGCGGCCACCCCTTCCCTTGTCCTTCTCCCATGTATAATGGAAGGCGTGCAATGTCATTTTTGGGATCAGCTTGTCTGATCGATAGACGACACATGGCGCGGACGAAGCAATCGGAAAGCCTTTTTTTATAGACTTCTCCAAGGCGAAAGTCTTATAAAAATTCGCTATAAAGAATTTAACTACTCAATAATCCCTTGTCTCCCCTTCCACCCTTTCAAAAGAAAGAAGAAATTCTTGGAGACCTTGTTTTATTCACTTTTATAGGCGTATCAAGTTTTCCATGTTCACAACACTCAATCCATCTTTTCTTGATTCCATAACTTTGTCTATAGGTTTAAATTTTGAATTATTTTATTTTCTAGACAGACCAAAAAACTACCTTCCATTTTCGGAAAGGTCCTTTTTATCAGGTTTATTTTCAGAAAAGGTCCTTTTCATCCAGTTTATTAAAGAGATAGGTCCTTTTTATAGTTTATTTATCAAAAAAGGTCCTTTTCATCCAGATTATTGACAAGAAAGGTCCATTTTATCGTGTTTATTATCAGATAAGGTCCCTTTCATCCAGTTTATTGACAAGAAAGGCCATTTTTATGGAGTTTATTAAGAAAAGTTAATTGTTATCATCTTTTTAAGAAAGAAGCAGTCCTTTTATATGTAATGAAGTAAGAATGAAGGTCTTTTTGATTCAGTTTTTACACAAGGAAATTTTCTTTTTTTCTTGAGTAAATTGATTTAAAAAGCCCATTTATCGTACGTTATCAGAAATGGTACGTTTCATCCATTTAATTGACTAGGGAAGTCCTTTATCCACTTTTTTGGCAAAGAAGATTTTGTAAGGTCCTTTTCATCAAGTGGGTTAAACTGGTCCCTTTTGTCCAGTTTATTCACAAAAGATAGGTCTTTTAACAGATTTTGAGCTCATAAAATGGCCTTTTCCTAGCGATTTTGACTCTTCTGACAAAGTGCAGTTTTAGATGACGAATATTTTGGCGAGAAACAGAAATTTTTAGAGTTTATCTTGTTGAAGGTAGGGTTCATATTTCTGCTCTTAAGACTCTTCTCCAAATTGGCTTACTTATCATTAGTGATTTCTTTATAAAAAGACAGTATTCATGTTTCATTTAAATAAATCTGAGTTGTAATCATGCAAACATCCATTAACACGAAAATGTCGAAGTTAATATACGTTGAAAAGTACAATCTGGAAGTGTTAACGTGAGCGTGACATGCGAGATACCGATGGTCGAAGTCATTAGTCAGTAAAACCTCCCCCATCTTTATCAGGTCGAAAATTTCCCGAGGTCCAATATTAGCTCATTTTCTATTACTGGTGAGGTTTTTCGTCACGAAATTGGAACGTTAAAATTTTATGGGGGCTCAGAATCCTTCAGGAGGGGAGGTAGGGGTTGAAAGAAAAAGGGAGAAGGCGTTGGATGGAAAGGGTTTTCCAATTTCCTGCTCCGGAAGCTTCTCCCATCCTTTTTCCCTTCCTATATTCGGTCAAAAGACGTTTATAATACATCAGCCGCAAAATGGACACTTTATTACTTTCACTTTCCAATTCGTTTACCCCTTTTCTCGGAGAAATAATAAAAATTATTGTTTTTTGTTTCAGAATCGCCTAAGTTTGGGGAGCCAATAGCGAATTTGACGGTTCCAGTCGGACGTGAAGCGGTCCTCACTTGTATCGTCGAAGATCTCGGAGCGTATAAGGTAAATAATTTATTAGTTTGATTAAATTAATTCATGGAAACCGATACTGCTGTATCAATTTCTCAAGAATTCGTTAAAATAATGATTCCATTAATTAAATTGCTACAATCCGGATTTTTTTTTCGTATTTTCTTGGTAAAATAGAATAGAGTTTTATTGCATTCACAATAAATAATTATTGTTGGTATTAAACAGGAAAATTAAGTTTTAATCGTTATTCAATTTTAGTTCATTTTAGATTGTGTATTTATTAAAACTACTTATACATTTTGGGCTAAATTTCAGAAATAAAACTTTTTTGTTAAAAAGTCCTTAACGTAGCCCAAAAAAAAAAAAAAAAAAATTCATGCATTGATAATAAGAACATCTTAAAGTGCCTTCAAATAATTCCTTAGGCATCCAAATGCCTAATTCCCGAACTTACAATTAAGTGCTCTGGTTGTAAAAAATCCCTCAAACAATCGATTAAATCAAAATTCGTTACTTTCTAGATCAAAATATAAAATAAATGAATTCGTTTATCCGAAAGGAAACGATTTTGATTTCCTTGACTTCCTTGTCGTGAGTGGATTTTCGTGTTCTAAAAATGTACTTGGTCCCTTCTTTATATCGGTTTCCTTCCGGTTTTCTGGTAAAAGATCTTGGAAGCATAAGCGGGAGAAAATAAAAGTTAAAACAAGATTGGGCGAATTAACCGGGGTTAGAGACAACAAGGCTCCCCCTTCTCTCAGGCTCACTTTGAATAAATTGCCGTTAAATCCAATTTCGGCCTCGGTCCCCTACTTAAGATTCAACTCCTAACGAAATTTATAAATACATTTATTCAAGAGAAGCTGGGGACGTATCCGTTATCCACGACAATAACGCTTCTACCTTGCTAAAAATCTAATATTTTCCGCACCGAAGACTTCAAAATGAATGATTTATCAACTTTTTTGGCTAGAGGACAACTTTTTTTCAGGGACGCGACGGTTCAATTATAAAATAATCCTTTTTGGTATACGGGTTGGCCGATAGCATTGATCACGTAAGCGTTGATTACAGGCTTGTTGGTTAATCAGAAGGGTCAGATTGAGTCACGTGTATAATCAGCAATATTCTAAGCATGTTCATCCCAGTGCTTTTAAAGATTAAACTCTAATTAAAATTTAAAATTTGTATTCCTGGTACTGATGACAGGTTCTTGATGACTATACCCTTGGATGTGGTAGATAATCAAAAAAAGACCTCAGATTCTGTTTGTGCACCCTGAAAGCAGATATTTTATTGATTTTTAATGTAGGTACCTTAGGAGTTACTAATTTTTAATGATTAGAAGAAAAGTTTGCTTATTGGTTACCAGTTTTTGTAATTCTGTCTCAATATTACTTTTAACTTTTCTGTACCACTCTCCGCTAGGAATGGATATTTCATTCTTTATGTGTTAAGTAGGTAGTTGACGTTCTAATTAACCGAGTTTGAAGCTCGTTAAAAGTTGTTAGTGTACCTATTGACATTTTACATAGAAAAAAAAAAAAATTTTTTTTTCCATTTTCCACGAGAGGGCGAAATGCCAAAAAGTTCCCTCGACCTCCCCACTCTATTGGCGGAAACGTGTTGTTATGCATAATAAATCATAGAGGATCCGGGGACGTAGATAATATTTTTTAAACGGGAGGGAAAAACGGCTGTGGTATATTCGCTTGGCAGTGACCACCGTTTGGGTCGCTTTTAAGGTCGACTCAAGGACATGTCGTGGGCCCGTCCAAAGAAAATATGAGCACGAAAACAACCTGAAGCCATAAACAAACATTTCATAACTTTGACGTCGACTTACAAAATCGTATTTAAAATTTTTCTCCACGATCAGTAGGGTTCTCTTCTTCTGCTCCAGACGTCATCGATCGGCTGCGGCGGCATTTCCCGCTGTACAAATCAACCTTAAGACGGGAGGGGAGGGAGCTCGCTATGAATATGACGGATTCTGATCTCGTAAATGGGGTCATAAACCCGACCCGCTTACCGTTTTCTCATCTTCGGATAAAATTCCAAGTGAAACTGGCCGTAAAATATTAACGACGGCCCCTGTCTTCATTATCTTTATTCGCTTTACCGCTTCCGAACGGACCCGTGACGGGAATAAATCCTCACTTGTTATTTTTTTTATGGGGACTCCGACGGGATCATCGAGTTACAAGCCAATTACTTGATTGGTTGCAACTAGCACACGCTTGTATGATTATTACTCATTTTTAAAGAATTTTAGTACCAAAAACACACACCCCCATTACCTTACTACAAGGCTACCAACATGAAAATTGGCAGAAAAACTGGCTTTTCTATTTTTTTTTTTTAATTTCGGATAGATTTAGGTTTATCTTTCATTGGAAGATTTCTCATAAAATATTTGAGGATAAGCAAGGAAAGAGACAAAGCGATTCTAAATCCAGATTAATTACTAGGTAGATTAGGATTACAAACAACTCAAAGGACGAAATTTCACAATTTGAAGAGAAGGGAGGACCCCTCAATTAATTTTTAAGGCATGAAATCACACCAATTTGTCTTTTCTGGATTGAGAATTCAGACACGGTAAATACCCTAATTGGACCGGTAACTTCATTATTTTAAATTTTCAAACGTCAATAATTATTTGAATAAATTTTTTTTTAATTTTTGCTTCAATATTTGTAAATATTTAACGATGTAATCAATCTTCTGGAAATGTGGGATAAGAAAAGAGCGCTGACACCAGATTGATTGAATTGTGGGCGGAGAAGTGGAAAAGGTTTTTCACGTGGTCGGTTCACCTGTTGCGCCTCCTGATGGTTTCCATTCGCTATCGCGAAGGCCAAACGAGGGGCCCGATGTTGGCTTTCGAATCTCAACTCTCAACCTCTCGAATCTTCTCTGTTTACTTTACCCTGCAGGGCTATACCTCCATTAGAACACTAAAGTTACTATACAAACAGAGAAAAAGCACTTAAATTTTAACAAAAATATGTAGAGGAATATTTTTTTACACTTCAGCGAGAAAGAAGTAGAAAAAAAAAGCTTGAAAAAGCAATATTAAATAATCCCCTGCTGTGTCGCGCTAAGGGGTCGGAAAAAAAATCTCGTTGGTTGAAGGGATGCCATACTGCTGGACATATACAATATAAAATGACGTCCCCATATCCGAGAAATTCATATCGAAGGGGGAATTTTTCTACCCTTTCAATCATTAAAGGTAGAAAAAATAGGTGATAAAATAATGAAATTTAGAAGGTGAGGCGTCGTTAGGGTAAATAACGGCTTATTTTTATGGTGCATTAAAATTCCTTGGCACGGAGAGCCAATCAATTTCTCGATAATTGAGTTAAGCCTTGCTCTATTGACGAAGTGATAATACTTAAAAGACCCTCCTTTTTCCTAATTAACATAAAAGCTTTCGTTTAATAATTTTTTTTTTCTTTTTTATATTTTTAGGTTGCTTGGCTTAGAGTGGACACTCAGACGATATTGACGATCCACGGTCACGTCATTACAAAGAATCATAGGATCGGAGTTACTCATTCTGATCATAGGACGTGGTATCTTCATATAAAGGAGATAAGACAGGGAGATAGAGGATGGTACATGTGCCAAATAAACACGGACCCGATGAAAAGTCAAGTCGGATTTTTAGACGTTGTTGGTAAGCAAAAACAAATTTTATATTCAAAAAATTTAAATTTTTTTAAAAATATTTATTGAATCGAAGATGATTCTTTAAAATGATCGAAAGCTTAAGACGTTCGGTAAGTGCGAGTTTTGTTCGCGATAAGCGGTTTTAGTTGTTCGCCCAATGGGTGCGAGATTAGAAGTTTTCATAGAGATGAGGGGCCCGAAGGAGTCGTTAAAGGTCGTGGAAGTGAGGGGGTCGTGTGTGCCCTCTTAATTATCATTAGTGTGGAGTTTGGTCGGCTGTTAATCCGGTGGGTAGGTCGGTTTTGCTCCCGAAAACCCCCCGCTCCGTCCCTCTCGGCCGCCGCCGTCGTTTTCCTAACCCTTCATCCAGTTGGCCGAACGTTAGGCGTGAGAAATACAGCGTTTAAGGGTTTCTTGCTCATCATTTCACTGATTACACCGAAACAGTAGTATTTTTTCTCTCATAGCAAAAAGACATAGGTAAATCAAAATAAAAGACCACATACTATTTACTTACTCTAAAATTAAAATTAATATTTGCCTTGATTTACTTCGTTAGATCATTAGATCTTTTCACTATCCAGATGTATGCCAACTCTAGGGCCACCAATTGAACCGACCAGATCTTCTAAAAACATCCTTGACTTTCTAGATGCAACCAAATCCTTCTAGTCCTTCTCAAGATGTAACCAAGCTCTCTTGGACCAACAAACATACTTAATTAGATGTTCCCATATTATTATGTACCAATACCTTAGAATGTACCCTTATTATACCTAAATAGACCTATAACAGACATGCCGAGACCAACAGATGCCGATTTTATAAAACTTCTCACGCTACATTCTCCACAATATGTTCTTCTTTCATTGTTCTTTTTATTTTCAGTTCCGCCAGATATTTTGGATTATGGGACTAGTACGGATATGGTAGTTCGGGAAGGAAGCAACGTAAATTTCAAATGCGCCGCATCTGGATCTCCATCGCCTAATATAACGTGGAGGAGAGAAGGAGGAGAGCCGATACCGCTTCCGAACGGTCAAGAAGGTAATTCGAAATTCCGATTCCTCGTATTTCTTTAGTATTTCACTCTTGAGACTCGGCGGAGACAATTTTCCGAGCCAGCTCCTCTTCTTAGATCCCCCACTACGCTCGCAAACCCTTCATCCGTACCCTAAATACATAATTTTCTCCACTCCGCCTTCTTCGCCGTTAAAGAAAATTTTGTCGGGACCATTTATCACGAGGCTACCGCACCGAAACGGTCGCGCTCTCTAACGACATGAGCTTTTATTCGAGACAAGGATTTCCTAGACAAGGAGAACTTTATTGATGTCATTCTTCATAAAAACAACGATTTCTACGTTTCCACCAAAAAATGGTAATTTCCTCTTAATCCCTACCGAAACAGTCTTATAGTTGAAAGCATTTTCTTTATTGAATCACTAAACTAATAGAGGTCGTTTAAGCGGACAAGGTGTTAAGGAGTTAGTGTCTGTTTCGCGAAGTCGTGACTAACTCAAGTTTCGGACAGTGTGGAAAGAGTTTTAGGTGAAAAGCTCGAAACGGGCAAAACAAACTTAAGTAACGAGAAAAAAGAAACCTTAGGTGACTTATCCTAAACTTATTTTCCTCAATTCTGTCCATTCTTCATCGGTTTTTTCAAATATTTTCATCTTTTTCTTCCTTTTTCATTGGCAAAAGTTTAATCAAATGTTCATTAAAACTAAAGTTTCCCTGTAATTGGTCGTATTACGTTTCAAATAAAACGTGGGAGTTTAATTTTTTAAAAACCGAGTGTGTCTGAAGGAAATTTTGATTCATAGAAAAAGAAAAAAAAAAAAAAAAAGTACAATATGTTTTTTATTTATTTTTATTTATTTTGTATTATTTATTTAGGATTTACATTTTAAATTAAATTTAGCTATTACCTTTTGTAAATGGGTCCTATTTTTTATAAATAAAAAAGGAAATTGTATGGTCGATATAATCGGGCTTCCTGTGTACGGCATGACTCAATTTTCCGGATCGTGTGAAAAGGGAAAATTGAAAGAGAGAGAGTCGATCCTCGTTATCTCAACTCGACAGTAATCTCGAATCGTCGGGAGACCAGGAGTGGCCCCGGTCGACGCTTTGTGCCTACGGGAAGATATCAACCTTTGTGTCCCGCCTTTGTCCCCTTAAGACGTGGCCCCAAACCCTCCATAAGTAAACCAATAAAAGGAAAAAGAAAACAATAATGAAGTTTCCTCCTTTAAAAATTTAAATTTTATTGATGAACATACAATTTACATATCTATAGAGCACTTGAGCCATCATTAAACATCATTCCTATGTCGGTGGTAAGCAATATTTAAGAGGGAAATCCTTCACGTACATAAACCTTCAAGATTTATCGCAGGATAATCCTTCATCCACCCTTATATACCTGCCCTATCAATTTTTCTATGCATCAAAATTTCCGTCAGACACACGCGGTTTTCCGAAAATTAAACTCCCACGTTTTATTTGAAACGTAATACGACCGGAAAATGATCAAATTAAGTGGACCTTTCTCGTTAATAGTTTTTATCAGTGGTGAGTAATATAGGTTTTAAGTGACAGTTACATACTCCCCCTGTATATACAACCGAACCTATAACCCCCCGAGGGTTCTTCATTTCATTAACGTCACTATCGAACGTTTCTGCCAGAAAAATAGTCACGAACAGACAACAATTTTAAAAAAAATATATTTTTTTAACTGACAAGACTTTTTTCTCACGGATTTGAGCTCATATCCGCTAACTCTCGATTGGAGAGGCGTGGCATCTCTTTGAAGTAAAATACTGTATTTCCAAAGGAAAGAAGCTCTTGAGGCCCGTACATGGATGCCCCACTGTCATAGGATATCTATTACTTACATATTATAATGTATATAAAAGTAAATTTAAGGTCTGAGTTTTAAAAAATGTGAAACTGTAAGTTTGTTGTAAAATTTTGATAAGTACACGGGATTTACTTTTATTTATCAAGTAGATATAAAACGCCGGTTCTCGCGCGAGGAGGAGGAGGAGGGGGAGGAGGAGGAGGAGGAGGCGAAATTGAAGAGGCTAACTCAGCACCTCGCCAAGTATGACTTATAATAGTGACTGTGGAGGGGGGGGGGTTCATCTATTTCGCCTCTTCCTCCTCCTCCTCCTCCTCCTCCTCCTCCTCCTCCTCCTCCTCCCCCCGCGCCAAGAACCGGCGTGTTTTATATCTACTTTATTAATACTTAATGTATTAATTCTTTGAACTTGATTTTTAACAAGAAGTGTTTACCTACCATCAAAAATATAGGTTATTACCAAGATTAAACCCTGCAAATTTAATCTCACCAAATGCATATTGAGGTACATACAAATAATTCGGTTGGTGGAAATGAAAGCTTTTAGGTATTTATTTTTCTTTTTTTTCTTTTTTTTTTAACTCTCCGTAATATCTGAGTTTAATAACCTAAATAATTTCAATATCCATGATCAGTAATTAGTACTTATGAAATGAAAACAATCTATTTTATAATACTAATATTTTAAGCACGAACTCAAATAGAATTTATTGAACTACAAAACATAATCACCTTGTCAACAAATTAGACGTTTATTCATGAGTAAAAATAATTATAAACGCTGTTTTAAAAATTGAAATCTTTAATAATTTAAAAGCCTTTGGAAAATATTATGATGTCGAGGTTTTATTTTAATATTCCTTTTGCGAGTTGTGGATAATCGCGAAGTAATGAAAGCCGAGTGGCGTTCCCTTCTCTAGTTTGAGGGAGATCGCTTGAATTAACATTTCCATTTGTAACTTTACAATTCGATTTCATGAGAGGAAACTGAGCGTAATATTATTTTAAAATTAATTTTAATTTGAAATTATGTCATTAAAATTCACAGACAGAGGACAATTTTCTATGGGATAAACCATCTAAACCAGTTGCCAATTTTGTCTTTCTCAAAATGGAGTTGCAGAATTACTCTCGAAAACGAGTTTTTGGGAGACAAGATTTTCATCAAAACAACAAATTCAGAGTAGAGTGGGAGGAAGTTGGGAGGAAAGGTTGGGGAGGCATGAGAAAGGAGTTAGGGAGAAGTTGGGGATGGTAGGGGTTGTCAGGGAGGTTATGAGAGAGTGGTTACGGAGGATGGTTGGGGGATGACAGGGCTTAAAGCTTGAGGTTTTGGGGATGAGGGGAATTTGGTTAAAAATTAAAACTTTAAAAATTACTTAAGGAATCCAAACTTTCGCTCACCGAAAACTTTAGTCCAAATATTATTTTTGTGATAGTAACGATGTTTTTATTAAATTTTAATCTTTTTTCTTCTTTTTCCAGTTCCAAATATAGAAGGGCCTGAATTCAATTTGACTAAAATCAATAGGCTACATATGGGAGCTTACCTTTGCATAGCCTCTAACGGTGTGCCGCCTTCAGTCAGCAAAAGAATCATGCTCATCGTCCATTGTAAGTATAAGAAGTATCGAACCATACGAAAGTGTCCAAAAATTCGCACCATCAAGGTGGTTTTGACCTATTATTAATTACTTTTTCTAAATTGGACAGTCCCTCCGATGATCTGGATCCAGAACCAATTGGTCGGAGCGATGGAGGGCGAACAAATGACATTGGAATGCAATTCAGAAGCGTACCCGAAGTCTATCAATTATTGGACGAGTGAAAAGGGCGATATTATCTCAAACGGTAAGGTCATTTATTATCTTTTTCAATGGTTCCGAGGGGTTTTTGAAGAAGGCACTCTCTAGAATTTTAACTCGATCTTTTCATTAAAATCTAATAAGAGTGGAAACGGCGAGGAAGGGGGGTAGAAAAAAAATTGTTTGTAAGTTTTATTCAAGGTTTTTCTCCATAGAAGCCTATCCAAACTCTTTTCAATTTTCTTTCCACTTGATGCCTTAAGTTTTTTTTTCTCTTTCACTTGCGGTACATTGTTCCAATCATCTCTATAGAGAAAACATTGCTTATCTTGATTGTTTATAAAGATTTTTCTATAAGTGAAAAGAAAATTTTATCAGAGAAAAGGTGAACGCATTGCCATTACGTGATTTTAAGCGTTATTGTTCAAAGTTTTTCTGGTGCCTTTATTAGGTGCGGAATTAAAAGCAGTAAATCTAGGGTAGTTCGCTATCATCGAAAAAGCGTTTTCTTATAGGAGAAGTTGAGTCTAAGGTACTTTTCAATAGTTAACAAGTTGAGGGCGAGTTTAAACAAACTTGTCGAAAACTTACCTCGTGCAGGCTCTTTTCATTAAGAAGCCCCTTCGATTGAAAACCTGATAGAAAACGTTTTTAACGAGATTAAACTGCTATGAAGCCTCAATTACGGACTTCTGGAAGTATTGATAAAACAGCTTGGTAAAGTAGATACAGTAAAACTAGAATCTTCTATCTGGCAAGACAGTTGTAGAGATTGATGAGAATGATTGAGAAACGGTTCAAACTTCAAAATGGTAACACTGGTCAGCAGCCTCACTTGAGTGGCAACACTGCTGCGATTTTCCATTTCACGTGTCTAAGGGAACTTTTCAAAACGTCAAAAAATTCAAATGTTTCTTTTCCTTTCATTTTACGTTTCAGGAAAATTCGACTGAAATCCTTTTAACATTTGGGTGGGTCAAAAACATTGGTCCCTTCTTTTATTCGTCTAAAGTCAAAAGAGAAAAAGGCCCCTTTTCGAGAGAAACTCATTAATTTAAACCGAGATCAGGCGAAAAATCAACCGGTTTTCGACTTTTTTTTAATTAAGGCCCTTACCCCCTGGGGTTCGGATTACGGGGTTTAATCATGGTTTCCTCATCCCGCCAATAGGTGCAACAACGTTAAGAATATTTTCGGGGTGGGGGGGATTTAGGGCTTACGAGAGTCCAATTTTCGAATAACTGACCGTCGAAGACAATCGAAGATGAGTCTATTGGTAGGAGCGTCGTGGGAAATCAACTTCTGGATCCTTTATTAAAAGGGCGTTTCTTTTTATAAGAGTATTCCGATCCAAGTGGTTTTATTCTACCCTCTTTCCCAATATACTCGGCCCATTCATTCCTATCCCCAAACGTAAATATGCACGGGACAAGCGCTGTAAACAAAGAAATAACTTTAGAAAGGGACCCAAATTTAGGGTAATCAAACGTCACGTCCCAGCCTTTGTTTTCCCATTAGTTAAAAGACTTGTCCAAACTTTTTAAAAAAAAGTTATCAATTGAATATAAATGAACTTTGCAAAATAGTATAGCTAAGGAAAAAATAAATTTAATGAGATAAGTTTTTCTTCTATAAATTCAAAAAAAAAGAATCTTTTTTCGTTCTATATAAAAAAGTTTTTCTTCCTCAGGAAACTGTTATTTCGTCAAATTGCGGGAAAAAATCGATGGGATTCCGTAATCCGTAGATTGAAGAGGGGGTGTATAATGCGAGGGATTAAAGTTTATTCGAAACTTTCTTCGGCTAAAAGACCTTTGACGCTGTTTCGAAACTAGTGCGGCTTTTGGTCGTTTACTTTGATTTATAGTACGTTTTAAGCTTATTTTGATGTTAATTTTATTTTTCAGGGGCAAAATACGAGACCCAGATGCTCGACAACGCCTACAAAGTGAATATGAGGCTCACCATACATTCAGTCAGTCCGTCCGATTTCGGCTCCTATAAATGCGTCTCCAAAAATTCTCTGGGGGAAACCGATGGAACCATTAAACTTTATCGTGAGTGAAATTTTACTACTTTTGACATTTTTAACTCTTCCCAAAGAATTAAGCATGATTTTTGCATATTTTTTAGTTTCAAAGATCTATTAAAGTTAATAAAGTTTATGAATAAAAAAGAGTCACTTTTGCTAATTAATTAGAGGAGTAAAAACATTGGAAACTTCAAAGAAAAACATGATGAATTCTAATATAAATTATTTTCTTCACAACTCGGCCAGGGATTTGTCGGAATACAAATTCAGGTTGGGTCTGTGGGCAAAAAGTTTTCTCATTATCAAGAAAGGGGAGACTACATTTTGACCAATATAGCACCACATAACATTAGTTACTTTTTTTAAACAAAATATTATTCGGATAAAGCCCGAGTTTCTTTTAATAAGGTCGTTATAAGGTGAAAATGGTCTTTTCCAAGTTATTCACGCCCAAGGATTTAAGCGATAACTCAACTGGTTGACCCTTAAGAAACTTGTTTTGTTGTTTGCAGAGATCCCAACTCCGTCTACAACTACGACGACCGCTCCGACCACAGTTGAGGTGAACACGCCGCCTAAAGGTAAAATCAACATTACGACGACTCAAGGTAGAGTATTATTTATACACGCTTTTACTTGAAACGAAAAAAAAAAAATCGTTTAAAATTTTCATACGGAATTCCCTCTTTTTTTGTTTCTTTTAGCGGTCCCGGAAGTAAAACCCGAACGGAAAAGGCAGAAAGAGAAAAAGAAAATCGTCGAAGTGAACGATATACCGCCCCTGCCGGATGTGAGAGGAGGTGATGATCCAAAACACGGTGAGAGAGAAAAAAATGAAAATTTTTACCACAATATTTTTTTATTAAAAAAATTCTTACTCAGCTAAAAAATTAATTTTTCGACGTTTTCCAAGATATTGTTGAGATTATAATTTTATTAAGGTTGAGCTATTCTTTAACCTATCAAATTACTAAAGGGCGTTAAACCTTACTGAAAAGGACGTCGGGAAAAATAAAACGGGAGGGGAAAAAGAAGGGTCACGTAATAAAAAAATCGATACAATTCCTTTTCTTGAGGCTATCGACATCTGTCATCCGAGATTTTCGACTTTTCCGTCAGATAAGCGAAATTAGGTCTTCGCAGCTTCCGACTTATCTGGAGACCTTTCATCCGAAATGTTCGAATTATTAACGTCGATGTCGATTGTGAAAACGGAATAAACAATATGGAGATCAAAAGGGAAAATACGTCATTTTCAAATGGGCATCAAACGGAATAATATGAAAATCGGCTTTGTTTTATCATTGATTTCTAAGAAATGACGAAACAACGGTACCGTAGAAATAACATTATGAAGCGGATGTTGAAAATCCCTGCATTAAAACCCTAATTTCATTATCTATTATCCAGAGCTATGTTCTGAAACTTGACCAATTCGTTGACATTAATAATCGGAAAATTATCTTTTGAAAGAAAGAGAGAAAATTAAGCTTAAAAAGTTTGTAAATGAGCCTTGCGGAGTTATAACTACAATTAGTTGTTAAGGGATTATCCTTTCAAGGGACCCGTGGGGCGTTGAAAAAACTCGGAGGTTTTTGCAAGGTTATATCTCACAATTAGACAAATTGTATTTTAATGGACCGACGGTCTAAATTCACGGTTATTTTCGTCTTTAATTAATTAAGAATCTTCCCATTAAGCTTTCCGAAGTTTCCTCTTCAGAGTTTTATATTTTAATTTTTCTCCAGGTCTTGAAGATTGACTGGGAAAATATTTGTTACTCAAAAATTGAAAAACTTAGTTTTTTGTAATTACTTTTTTTTTGGTGGGAATAAAATGAAAGTTTTGAAAAAGGATATAAATCTCGTCGACGTAGCATATCCCCCGATTAATTTCGCGATCAAAGTTTCGGACCTGAAGACAAATTGATGTCCATTTAATTTCGACCGGTTCTTGGATGGGAGGGGGACGGGAAATGGCTTTTCCGACGCTCTCCGCCTGACTGACGTCCCCCGTCTCGGATTTTTCAACGACGAGTTCGCGGTTTGATTGGAAATGTTAAAGCGAAAAAGTTTTTCCTTTTTTTTCCTTTTTCTCGTCTAACTTTTTTTTTTTAGACTTTAGTGTCTTTTACCCACAGAAAGCTCTAATGTTCGTTAAAAAAAAAACTTTTTGCCTAAAACAAAAATCGAAGTTCTTCTATAAGGGTATCTAAAACGTAGGAAGCGAAGTTTTGTTTGAGTAGAAATCCTTGAATTTTTAAGCAATTTTTTTTGTTTCTTCAAAATTGTAAAAAAAGCTCGAGAAAAATCGACGAAGACTTCTGTTTTTAATTTCCAACTTCCATCGCTCTCATTTCTTTAGGAAATCCGGCCGGGAGGAAATTTCATTAGAATTCTGATCCCTTTGCTTATGAACGCTTTAGAGAATTTTCAGCTTAACGACACAGGTTAAGTTTCACGATTCAGTGACTTGGGGCTAAAGCAAGGACTGAAGAAATTAATTGGCACTTTCCTGAGGTGCTTTGTGGGAACCTCGACGCCTTCAATCCACGCACTCATTAATTAGGCCAACAAATGTTTTTCGACTCCGGAGAGCATGTTAAAGAAAAACAATGAATTCTCATTAGCGAGTTGAGTTCTTTTCAATTTCGGTTTAAGATTTGAGGAACGGTAATCCTTTTATGCGGGACCGACTTTTTCAAGCCTAATGAATTTTGTGAAATAAAAAAAAATTCCTGTAAAATGAAATTTAATAAATGAAATATGCTTGGAAAAATGGCCTTTTACAAAATACATCAGGGAATGTAAATTGGCCGAAATCATGAAAACAAGATCGGGGAGAAACAAGTGGTCTCGTAGCCTTTAGTAGGCAGACGGAGTCGGGGACCTTGATATACGACCCGCCATCCTATACATTCTCATTTGCAAACACTATATATTTTAGCCGAAATCCACAACAGATTTGGATTACCCGCAAAACCTGCGTGAGGTAAAAATAAGGGAAATTTTCATTTTCTCTTTTTCTGGGTAAATAAAAAAAAAATTGGATTTGATATAAGACGTAATAATTAGAACTCAAAGGTCTTGGAAAAAAGTTGGATGCCCATAAGACTTTTTGACCAAAGATCATTTTAGCATTTGAATTTGATCCAAAATGTATTTTTGAGTGAGAAAGACGAATCTAAGGTTGGTTTTTCAATTTTGACCACTCGGCGGCGACTTCGCTTTGAATGTTAACTTGGAGGTTTTTGACGAAAAACTGTCTCGTTGATTTTGAGGTTTTTGATGGGAAATTGGCTCTTATGTTAATAAAATTGATGAAAGTAATCTTAGCTTAGTTTTTTTTTTTACGAAAAATTTTCTCTTAAAACCTCGATTTGAGGGTTTTTGACGAAAATATGGATTTATAAAAGTTGATTTTGAGATTTTAGACGAAAATTTGGCTCCTAAATCCTTGTATTGAATTTTGGGGTTTAGGGTTTTTATTCCCTTTTTTTCCTATGTTTGGCCCAAAACTCGGTCTAGATGACTCAAACATCGAAAATTAGCACCTCATTGTAGACCCATACCTAAGGAGGATAAAAAAATATTTTTTTTATATTAATAAAAATGGTTTGACTATTTTCAGGACGTGTTAAAATCGAAGAAAACCGCTACGAGACGAAAATGGACCGCTCGCAATATTCCAACTCAGCGTCGAGGTGGTCGTTTTGCTCTCTTCCGGCTTTCCTCCTAACCCTCGCTCGAGTTTAGTCGTGAAAACCGACCGCTAGAAAGCAGCACGTTCGTGAAAACCACCTCAAATCCCTTCTATGTAAAACAGTACCTCCTATTAATTTATAGCACAAATTTTATTTCGAAAATTCCTTAATAAACATCGTCGGTGCTAATTTATGCCAAAAACAAAGAAAGAAAAAATCTTCAACGCTTTCCTTCTTAGATAACCAACTACCTATGTAAATATCACTTATCCTTTATTCTATGTATAGATTTACTGTGTATATAAAATTAACGTCACTGTATATAAAAATTGCTTGCTTAATTTATTTGTATCCCTTATTTACGAAATGAACGTTATTTTTCAAAAATGGTTGTGGATGACATTTTAATTTAGATGTTAGTAGGTATTTCTTGTGTAAATAATTTGCAAAATTTTTATTTACTTATTACTATTCAAAATAAAACAATGGCTGATGAGTTCTAGTTTGAAAAAGTGAAAAACGATCCTATTAAAATAATTTATTTCGCCATTCCTAATACAAACCAATGTGCTGTCGTACCTAAATAAATTATTGATATCTCCATGTATTTTAAAATAATTATATTTTTATTTATTGTGCAAAAATGAAAGACTGGATTATTTTAAAATTTGGATTTTATAAATATTAATTTTAATTATTTATTTTATTCATTCTCTGAGTAGGTTCTATGTTGTATTTTTTGATGTAATTTGTATATAATTTTTTTGAATAAAAGTATTATGTACCCTTTGTTTTTGTATTCGGTTGATAATAATTAACTAACGGCCGTCAATGTTATTAATCGAAGTTGTGTAATGAGAAACTCAAGGATTATTTTAAATCCCATTGACGGTACATGCCTTTAGGGGTTGAGAGTAGGCGAGCTCGCGGATATAAATAATTACGACTGCAAAATTTACTTAAACAAATTTTAATTTAAATCAATAATGTTGTAAATCCAAAAAATTCTGATGCTCCTTACCTTTCAAACTGTAGATTTTACTGGGCCAGCAGTCATCTTAAAAAGAAATTGCACCGAGTACGATTTTTCGACAATAGTTGGAACTGAATAAAGTAATAAATAATAAACGAAAAAAAATCCCCAGCTACTTAAGGAAACTGAAAAATAATCGTCTCTTAGTAGGTTTAAAAATACTAGGCCTACTTCCAACTTCGAATTACTCTAAAACTAGACAATTTTGTGTATAGGAAAAATAGTAACAAGTTCTAAAAACTAAGTAAATTAGGGAAAGAAGAAAGACGAAAAAAGATGGGGTTCCAGTGGGATTCGAACCCACAACCTCCTGCTTACCGAGCAAGAGCGTACTTAGATCTGGGTTCTGATTCCACAGGTTTCCCAACTTGTTTCTTTTCTTTCTTCGTTCATTCTTACTGTAATGCGATTTTCAATAAATAATACAAGAACTTGTAGGCATCCAATATTATACTTGCTAGATTCAACGCGAATTCTCCCTTGTACCTTGCAAATCACATTAGGTACCCCTCTACCTGATCTTAGTTTTTTTAATAGCTTTTCGATGCTTTTTATTGGTCGATTCACCAATGTCGATTATTAAAGTAAACTAAATAAATAAGGGAAAGAACAAAGACGAAAAAAAGTTTGACCTCAAGTGGGATTCGAACCTACGACCTCCTGATTACAAAGCAGACGCTCTAAACCTAAGCTCTGGTATTGAGGAGCCATAGCGACAACTTTCTCAATAATTCTTCCCTCTCCGCAAACCGTTCTCTCCCTAGTGTCTCCACCAAGGTTGCAAAAACTTTCCATGACCTGACCTTACTTCAAAAACGTCGAAATATTTGATTTTGTATTATGAAAATGTGCCAATAAAATTTATACAACTCAACTTTATAAAGTTGGATGGGATTTTAAAGGGTTCGTTAACGAAGAGACGCAAATTAATTACATTCTCATTTTCCAGGCTCGTGTTTCAATTTTAATCAAAATTCCAAATTGAGTTACAAACGCATCGTTCATAGAAATGGAAATAAAATAAAATACAATAATATTTTTATTTACAAAAGGAAAAAAAAAACCTGAATTTTATTTTTCCGGATTTCCGGTTCTAGAACACAAAAGGAGTCGGACTTACGTCCAGGTCGGTTTTTAAATTTGTTTATAGATTAGGAACATACACAACTATTTTAAAATCTTAAATCCTATACAGCCGATTATAAATCACCTAAAATATACACAAAAACGTATATACAAGCAAAAAACCTTACCTAAATTATTTTATTTTTATTATTTTTTGTATTTTTTCAAGCACAGTAGTGCTATTCAAGATTAAAATTACGGCATAGCAAAATATAGGAAAAAAATTAATTTACTTTGGACATACACTTCGACTAGAAGCTACATACCGTAGCCAACGCTTAAAATTACAATTTTACTTAATTACTAAGTGTATCTTTTTACAAGGATTAAAATAATTTTTTTTTTCTTTCAGGACAGACAAGTATTGCTTCAATGTTAAAAAATTAATTTAATACAGGAAAAACGATAAGGAAGGAGGAAAATTATCATTAGGAATTCATTTCGAACAACAGGGCGAAATAAAGTGACTCTCATCGTTTTTCCCGTGAATCTTATTAAGGATTGTTTGACATAGGAGCTTGCTAATGTATGTGTAGGTACAGGAGGTTTACAGATTCCTGGGAATAGACTCTCCAACTATAATACATTTATGTACTAGGATAATGAGATTTAAACAAAATTGGCTATTTTTGGTCAGGAGAGGATAAGGTGACTATTTTAGCCCTGCCATGGAAGGAAGTATTTTTGAATTATATTGAGAACAATATTTTTCTTAAATTTTCCTTGGGTGTTTTTATTTTATTTTTTGACGAGGGCCAACCTTTGATTCTATGGTTAAAGGCTATTCCCCTGAGAAAAGAAAATAAATTAAAAATGAACAAAACTGTGATGTGTATTCTGGTGAAATCTTGGTCCCCTTGTGCTCACTCATCTTCCCCAAAAGGGAAAAGACATGAAAGGGAAAATTTCATCAAATAACAGTGTAAAGAAACTAATATTTCTAAAAAGGCTATTATATCGAAGCTAACTTTTCAAAAAAAGAAAGAAAAATGAAAAATAGCCTCCTAAAAATAGTGAGCACCTTATAATATAATAGCAGTCTTAAAAATTATCGTATCACGAAGTAAATTACAATTTTTTTTTCTTTTTCTATGTGATGTCGGAAATTGCCTTTAACCAAATCTTTGAAGACGATCACCTCTGTCACGTAGAAAATTATTTTGAAAATAAAATTCGTCGAAATTGGAAGGAGTCTTTCGAAAATAATTTCTTTTTTTTCCGACGATCGGAGTTATTGGGTTCAACGGAAGATCAGGAATGCCATGGATGAGATAAGAGTGAGTGAAAATGAGATTTTCGACGCGGCCCCTTCTTCGTCTTCGAACTCTTCATACAGTCCAGGTTTCAGTTCTGAAAAGAAATTTAAAAAAATTATTTCAAGTCGGTTAGAAATAAAAATCATTGGGGAGCTTATACAATTTTTTTTTATAAGCTAGAGCTCAAAAAAACTAGAGCTTTGATACGGTGTATTCATAAGTTAAATTGTTAAATGTTTTTCTCGAAATGCTGTTTCGTTTAGGTTGATTTTTAGCCAATTTCCTGCTCACTTTACAGATTTATACGAAATATTAACGAAGTCGACTCGTAATGTCCTCTAATCGACAAAAGCAGGATGGAGGATTTAGAGATTAGTGAATTTTCATTGATATATTCGAGGTGATAAGGAGGGGGGTAATGGGCTCTGATGCCCTCAGCATCCCACATCTCCCCTCCCCTTCCCGTTAATGGCCAGTAGATGCAAGTTTCGGCTCTATGTGTTTGCATACGAGGTTAATAAGGGCGAAATGAAAAGCGGGCACTTTTCATTATTTTTCGTGGCCCCTTAATGCTCTAATAAAGTTTATTACAGCATTTTTCCTTGTTTTTATCGACTTTTTTTTTAATAGAAATCTTTAGAAGGCTTATAAAAAGAAAGGTTATTGGACTGTCTCGTTGTAACCGAGATGAAGGATTAAGCAGACCTTATGAGATTTGACCATGCGTATCTTTGTTTTTCCTACGCCATTTCTTTTTCTTTGAATCGGAAATCTTCTTTTTGTTTAAAAATATTCTTCCGGGGGAAATCTTTATTTTTAAAAGATTAGAAAAGGTGTCAGCTTTCTTTTACGCCCTAAACTTCCCCCTTGTGCGTAACTTCAGTCAAATCGATTTCCGGCACCAATCCAATCGGAAAAAGAGCGAAAAGTCCGAAAGAGGCCCCCATCTCATTTCCCTGATCGAGCTGACCCAATCGTCATTCTTGGGGCACTTCGAGTTTTAAAGGCCTCGACGTGAGATGGGAAGATAAAGTACCTTTTATTGGAGGTTAAAGTGCAGATTAGATTCGTGACACTGCCCAGAGTATTTAAATCCAATCAGCTCATTTTCATCAACTTTTATACCAACCAAAATAAAATTTTCAAGCCAAATTAAACAATGGCGGTCAGGAGAGCAAACAGCCTCTTTGAATGGAGCAAAAGGCCATCGATTGTTCATTGAATTAACGATGCATCATTTCAAAAAATATTCGTCTCTATGTTTGCACTGTGGAAATTTGTAAAAGGCAAACTTCGGAGGACAATTTTCATCTCCGTTATTATTTTTCGAATGTCAAAAGTTGCTCGGACGATGGAACTCCATGGAAGCGCAACCTAGGTTGTCTGCAGGTTTCCCTGCATTAGTTAAGAAATGACCTCGATTCTTTAAATCTTAAGTTTCAAGTTTCAAGAAACAAGAAAAGCGTTCATTACAAAAATAACCGATAAATTTAAAGTAAGTACATTTAAGTGATTAAAACTTTAGTAGAACCTTTAATTTTTCGAGGGGGTGAGAGAAAAAATACGTTGAGGAAAAACAAGAGGGGCCATTAACAAAAGCACTCTTTTAAGGTTGAGCCAACATCTAAGTTGTTTATGTTTATCTAAAATTCTCTTTGCTTTCACATCCAATTACAAAGCCCTCTTTCCTAATTGCGGGTAATAGAATTAAAAAAGGGAGCAAGGGTAATTTTCTTATGATAAACGACAATAAGTTTTCCTTAAATATTTTCCTTTATTTACCTCTTTGTTTAGCAGACGTTCCAGGGTCGATATCGTTAGGGCCATACTTCCTTCTTGTTTTATCTAAAAAAAATAATAATAAAAGTTACTAATTTTGCTTTATTATTCGGTCAAAAGTTGGGAGGGAAAAGTTTTTTTCTAGAGGTAAAAAGTTTCATTTGGAAACGTTTTAGTCTGAAACTCGCAACACTTCCTATTATCAATCCGCTACTTCTCGGTTACAACTTCCTCAAGTTATAATCAAATCTTTACCAAAAGTATCTGTCATCTTTATCTCGGGGATTAATTTCTTCGAAGTTATCAGATCGTTTAACCCACTTTCCAACCCCCATCCCTCCGTTTTCAAGTTGTGCCAAGTCGAAAAGTGCCCAAGTACTGATAACTTCGTTAGGATCCGCTTTTGGAAAGTCGAACTCGTATTTTTTCGAGAATCTCCGAATATTCACACATCTTGAGACGTAAAAAAAACTCGCTGAAAGGACGGATCCGGTCTTTTTATTTAACGAACCGTGAAGATTTCTACTCGAATAAACCCTCATGTGCAAATAATCCGAGTTTGTTCAAAGTAAAATTATAAGGACAACTGCTTTTCGACTGTATACGAGTGTTTTTACGTAAAGAGGCCGAAAGGCGAGGGTGCAACAAGTGGTCCACGGATCAGAGGGAATTTCGCTTCTAAACGCCTTCCCTCCCCTTTCGAGAAAACCGGGTTCCGGTTTCCTTTGAAAGACAATTCGGTGAGTGATACCCACCTTTGTGCTTCGGCCTGTGCGATTCTGGCCTCGGAACGGCTGGAACAAAGCAAACACAAACAACATTATTGTCAGTTTGGTTATAACTTATAAATAATAAAATAAACCTAAAACTAGTTTCTGAACAGCTCAATGCTTTAAAATACATGAAAATGCAGCGATAAGGATTATAAAGCGACCATAGATAGATACTTATCAAACTAGGTCGTTTGTCATTACTCATTATGGAGCAAATAAAAGAAAAGAAAAGAAAAAGAAATAATAATAATAATAATTTTTTATAAAAAAAAAATCAATGATAAATATGATCATAAAAGAAGGCAATAAAAAGGTAATAAAATGTGAATTGAAACCTTTTTCTTATAGTGTATAAACGAAAAGGACTTAAAATGTTTCCTTTCTGAATTTTATTCTCAACAACTTAAGACGCAATAATAAGATTACGTAGAAACCAACCAATTTTGTAAACCGCCTTTCATATCAGCTACCGTATTACTTCCTTAGGTGTTCTCAATTATGTTAATTTTCTCTCTGAGACTCGTGAAAACTTCGCAGCGGCTTCGGTTCATTACCGCTAAGGAGAGGAACGCCTTGGGGTTGGGGAGGCGAAGCCCTTCACGGGGTCCACACATATACGGTTACCTATTATTTCGGCGTCGATTTATAAACTTGTGGAAACTTTAGCCGGTGAGAAGTTTGTTTGTGGGGTCTATTATAAAGTTCATATTGGCTTGAGAAGTAGACGGTGCTACGGAAAGGGGGGGCATGGTTAGCGAGGTAATTGGAAGCGATTATTCTCAAGATTTCCCCTTATTGTACAACCGAGTCAATTTACTTCTTCAAATGTTACAAAATTAGAACGAAATAAGGGATAATCAGGATGGTTGAGCTGATAAGATCATAGGCCAAAGTTGCATGATAGAAAAGGAAAAGCTGCCTCATTGCAATAGATTTCGAGGAAAAATGAACTAAAGAACGCGGTAGTTCGGGATGGTTAAGATAGATAAGGCAAAAATGCCAAGGTTTGGTAGGTGTAACTAATGAATTGGGCAGCCAAGGATGGTTAGAGCTGATAGTCATACTACAGGAACAATACAGAAGGACATAAAGTGGTTAAGCATGATAAAATTAAAATGGCAGGTAAAAACTAAAAACAACTTATGAATAATAGGGAAGATTGATAGCAGAAAACTTTGAGGAGAGCTTTCAGAAAACTGGTGTGAGTGTCCGGCACTTAATAGTCAATACTGTAGTACAATTCTGTATTATTGGGAGTTCAAACAGATGGATAGGCAGAAGAGATACTCAGCTCCCAGAAAAATTTCTATATGTAGCCAAGGTGAGATGAGTAATAGTGATGGGGAAGGCAAACAAGTGGAATAAAGTTCTAGCAGAAGATTGGTAAGACTGCTAGTACCTATACTAGTGAGAGTAATGATATTAGGGAGGGCTTGCAGAAGACTAGTTGGTTATCGCCCGCAAAGCAAAAATATAGAACTGGGGCTAGGTAGCAAGGGACATGTTTGATACCTAAAGAAGATTCTATTGCCCAGTCAAAAATGATACGAAATAGGATGGTAAGAAGAAGCAGGTACTTACGGTAAAGCTTTATAGTTCCATCAGTATCCCCCAACGAATTTTTCGATACGCATTTGTAAGATCCGTAATCCGAAGGACTTACAGAATGAATCGTAAGCTTCATATTCACTTTATAAGCGTTGTCCAGAAGCACTGGTTCATACTTGGCTCCTGAAAAAAATTTTTAAACATTTTCAATAAAATTGAGAAAAAGAGAGAGAGAAAAAAAATCGGATTTGACAAAAGAGCTAAAAGACAGATCCAGTTTGAAAACTGTAATCGGACGCACTAATCCTAAATAAGTTTGCATAATCCTTAGAGAGGAAGTTTAAATCGAAAAAAAGAAAAAAAGTTTCGCCCTCAATCCGACACATGCAGACTAAAAAGTTAATATATTTAAATTGATTCGGAAAAAAAGAAAAAAAATCGAAGGTAAAAATTGACGAAGGAAAATAGAAATACATCTCCGCCTTCCCGGAGGACCCATAAAATGGAAAAACGTAAGATCCTTCCGCGATCCCTATTCGGTAAAAAGGTAAAAGGTGAAGGGAAAAGCTTCCTGTATTGTTCAGCAAATCATAATAAAATATTTATTTTCGAGTTGGATGGGGACCGATGTCTCATATTGGTTTCCGTTTAAGGAGGGTTACTCCTTTTTCCAGTCACCCTTTTGTCTCAATATAAAACATAAATTACGTTTACGAGGCTATTTTTAAATTTATGGGGATATATGGTAAAAGACATTTTAAGCTTTGTGTTCTTTCGGAAAAAAAGTTAAGTTCCAGAATATGCTGGTATGGGGGAGGAAACCCACTTGAACTTTCACAAAAATTCGGACTCTCAGACCTCTCCACTGACATAATATCCCATCTCCACGGTTTTGTCCACTTGCCCCTCTTAAGGCCTGTATCAGTAACGTTTTTATCCGAGTTTGAAATCGGATCATGATTGGACAATAAAATCAACTTATCAGCATCCCCCAGTCCGTTATTTTAGGAGGGGTTGGATAGTTGTTGTTTCTATTAGGGCCCTAATAAGGGGCCAAGTGGGCTCAGTCTGCCCTTAATTCCATTTCGAAGATAAGGTTTTCGCACGGAGCTTTCCCGTTAGTTAGCCACGCCGTCTGGAATCGACGATGTGACCCTCCCGTCTAGTACGAAACTCCAATCATTGCTCAATTTAAGCTCTTGAAATAAAAGATTGTCCTACGTGCTCCTTCCTAACTTGCCAATTAGGCAAATCTTAAAAAGCGAGGTTACAAAAGGTTTAAACTTCGTAACCTTGTGTTTTAACATATTGTTCCGGCATGGCGGTTTAATGATTTATTTATAAGGTGATTTTAGGGTCGTTAACTAGCGTAAAGTTAATTTCCCATACCCCCCAACGAAACTTGTCCTCTAAGTTAATCTTTGTTCTTCGATAATTGAATTCATGAAGGGTATAAATATTGAATTCAATTACAAGGGTTAACACGTGATTAATCAATTCTCTTTTTTTAATTATTGAATTTTCGTTTTCATTAATAAGTTTTCACGAATTGTATCAATTTCTTTAAAAGGATTTAGTCCCTACTCTAAGGTGGAATTCGTTAAACGTTTGAATTCTTTAACAAGCTTTTCGTTTGATTTAAATCGAAAATTCTATCTCTTTTTTGGAGGCCAATTTGGAAGGTCGAACGTTTGGCCTCAAATGACCCGCGACCTGGCACATTGATTTGTTGCGAAAGTATGGACGTTTTCTGTCTTAAATGTCCAAAAATTAAAAAAATAAAATGTGCTTCTCCCTACCTCCCCCTACTTTCCGCAACTTTCCTCCCCTCCCTCTATCCTCCCTAACTCCCAAGACCCTATTTGGTGCGGTAAAGATCGTGGGCTATAATGGATTTTGGCAAAATAAAGACACACATACAAACATAAATAACTTTTGCTGTATGCATAGACTAAAAAATATTGCCCAGTAGGTATATTTTTTCGAATTTTTAAAAAAATCGAATTAGAATTACATAATCATTTTTTTATTATTACATATTCAATTGGTTATTTTTGGCTTTACAAAAAAAAAAAGTTTTTGTTCTAAGAAAACAAGATATTCCTTTCAAGGGATCAATATAATGAAGTAATTCTAGACCCGAAATGAATATCGACTTTGAATAATAATACGATTTAACAAATTCGCCAGTTTGATTGAAATTTCACACCTTTTGAAACCTAAAAGGAGGTCGGATGACTCGGATAAATTAAACGGGAACATGAATTTTTGATACTTTGTTCTATAAAAACTCACCATTTGCAATAATTTCTCCTTTTTCACCAGTCCAATAATTTATCGACTTCGGATACGCTTCGGAATGACATTCTAACGTCATTTGTTCTCCTTCCATGGCGCCGACGAGTTGATTTTGTATCCAGACCATAGGAGGAACTTAAAATATTTTATTAGATATAAAAGATGGGAAAAGTAAATTTACAATGGACGATGAGCATGATCCTTTTGCTTACGCTGGGTGGTACACCGTTGGACGCTATGCACAAATAAGGTCCCATATGAAGCCTGTTCACTCTTGATATATTCAGTATAGGGCCTTCCACACTGGTTACTGAAACAAAAGAAAAATTCCGTTTAAATCACCTTTTCATGAAGATGAGTCGTAAAAGTGATACTAAAGTTGGGGTTTTAGTATCAGTAATAAACTGTCTAACAGTTATGTGTCACTACGAGTTTGCCTTCGATAGAAAATACCCCACAAAAGGTCAGAAAGTTCCCATTCCAAGGGTTTCGGACATTGCCCGATACTTCTTCTACCGTCCCCTTTAAATGGACCATTTGCCGCATCTAAAAGACACTCGGGCCTCTTAAAAGGGCTTGGGAAATAAGATTTCCATTATTGTATTCACGAAGTGTCAAAGAAACGACGGCAAAGAACTTGTTTTATGGCCTTTCGATTTGGAAAGGAAACTTTTTCATCCCGAAAAACAATCTTTTCAAATCTTTTATCCCCCCAGAGTCGTTTTTATACCAATAAAAGATTACGACATCCTCTCAAAATTAACAGAACTCATGTAATATAAACCAACCATATAAAAGCACACGTGTTTTCCCGGAGAGGCTTTTTACAAAATGAAAAATTCCACAAATTACTTCGAGAAATCTCGCGATTGGCATCTTTTAAGTGAATTTTTTTCTTTCAGGAAATTAAATGCTAATTTTTTTCTTTTTTTGTTCTTGAAGATAAAATGGGAGAGTCTAAGATAGGATAGCTTGTGTTTGACTTGTAGAGCATATTTGTTTTGACAGGGGCTTTGTTGAACATCTTTTGTTATAAAATTGAAAAGCGAGTGAAGTTAATCTGAACTAAAATAATACACGATTCAAGTTTAAACGTTTAATTAAAACTACGTTCATCCTAGATTTTCGTTTAAAACTATTATTAATTTGAAATTCAACCATTTATTCGGTAATTACCTAAAACACTAATGGCAGTTACAAATTGTATAGGTTTAATATAAAATTTTCAAGTGAACTAGAAAATACAAATATTCCCAAAATCGACTTTGAACTCCTTTTTATCACCATAAATATGTTGAAATATTTACCTTCACCAAGGAGGGCAAGGTTACTGATGACTGATGAGGAGAGTTTGGGAGGTGAGGAGGAAATCAGTGAGGAGAACGAAAGTTGGGGGGTTGAGGTGGAATTTGGGGGAAGGTGAGGAGGAAAGTTTGGGGGGGAGAAAAGTTATGGTATGAGGCGAGGAGAAAAGTTGGGGGAGGTGAGGAGGAAGTTAATGGGGTCTAGGAGAAAAGTAAAGTTTATAGGCTCCATACCACATTACTAAATTATTGAGTCATTGGAGTCTTCATGCCATTTTATCTTGATCGTTATTTCAGTTTTTGTCGAGTTAAATTAGTTTTAATTTTATTTTTATCTCAAACTTTAAAAAAGTTGGTTCGTGCATAAAATTATGTTGTTAACCTAATTTTAGACGATTTTATTGCGTACAAGACGAAGAACCTACTAACTCGGGATAATAAGAAAAATATTTAATTTTAATTTGCGTTTAATTAAGGGAAAGAGGTTTTTTAAAAGGATATTTTGTTTTATTTAAAACGATCGTTAAAAAAGAAAATTAATCGGAATAAGTAAACGCTCCAAGGGAGGAACAATAGTAAAAGGTCGGGAAGTGGGTTTTCGTAACGTACTGACCGTCCCATGATCCCATTATCGCCCCTCTTCCCTTTTTACCCCTCGCACCTCCGACGGGCTCGCCAAAAAGGTAGATTACAACGCGCCCGACTTGACTTTTCTCTTTTAATTACGCTTCTCCCTACAGAGGTGGGATTACAGATGGAAATTTAATAGAGGACCTTTTTTTTCCGCTTTTTTATTCAGGCAATCCCCCTTTTTTCTCATGCCCATTACCCAGGGGCAGTGATACGAATCCCATCGTTTTAACTCCCTTACGTCTCTTGGGGGACCCTTCTTGACTTTCTAAATGGTTAATTGCGATAATTAACAAACAAAAAATACACATTTTCGCTAAAAGGGTAATGGACGATAAAAGAAAACTTCCAGATTTTCAGATTCGATTGTCTTGAGACCGTTCAAATGGAAAAATAAAAATAAAATGGATAATAATCATGAAAACTTTAATTATTTTGTAAAATAAAAATCAAAATATAATAAAAATTAAAGTACATTAATTTTATTAACTAGGACGACGTCAAACAAATAGCAAATTGCTTTCAAGGGACCCCCCCTCATCATTCTTTTGCCCTTCTCCCGTTACTTGATTAGTCTAATCAATAAAAAATTGAAAAAAAAATATTTTTTAATAAAATTTCATGTAATTACTAATTATTAAAAGGGGGAAAAAAAGGGAAAACTGGACCATATGTAATGAGAAAGCAGAAAATTTTCATTTTACATAAAAACAGAAAAGAGTACCTATGGGGGAAGCCCATTATTCAAACTTTCACGAAATTTTGGGGTTCTACAGGCCTCTCCACAATTACTTAATCCTACCCCACAAATCACCCACCCTTTCAATACTTTCCCCACTTCCACCACATACAGTACCATATAACCCCCTCTACCCATCCCTCCTCATACAACCTTCCAGCACCTCATCACTTTTCACCTCCCTAACCTCCTCAACCTTCTTCCTGCTCACATAACTTCCTCCTACCATGTCCTCAATGGTAATTGAGATATCTTAGGTCTTGGAGTAACAGTTACTTGAATGAATAGGAAATTAAGAATAAGTTTGTAAAGAGATGTCTTGATCTCATAATTAAGCGTTATCGTACATAAACACACGTTTAATTTTCTTTCCAAACAAAAGGCAGGCTGCGGGGAAAAGTTGAGAAAGTGAGTCCTCGGGCGCAGTTTCCCAATATCACGTGACAGTTTCGGGGAAGATGGTGTAAACGATTATCTCGGGAGTTGTACGTTTTAGGGTCCTGAGGGCGGGGGAGGGGACAAGTTGGAACCTCCTAACCCGGAGAGTAGCGGTTAGAGAAGTCGGAGGGATGAGGGCCCGAGCAAACTCACTTATTTCCAACTAAACACTCTCAATTACAAAGCTTGAAATTGGTTTTAGAGAAAGATTAGAGTGTAATTTATGTCCTAGAACTCAAAAGAATTAAAAACTGTCAATGGATAAAGCACAAGATCCAGTTTTTTAGAAAGACTATTTAAGAAAAAGCATTTATTCCCTTTTATAATCCAAGAATACCTAACTACTTAATCATTCTTTATAAATTTTTGAGGTGTCACGGTCGAACGGGAGTCATGATATCGCGTGATTATGACCCGCAATTGACAAATTCTTGTCGTGATTCAACATAAAATATTGCATTTTTGACCTCATTAGTATGAAACGACACCATCAAATCTGTAATTACGCCCATTTATTACTCATGAAATTTTTATCTTTTTCGCCCAATATTTTCGGGACGGTTCAAATTAGCGTCTATGAATTTTAAGGGAGAACTTTCTGGGGAGTGCGAGTTTCAAAACTTGTGAATAAATAAAAAAAGCGATTATAAATTCAAAAGCTATAAATAATCACAAGTAAAAAGTTAGGAATCGATCAAATACTCGATTAATTTGATAATTATAGCGAATTAGGCTCGAGAAAAATAAATGAACTTTTCAAAAGTGGATTTGGGGCTAAAAAAAAGTGACTTCTGAAACCGCACGAGGGGCGATTACGCCCAAATCCCGTGTTCCGGTTTTGTTTGCTTGTTTGGATTTCAATCAGACGTAATGACCAAATCCGATCTGCCCTGAAAACGGGTTTTTTGCCTTTGTCACGCGTGTCCCCGCGTGATAGATCCGTAACCTGTTTTTTTCTTGGTAAAACTATTTTTCGACCTCAGAAGCTATTGAATAATTCGTCCGTTCTTGGAAATTTGTTTATAGACTTATTTTATTTTATTCACGCCAAATAGCACTCACGATATTGCTTTCGAAATCATTGTGCAATGCTATATTCAAAGGCTATATTAACTGAAAAAAAAAGTCCTATATTTTCGTGATCCCCAGAACGCCCTGATCACGAATATAGGTATCTCCACAGCCTACAGCCTTGATGGGCGAATTTCTATATTTTCTCTGCTACCTAAATCGACTTCCCAAAGGAAGTCAAGCACATTTTCGAGCTGGATATGTAGTTGTTTTATCTTTCGTGAAGACAAAACGATTACGCGTAATCCTTCAAAATTGGCTTTTTGAGTTAAAGTACACACGTGCCAGTAGCGAGTCTACGGGGGCGTTTTTTGTCCGTGACAACTCAGGGCATAAACCTCTTTATTTCCCCTTCCAAACGTCGTGAAATTTGCCTCGGAATGCTCTTGTCAAAAGCCCCAAGGACAACAAAATAACCCCTCCGTACTTTCCCCTACAACCTTTTCCCACCTCAGACTGCATTATTCAACTGAGGGTACAAAAAAATTTCCTTGTAATTGAGAACAATTTTGTCGATGTACCCTCGGAGATAAGATCCTACTCACGGTGAATTTTAATAACTTGATATTTGATTTCTCAATTTCCTGACGCGATAGAAAGGGGGGAGGTTTTGAAATTAAAAGAGGCTTCTACTCCTGTCCCTCCTTACATTCCACGCCTTTCACTACTTAATTTTCTATTCTTCAAATGTGAAAAAAGGGGGAGACAACAAATCGATCGGAACGACGTCAAAAGAATGCAAAACACGGGGCGGAAGTATGAGAATTGCTTTTATTCAACTCATTTTCTGACCGAGATTTAATCAAAGTCCATACCTGACGTTTTTTATAAAGTTAAAACGGGTTTTAAACAAAACGGAGCTTTTTTTGGTCAGATTTTCAAAAGGTCATTTCAGAGCTGCAATTTTAACAATTCTCGACCTCAAACTGAAGGTCTTTTGCCAATACAGGGTCTCCTTCACCCCTTCCTAAAATTCCGTGCTCAAGGGTATTGTGTACAATATGTAACTTCATTTTTAAGAAATTTAAATTTTTTTTTTTTCTTTCCTGGAAAATGAAGTTTAGAGCGAAAAACATTAAAAAAACGAGATAGAGAAATCTGCTTGAATGGTTTGAACCCATTGAGATAACTGAGAACAGGTGGCGATGAGGATACTTGGAATGATGTACATAATGAGTGTGAGAATATTTTAGAATATCGTACAGTGAGCATCATAAGTTTTGAGGAACACAAAAGAGGTGATATTTATGTTTATTTTGACTCACAAAGTAACCCGTGGAAACTTCTACGTTGATTGTAGAAAATAATAAAAATCGACACAGAAACGCACTTATACCATTACTTGGATTTTAACTAATCTTCAAACAAAAATAAACCTTTTTGCAAAAGCACAGCGGTTAAAATGGTTCCATGTTATATTTTAAATAAAAACATACGCCCTCCTTCGAAAATGAATTATTCATAAACCCATATTTTTAGAATACAACGTTTTGTCCAAAAACGTTAAGGTTTCCTTTGTGATTTCGCTTCACGTTGGGGAAAAAAAAAGGTCCTCTTCTAGTGAATTTTTCATTTGATTGGCTTCTTTTTGAGGCCCTTTTTGTTTCTTGAGTAAAAATGTTTTTGATAGAAATTACTAAACGCTTAAACGTTTAGCCCTTCTTGTTTTTTAAATAAATTGACTTGCTAATTTTTCATGATGGGAGGGATCCTTATCTACATTCCTTCCCCCTCGCTTTTTAAATAGCCTTGAGTTAAATGTCCTGAATCTATTGACTTTATTGGAGCTTCATAAAGTACACACAAAATATTTTAAATGGTTATTTCATTTTTCAGCGTGGGATTTTCCTCCAAGAATGTAAACATGGGCTCATAATAAATGAATAGAGGTCATAAATTTAAAACTTTTTTTTTAAACAAAATTCTATTAGGATACAATGTTTATAAAGAAAAGAGTTTTTGAGATAAAAAAACATTTCCATCGCCACCCTAGACATGATCGCTCCCATAAGTGTTTTCATCTTCCCCAAGGGGGCGATACCATCTTTTTTTGAATACCACAGGTCCATATTATTTTTAAGATATTCCAGAAGGTATCATTACAGAAGTCAAATTTAAAAATGATAAAAGGCCCCCCTCAGATAAATTTTGAAAAAGTAAAAAAGGAGCCTAAAAAAATGGTCTCATATTTTTCATTTGCATTTAATTAAGAGATAAATCTACGTTTTGACCTCCGGTAGATTTGCGCTACGCCCCCCGTAGGGCATAGTTGATATTAGTTTGCCTAAAGCCACCAGAGGGTTATTAATACTCACTTTAATCCCAGGAGGACACCTGGGAGAAAAAAAAACTGGCTTTTATACCGGAAAAAACTTAATTCAAGCCCTCCCGACCACATTTTTTTGTCGGTCTGACTTTTGTTTTCGCCGGGTAATTCCAAGAGCCCAGTGATTTACTCTAAAAACGTGTCTGGTGGGGTCGCGAAGGATTTGCCTACATTACCCCCTATCCTCTACCTCAGGGGGACCCCAGGGATCTAATAAAAACTTGTTTCGGACTCCCTTTCCAGTTATTTTTTTTTCTTTCACTCTTTACGCCCTGTTAATACTAAAGGCATATACGTGTATATTTTAGCCCTTATATTCCTTTCGAAACCTTATACATATGCGAAGCAGACCGCTCAGGATTAGCCTTTTTTACTCTTTCTCTCTCAAAGAATTTTCTTTCTACAAAAAATAATTATGTAGGTACTTTCGCCTCCGTGCATATTAATATTTAAACGGGCAAAGGCAAAACTCGTTTAATCTCACGTAAAAGCCTGGTGAAATAATTTTAAAACCTACTTTGTAAAAAAAGAAAAAAATTTTATTCCTTTAAATTTTATAAACAAAATTTGAAACTTTGATTGATAAACTTTCTAATCAATCAATCGTAAAGAGGGCCTTTTCTAAGCAGAATCAAAAGGGGTGGAAATAAACGATAAATGATGAAAGATCGTGAGATAAGAATTTTCGAATCTCCTCTCCCTCATCCATTTGAGAAACACAAAGTCCGAAATTCAAAGGGGTTAAAAAGTCATTCCGAGAAAATCCCTTTTGACTTGTTTTAAAAGCATTGGTTCGCCTAATTGCATTTTCCCTTTCGATGAATATAATTTATTTTTTCGTGACCTCTATCATAAACTCTGTATTGTGGCAGATGTGTAATGGAATCAAGAAATTAATTCAAAGGATTTTGTATTTTTCACGTTTTCGTAAGCCTCTTGATTTCGTCTCTATTTTAGAGGATGTGAGTTTTTGGTTCAGTTGTCAGGACAGTGGTGGGGGAGGCCAGATATGGATGGATGTGGAGGCCGCCTATGGATGGATGTGGAGGCCGCCTATGGATGGATGTGGAGGCCGCCTATGGATGGATGTAGAAGTCACCTATGGATGGATGTGGAGGCCACCTATGGATGGATGTGGAGGCCGCCTATGGATGGATGTGGAGGCCACCTATGGATGGATGTAGAGGCCACATATGGATGGATGTAGAAGTAACCTATGGATGGATGTGGAGACCACCTATGGATGTATGTAGAGGCCACATATGGATGGATGTAGAAGTCACATATGGATGGATGTGGAGGCCACCTATGGATGGATGTGGAGGCCACCTATGGATGGATGTGGAGGCCGCCTATGGATGGATGTGGAGTCCACATCCACACACAAAAAAAAATTGAGGGTTGTGGGGGGAATGGTGGGATTGTTTAGTTGGAGTAGTAGTTGGAGGTGGGGTTTGTGTAGAATAGTAGGTACGATAGATTTGTGACAGTTAGGGGAATTGAGAGATGAAAGGTAGTGGAGGGAGTAAATTTTATATTAGTTGTGGGAGAAGATTTAATGAAGTGGGTATTCAGGGAATAGGTTACTTTGATGGGTAATAGGAGGTAAATACTTGCAAAAGTATTGCAAATGTGCCCATCTCTCGGTACAGTATTGTTTAATTGCCTACAAAGTTTTCATCAATTTTTTTGGAATACATTATCTAGTTAGTAGCCCATAATGGAGAGTAAAAAAAATTACGATTTTGGTTTCTTGATGACACTCTGTGAGTCAGAGGGCATTTTTTATGGGGTTGGAAAAGTTGTTAAATTTTTTAGACCATTTTTTATTATTATATTCGAAGGAAGGAATAAAGCAATATAAATGCCGAAAAGGGCGTAAGGCCACCCCTCGGAACACTTGAAACTCCTTAATACTGCTAGTTATTCAGTAGCCAAATCCTCGCGTGGAGTTGGGAATCCCTCGGCTTTTATCACACTTAAATTTCTATCAGGAAATCCTTTTTTTTAGAAGGGGGAGGGAGTTAAAGTGAAAGTGAAACCCTTGAAGAAAAAAAAAAATGACCGCGTTAGGTGTCGGATGGAAGACCATTTCTTCTGAACCCAAAAGCTTTGTTTTAAAGTAGTAATTTTTCCTCAAAACCCCTTTTCCCGAACTCGGGGAAAAGCCCCATTCTTGACGGTTAAGCAGTTTTGGCGTAATGGAATTTTAGGATCATTGACTCTATTAAATCTTTTCTTTTAGTTATTCAGAAAGAAAGAGAAAAGGAGAAAGAAAAATTTTAATCTTAAACTTTTTCAATTGAATTTTTTTTAATTAAAAGCATACCTTCTTGTCCGTTTGGAAGGGGAATCGGCTCGCCTCCTTCTCTCCTCCACGTAATATTGGGCGCCGGAGATCCTGATGCTGCACATCGAAAGCTGACATTGCTCCCTTCACGAACGACCATATCCGTACTCGTCCCGTAATCCAAAATATCAGGCGGAACTGTTCAACAAAATTAATTAAATTTACAAACAAGTGTCCAAAGCACAAAAGCAACGAATGGAAATAAGGGGGCATTGTATAAGTTTACCAGGTGACCGGGGCCAATTTGACACTGATTTCAATGACAAAAGCTACAACGGAGTAAATTATAATGTTGTATAACAATTAGGGCTGATTACCATCGTGTCGTCCCCATGAGGATATTGATTTATGCAAAATTGAAAATTAACTTAGAAGCTTTTAGGCATCTTCAAACTAAAGACAATCATTTCAATAAACAACAATTTACATATATACAAAAAAAATACAAGAGGAGATAAAACCATCGTTTTCATTTTATAAAAACGTTATGGTGAGATAAAAAAACAAAATAAACATTATTTTATAGTCCTAGGATTGCATACAAATTGTTGATATCATTTAAATTTAAAGAGAGCACCTTAATAAACGTGTCCCTTTTTATATTTTTATTTAAAAAAAGATGAGCTATCAAAAGAAAATTTCGTTGTATTTCGAGATTGACGTAAAATGTAGGTAAACATAAAATATTTCGCACATAACCATTAATTTTGAATTATAATCAATAATATTACGTCCCCGTAATGCCCTTTTAACGCGCTAAACCGATTAAGGGAAAAGCATTAAAGTTCGAGGTCGATTTAACATTTACATCCAACATCAACAAAATAGTTTGGAGGATGTTAATGGCTCAGTTTTTGACGAGGTAATAAAAAAAAGCGAAATCCTTAAGTTTATTCAAGTGAAATGTTTTGATGCCCTTCTGAAATATATACAATAAAAGAGGAAAAAAAAGGCCTATGATCCCCTTTATAAATGTTATTCTGATCAGATGCACCCCCTTCGGTATATAAAAAAATCAACCCTCAAGTTTTATACGACTGTAAAAAGGGTGGAAGAGGAAACAGTAATATTTGAGTGACAGTTGCAGTCAGTCTTGAATGACGCAGACAAGACAGTTGTTTTCTGAAGGAGAAAACGCTTCTCCCCCTCCAGCATCTGAGTGCAAACACTAAAATTCCACATAAAAACAATCAAAATAAAAAAGAATTTCTTGCAGCAGAAAAAAAAATAAAATCGGTGGCTATATCATTTTATTGAAAAAGATATGAAAACGTGTGAGTCAGTTCCTCAAATGTCGAAAGGGAGCAAGTTGGTGTCGTTGTTCTCCTAACTGCGAACTCGAATCTGGTAGGCACCTAAATGTATCTTTAGAAGGGGTTATCTTTGAGGGATAATGTCACTAGGAAGACTAATGGCAGCTGTTTTTGTTAGTTGCCAACGCATTCATATCGAGTAAGAATAAAATAAAAGGCCTTTTTTCCAATCTAGAAAACTAAGGATGATCCGGTTTGGAAATCCAATTGTGCATGTAGATCGGTTTCCAGTTGATGGAGTCCAACTCACTTCACCAAACATCGATTGTCACTTCCAAAGGCGAAGGAGGGCTTAGTGGAACCTTCCATGTGTCAGCTCAGGAAAGAGTGATGAGGACCCGACTAGACCTTAGCATAATGTAGAACGAACAGAGTGGGAGGAACTCCTAGGGTTGAGATACTCTAAGCATAGGGTGTGAAACATCTTTATGTTCATTGAACGTCGAATCTAATAGATCACGAGTTATCTCCTCACGTGTCTTATTCATCACCCTTCTCTTATCAGAGGCTGTCCGCCCCTTTTAATCTCGACGTAAAAATCCGGCGTAACGACATCACTCGATGTAACCCCAAGAAAGGCTCAAGCACTCGAAAAACAAATATTTCTGTACACGGTATTCGAAGAATATCATACGATCTACGATAAGGGACACGCCAACGATAGCGGCTTGATTTGTAAAGGGATCATTTGTTGAAAATGAGTCGTTCACACGATCCAATCGAATGTGAAAATAGCCTGTTATCGAATACAGTCACGTTATCAATTGGGGGTGTTGACATCAAAAGGATTATGTAACAGGTTTTTCTTGTTTATCTCCTTGAGATCATAGTTCGTCTGCATCTTCTTCCAGATTAGGAAGTAAAATTTTATAGAGGGTTGAAAAAAGGATTAAAATCCCATAAAGGAGTGAAATTTATACGGGAAACGTCATCTCTCTCCGTAATATCCGCCCCTATAAAGTATTCCTAATGAAGTCACCAGGTCAGTTAATTAAAGCTCTTGTAACAAGGTGTAAGATTCGTCCTCCTTCAACAAACCCCGGGGATTTCAAAAGGAGCCGCACCCCAATAACATGTAAATTTGGGTCCTCTTCTCAAATCCTTGAATGTATTAGGTTAAGATAGCGGTGTCGGGTGTCGAGACCGGAGGGGGGGCGCGGGTGATTGGCCGGCAGTGACATGTGACATAGCATCACCATTAAACCCCCGACCGAACCCCGCCACTTCCCACCCCCATTTCGGGTTTTCCAATCCGAACCCACACCCGAGTGCTTCACTCAACCTACAGAATCGCACCCTTCAGAGATTAGCTCTCTGATTCATTCCGGCCCTCTTACTTCAACCTCCCCCAACCCTCTTTAAACCATTCTCACTTGAGTACTAACAAATGTGCTTCTATTTAAACCATGTCGTTTTAACCTAATTAAATGCTCTAATTGACAAATCAACGGCTTTCCAAATCAAACTGTATGGTTGAACACTTTTTCGAATTAAAAAACCTGAATAATGAACTCAATCTGTTCAAAAAGTACAAAATTGGCCTTCACGTAGATGGCAACAGATGCGCTTATTAACCTCGACCCTCCAGAGTAACCTTCTCTTTTCGTTTTACTTTTGGAAGTTGGTCATACCTTTTTCCTGGTAAACATGACGTTTTAATCCTCTTTCATCCGTAGCCCATCAATTCTTTAATGATTAGTTCGATATTTCGATGAAGAGCTAAATGAGATGTGCATTCCGCTGACGTCTGACGGAACGTCAATCAACAGACAAGGGCGTTCACTTCAGCTACTTCAGGTTAAGTGCTTTATGATCGAGGATCATCCTCAATCGTTTTTCCTGGATCCTCTTGATCCACTGATGGCGTAGCACTTCCACAACTTGGCAACCTGCCGAAGAATTAGGGAACTATTCATCCGATTTCACTGACGCTAGTAGTGAGCAACTGTCCTCACTTGGTTGCCAGGACACTCCTTTCGCTCAGTAGAAAAATGGGACTTCCATTGGTCTGCGCTATGCCAGCTATGCTCTACACTACCATAGAGATTCCATCGATTCTTTTTTTCTTTCCAATCTATCACATCAATTGTCAAGGAAGCCTTACGAAAAGTTTTTTCTTATTTTGTCTAATTGTATTACTCGATATCCTTTTAGCGTATTACAATCCAGTCCTAAGAAACATTGTAACGGACAACTAAAAAATCGTGTAAAAATTGATTGTTAAGTAATAAAACAATACTGGTCATCCTGATTCATTTTGTGTAAAATCGTACGAACGAAATACCGGCCATAAATCTAATATAATTAATGGAACCCAGTTTCCATTATAGGAGTAATTTATGAGGAATAAGTGCAGTAAATTAAGTGTAATAATTAGATTATTTTCTCTTCGTTTCCAAGTGAAGTTGTTCAGGTTCTATCGGTATTTTATCTATTTATAGAATTGGCAGTAATGGATAGGGCAAACAAGTAGGACCCCTAGACAAGGACAGTGATCGAATGGAAAATAATTATCCGACCCCTTCACATCCGAAATCTTCCATCCATTAGGCCTCCGGTTTTTCCGCCAGATGAAGATTGACAGGGCAAACACCCCTTACTGCCATCTGCTTAATTTGGGATAAGAGGGAGATTCATAAAAAGCTTTGAATGAATTTTTTTTTATGTCTCTTTTCTCGTATTAGCAGCAACTTCATTTTACGGTATGGATTCCCGATTATCGCATGAGTGGCAGGGTGAAAATTAACGTCGGACGTTCCGGATCGTGGCTTCTGGAAACGTTGACCAATCAAAGGACTAATTGCATAAAACAGTGACCGCGTAATTCCCTAAAGTGTGAGCCAAAATGGTCATTTCCAAATTTAAATTGTCAAGGGGATCTCAAAGTAAATCGAATTAAAAACAAAACTCTAAAAACGATTTTTTATCAATCCTGAACGTAAATTAGTAAAAAACGTTCACCAAGTGTGTACGATTTCCATATACCCTAATTTCGTGTAGGTAACTTGTTCACTATACTGTATGTACCACTCAAGCTATTTAAGGTTTGATTCAGTAAATATTATTTTTTTATACAATAAATAAAAAAAGGTGGGATACCATTTCAGCCGACATGACATACGCATTAATTTACTAAAAAGTCTCTTTTAATCAATACTTTAATTAAAAAATATATATAAATGGAAAATAAATTCGAAAGGAAATAAAAAAGAGTTGTATAGCCTAAAAGGGGCTCTTTGAACCATTTCGAAAAGGGTAATTGGCGACCCTCCTTTTAAAAAAGAAGTGAACGCGAACAGCCCTTGAGCTTATCTTGTTTAATTAACCGTATACGACTCGATTTCTCTTCCACGATTTATATCAGGAAAATGTTTTTCTTTAAATTGGGTCAAAAACGTCGTAAACAATAGGAAAAGTGAGAATATTCTCGTGTGTGGGGGGTTTATATCGACTTTGTGTGCGTAATCCTCTAAGCCCTGGGCTCGACGCGATTAATTTCGGGTAGACGTTGGTGATAGAAGCATTATCCAGTGATTAATTCACTCTCGTGGGGGAGAGCACATTTTAAACTGAGGATTTAGCGGACCCCCTTCTATTGAATATGTAAAAAGGTTTTGAGAAATTTTTTATTGATTTATTTACCGACGACGTCTAAGAAGCCCACTTGGCTTTTCATGGGGTCCGTGTTGATCTGGCACATATACCAGCCTCGGTCGGACTGTCGGAGCTCTTTTATATGAAGATACCACGTCCTGTGGTCCGAATGGGTCACCCCAATCCGATGGTTTTTCGTTATCACGTGACCATGAATGGTGAGTATCGTTTGCGTATCGACTCGCAGCCACGCCACCTAAAAAAGAAAAAAACATTTCTTAAAATTTGTCGAAATTATCCCTTAACTGGCTAACTGGACAAGTAATTAATCCACTTCAAGAATTTTTTTTTTTCTATTTTCGCTTTCCCGTGCTTTTCCCGGGAGTTGGCACGGTCGGGCTAATTGGTCACGCAGAGCCTCCCCTACACGCCAAGCCCTCCATGCAATAGACAACGAAGATTTTACAAATATTTGCCTCTAAAAAAAATTAAAAGTTTTTGGGAATTGATAAAATAAAATCTCCTGGGAAAAGGATCCGACATCGGACAAATATTGGAAGAGACGAGGGTTCGAAAAACAGAAGTCTTTTCTATTTTAAGCCTTTTCAGGGAAGTAAATTATGTTCCTTTTTCCGAAAATGCTAACAAAGAGATAAACAGAGAACATTATTAAAGACCCTTTGGCGTTTATAATGAAGGGTGGAAAGGGAAGACAGAGGGGGAAAAAAAAATCCCCGAATTAAAAGACAACAAATTAAATTGAAAAACTTGACTCCGGTGTCTTCTTAATTTTTGTTTATTGTATGCTCTCTGAAATGAATTTTCAAACGACACGGAAGACCTTTGAAATTAAATTCCGCAGAAGGCACGTACATATTCCGCTGGTTAGGACGAGACCTGAATTTGTTTACTAAGGCCACTCACTTAAAACAAATTAATTCCAAAGCTAAAAGATTTTCCCAACGTTTACATAAATTACAAAAGTTAAAAATAGATCCAGGAAAAACTAATATTTTACTTCGATGGATAAAGGGGGAGGTGATGGGAAGGTAGGGATGGTGGCAGAGACTGTATTTGGTGTGGATAGGTCTGTAGAGACCAAAATTTTTGAGAAAGTTCGAGTTATGGGGTTCCTTCTCTTTACTACATATCTTGTGAAATTAAACTTTAAAATAAATCTCTGATTAGCCTCAATGAGACCGGCCTCAATACCCCCTTCCTTCGGAAACCAATATTAAATTGGTCTTCAAGTGTTAGACTTTTTTCTCTTCATATACACCCTCACGATTCTAAACTTCACTAAAACATTGAACACGTTGAACGTAAACTTTTATCAATAAAGTTACCCCTTTACCCTTGAGACAATAATTTCAAATTAGGTATTTATATCCCCTCTCTTAAAAGACGAGTTTACTACACACATTTTATACGCCATAAATACGTTAATTTAACACATTTCTAAGGGGAGAAAATGGAAAAATGTTATGTTGTAAATGGGGTAATTTGTAAACGTATATGAATGTAAATATAAATTTTCCTGTGTGAAGTATGGATGGGCATAAAAGGAGAGAACGTGAAGTTCCTACTAAGTCGAAAATGCATGTCGAACGATGTAAATACAGTGGAACCTGGCTAAGTGAGAATCGCAGGGGGACCAGTTATTTTTCTCAGTATCCCAGGTTTCTCATTACCCGAGTTTTCTCAGTTACACAGGTGACTAACAAATTTTTCTCACTATCCCAGGTATACAGGAGGACAAAATTGAGTTAGCATTAAAAACGAATTTATTAACAGATTAATAAAAGATTAAGAGTGTATTAAAGGCACCGGTTTTACAATAGTATTCTCCGATTATCTCTGGTTCTACTCAAAATTTTTTAACAATTATTTTTTTAAATTTCGTTGATTTTTAAATGCCTAACTACTAATGTGCTCCAAAAAAATATTTTTCCAGATTTTTGATTTTATTTCTTGTATAAATTAAAAAAAATCAAATTCGACTCCATTAGGAGTATCTTCAAAAAATATTAGAAAAAACGAGACCAAAAAATCGAAAATCGGTTCATAAGTTCGGGAGCAAATCGGAGAATAAGATTATTCTATTTTTTCTCCTAGCGAAATATTTTTTAGGAGCAAGCTTGTTGATCGCCATTTAATTAAAAAAAATAAAAAAATGAAAAAATTTTCACAGAAAAATTTTGAGTACAGCCGGAGATACAGGTTCGGAGATAGCTAAAACCGGGGGCCTTTAGTACATTCTTAAATACATTTTACTGAAAAAAATCTGTCATTTTAGTTGCCGAGAGGAAAAAAACTTTTCTTTTAGGCATGATGAAAAATGAAATAAATAAGCGTGTAAACAAAAGACAAACAATCTGAGACAGGATTACAGGAAATAATCGATATCTAATCGATTATCAAGTGTCCCCGGCTCTCTGATTGGCTGTTTGTCACGTGACATATTCTAACCTTTAATAATGATAACCTTGTCTCAGTAGCGGAGGTAGAGGGAAGGAGATTTTCTCAATAGCAGAGGTAAATATGGTAAAAGAGGGGGAAAAAATGAAAAAAAAAATTCTCACTACCAGAGGTAAAATTATTCTCACTATCAGAGGTTTTTCGAAAGAAAACGAAGGGACCGCATTTTTTTTCTCACTAGCAGAGGATTCTCAGTACCCCAGTGTCTCACTTAGCCAGGTTCCACTGTATTGTGTAAAACGGTCAAGGCTGAATGTATTGGAGTCAATTTGAATGCCTCCCTTTAACAAACCGAAGGGAAAAAAAAAATTGATATTTACTGCAAAGAAAAGCTTTTTTCTATTATTTCCCTCCTTTTCTTCTCTTTCTACCGCAGCACTCACAAGATACCCGCTATTACTTCCCCCTCTTCTTCTCTCTCTTCTTCTATTCTTCACGACGTTTCTTTTATTTCCCGTGGGCCTTAGTGCGGCCCCTTTGGACAATACTCCTTCAATTAGGATCCACCTATAAAGGGGTTCCGGATAGGAGGAAAAAGGGAGGAAAAAACTACTCGGACTTTACTATACTCTTTTTTTTTTCGGACTAGAGGAAGAGAGATTTCCATTTATATATGCTTGTTGGTGGGAAATTCAGTTTTTCCATTTATATTGGTGTACGTGCCTCAGTTTAAACGGCTGCTACCGACGGCCAACTGTATTGTCATGCATTGCTTCCATTTCCAATCATCTAATCTTTTTATAAAAACCCTTCTTTTATGAATTTTATTTGACCACTATTAAAAAAAAATTAATTAATTAATAAAAACAATTCAGTACAAATAAATATTTATTTAAAAGAACTGTAAAAATAAAATTAAAAAAATAATTTTTCTGCGAACAAAAAATTTTAGCAGAGCGTGGTTTCGATCCACGGACCTCTGGGTTATGGGCCCAGCACGCTTCCACTGCGCCACTCTGCTCTACGGGTAAACACCGTCAAAAAGAGTATTATAGAGCGCAACTAAGCTCTAGGGTGGGAAACAATTTTTTTTTTTTGCTTTTAGGTATTTAAATGGTACTTAGGTTATTTATAAAATTACAAGTATTCTTTGTCTAGAGATACCAAAATTTTACCCCAAAAAAATCAATCATTTTCTGTCAAAACATTAAGATATTCTTACTTAAATTCGAGTGTTTATTTACTTATTATTTATCAGAGTGTTTGAATATCTTATTTTATACAGTGAAACTTCCCAAGCGGACACTTCCAATTGGCGGACACCTCCCATAGACGGACAATTTTTTTTTGTCCCCGTCAAATTGATATAGGAAGCTTTTAATATGATAAAATTTTCTAATAACAAGACATCTAATATGCTAATATGACAATGCTTTTGCCTAAAAAAAACTTCGAAAAAAAGGGAAAAAAAAATTTTTTTTTTTTAAATGTGTCAACGTAATATGTAATCCCTTATTTGACAACGTCTGTGTTTTATCGGATTTTTTTTTTTAATTGAAATTTTCGACAAGCGTTTTAAGACAATTTATTTATGGTTTAGATCTAGTCTAGATAAGTAACATTGACATGTGAATTGTTTTAATTTATTGCATTTCTTAGAAAAAGACGCTGACAAGCGTTTCAAAACATATTATTTATGGTTTAGATCTAGATAAATAACTGACATGTGATTTTTTTTTTTTTAAATTTATTCCATTTCTCAGAAAGCAATTTACTACCCCTACATTCTGATAAAATGAAGAACCCATAATTTAGTTTTAATTCTGGATTCATCGAGTCAATTTGGCTCCAGAGAAAAAAAATAATAAAAAACTGTCTTTCAAGGAAAAAGTGGAAATCATTAAATTTAATGATAAAGAAAAAAAAAGTAATGTAAAAAGTAAGTAAATAAAAGTATAATGTGTTCGCATTTTATTTGGAAACTTCTCATAAAAGGACACTTCTATAGGCGGACAATTTTTTGATCCCTATCAGTGTCCGCCTATGGTGAAGTTTCTGTAATTTAACGTAATTTAAAGCTCAGCGAAATTAACTGTAATTTAAAGCTCACAAAACAAGTGCAGGGCTTCAAATACATACTCCCTGAGGTATCTCATTTGTGCCTAAAGTGAATTTTATTACGTGAGGAAAGAAAAAAAAAAAACTGTAAATATTTTCAAATTTAACGATTGTCTCTTGAGAGGTTGTTTATGTTCACCGTGTTGGTAGATAAATTAAGATTTACATATTTAAACAGTCCCTCAAGTATCTTCTAGGTGTCCCCTTAATTTTCTCGTTTCCCTACGATACGATAGTAAAAGGGGGACGGGTGCTATTTTACAGGGGAGCAAATATTTGTCTTGTCTATTGCCGAAAGGGGGAGTGGTGGATATACCACGTGCGAGCTATTGTCTTCCCAGATAGCGCACGTGGTGTTCAGACAATAATCCGCGGCTAGCTTCAATTAAAACACGAATGTTAATGAACTCATTGTTGAGACACACTTTTAGGCCCCTCAGGGAGGAACACTATCCACCATATCGCTTACAAACGTTTTAATTAATTCCCTACTTTCTACTTATATAAATCCATCATATTAGGACATGAAATTGCTTTTTAGATAAACCGGAATTGCACTTGACCAACGCTTGATACTTGGGAAATTCTTCTCACGCGCCCTAGGAAAAAAAAAGATTGATGGATCGTTCTTGATAAAAAATAAAGCCTTAAGTTAGAATTAGCTTCGTAAAAATTTTTCACAGCTCCATGCAGTCGATTGAAATCAAATATTTAAAATGTTTTCCCCTAATTTTAAACTTATGTAACATTGATTTCCTGTCCATTAGGCGTGAATGCTATTTAGAGTTTGGAACTCAAACGGTCAGAAATTGGAAAACTCTTCTCCTCATTTTGAGGGGTGCGAAGGAATCTAAACGGAAAGAAGGGAGAGGCTTAAGATCTTTAGACAGGACAAGGCAATACTTTTCAATTAGGTAAGTATCCAGTTTCTTTTCTTATAAAGTATAACTTTTAAATTGAAATTCTGATTGAAAATGGTCATCCTCGATTACATTTTTACTTGACATTCAAAAAATTTTGAAGAAGGATAAAAGCAAATAAAAGTTTAAACCCTTTAAACTTCCGAACACTTTTTCAGTAGGGAGAGAGGAAATAAGATTAGAAAAACAATTTTAAACCCAATAAACTTTTTTCTAAAAATATTTTAAATTAAATTAAAAAAAAAAAGTAAATAAATAAAATAATACCTAAATATTCTGCAAAATAAAAATTTTAAGGGCACCCTTGGGTGGACTTCGCCCCTATTATCAATGCATTTTTGCTTTCCTTTGGGAACGCGTAATTACTTTAATTATCAATACTTTTTTTTTTTTTAATTTTTCAAGCGTGTTTATTATGCATATTAATTAATTTTTGAAAATATTTTCATTCGTGAAAACCAATTTGAGGCCCATTTTGATCGACTTGGTGTCCCCAAACATGCACCACCTCATTCGTGGATGTGGGGGAGACTCAGATTTAGGATCAGTTTCAAAATGAATTCTCTCTATTTTACCTTAATAGACCATTAGAGAAAAGGAAAGTCTATTATTGCGCAGATTATCTTAAGTCACCTCCCCCCTCCTGCCTTCCCTTCACATTTAGAAGGGAGAAAGTGTTAAAGTAACAAGGGCTTCATTTAAATGCTGAGCCCTCCCTTCCGCGATGCCCTTTTATGATTGCACTCGCTCAAGAGACGCATTAGAAACAGTGACTCATCCTAATCCTCCAGTCATTAAAATAAGAAAACCTCCTTTTCCATACACCTTAATTTACTCTCATTACCGTTCAAAAGAGTATAATCCTTTTTGTTTCATTACAGACTTTTGACTTCCACAGGCTTTTTTAATGTCTCCACGTCAAAGAAAGCGTTAAGAGGATTTCGGATTTGGAGAAAAAGCTTCTAGGATTTTTATTTATTTATATTGAAGCTTTAGTTTAGTGTGCAGCTGACAGGATAATGTCCGGTCGAATTATCTAGATAAACACATTAGAGCCGCCATCTACATAATTGCTATACAGGCCCTAAAAAAGGCAATGATTACCCCAAACTGAGGTATTTTATAGGCGCCTAAATTTTGCAAAAAGCGTTTTTGTATAACGAGATTGTTAAAATGTTTAAAAGAAGCAAGAAAATGATTAATTGGAAGGTTTAGAAGAGAACGAAAGTGAGGGAAAAGCTGTACGAGAAAAAAGCGATAACAAGGTGATTATCGAGTTTCAATAAAAGTTACCTACATCTTACATTTTGAAGTTTTCACTTCCTAAATTATCTTTATACCATCTGAATAGGTCTAGGATAAATCATCTATTACATATTTCAGGTTAAAGTCTCTCAATAGTGTTAAGAAAGCAGTAAAAATTAGTTCCCCGTGGTTATTCGGGTTCTATTCATGAAAAAGAATGGTTTGAATTGGGAAAAAGAAGTTCCATTCTGTTTCACTCATAAAAAAAAATCACTTAACATTTTAATCTGATCAGCGTGCGTCACTTATCGCTGACCTCCCCTAGTACTTGGTCGAGGGAAGGATTGAGCGGAGTAAAGGGGACACAAATGAAGGCGTGAAATAGATAATCAACCGGCTGACAAAGGCAGACAGACAATACTGGCCTAAATGTTATCTTCCCCTTCAGTCCTAATTTTTTTTTTTTCGCCCTTCCTTTTTATCTTTAACCACGCTCATTGGGCTCGAACATATTTTCTTTCTTTTCTCCTATTCGAGATAACAAGGGGAGGAAAACTTGATTTTTTTCCGCATAGTAATTTTATTTTTATTTATCTCTTAAAAAAATAATGTTTTTCTTCTTTTTATGAGATGTCATTCAAAAAAACTGTTGTGGAGATAAACGTCGTGGAGAATATTTGAATTCGTTGTTAGGACCATCCCTCTTGTTTTAACAATTAACAACTTCAATTTTTGACCAATTTCACTTTCAAGCTGGAATTTGTATGCATGAAAGTGACGTTTTTCCTTCTGTCCACTTAAGAAAAAAAAGAAAGAAAAATCAAGTCACTATGACGGGAGTTCCTGAAGGTTGACGCGCGCCGCAATAATTTTTCTCGATGGCCTTCGTTTCCTAAAGTTGTGTGAATGGTAACGTCCTAACAATGGACGTCGGACGGACCATTTCCTTTGATCGCCCCGGGGGAAATGTTCCAGGTGCGGGAATTTTGCAGGATATTGTCGTCCCCTCTGAGTTACCGTTTTAACCTCGCTCACTGAAAATACTACCCCATGATTGTCAACCGAGATTCAATCCCTGTTGTTTTACAGCGCTATAACTTCGATCTAGGATTAAACGAGAAAAAATTTGTTCTGCGGCCTTTTTTCCCCCGACGATTAATAACACCGAATCTCACCCCTAAGTCTAATATAGTTTTTCATTGAGACTCGTGCCTAGGCTAACACACGTGAGGAATCAGAGCCGACATTCAGTTTGATTTATAGAAGCACTAAGTCACCCCCTCTTTTCTATTCAGCGCTTAAACCGGAGTCGGAACCGTCCTTAGGGGGGAGTGGTGAAATGTCATTATAAGCCCCCAAACCGAAGTGAATATCGACGGAGGGCCTTTTATTTGACCCGAACTCCGACTATTTGTTATACAAATCTCCCTTTTCTACTCCTATAACACACATGCTGAGCAAGCGAAAAAAAAAACTTTTCTATTACTATTAGAATTAATGAGGCAACCGTTAAATTTATAGTACTTTTTATTGGGTCACTATTTTTCGAGAAAGATTTTTTTAAAAGCAAAATAAGTAAAAAAAGGTCCAGTCGGAAACACTTGCAAAAAGTGGAAATTTCTCAAAAAGTAAGTTCTGTATATCCCTCTCTTCCAAACTAAACCACCACCTTCCCACATTCACAAACCACCCCCAACCTTCCACAATTTTACCCACTTATTCATCACCTCCTCGACCATCCCCCTCCTCTCCCTAACATTCCGCCACCACCCTCACCGCTCACCAACATATCCATCACCTCCCCTACTCTCCTGGACCCTTCAAACCTCCAAACCCTTATCTTCCCTATCTCCCCCACTCAACCCCTTTTCACCCAACCATCCCCCAAAAATTTTGTTGAATATTCTCCCCAGTCCCCATTGAAAATTTCTTTTGACCTTTTGACACTTTAAGTTTAAAAAAAAAAACTAATCTTAATTAAAAGTTGCTTTTTCTTTTTCCAGATTTCAATGTTGATACTTACCGATCGTCCAATTATAAAGGAAAATATTATATTTTTGGTCAATGTTTATAACTTTATAACTTATAAGGATCATTAAAAATAAACGATCTACACAAGCCTTTGGGTTAATAACACGATTTCGTTAACTTTTTAACGAGGGAATTTCCTTGACTTTTAATTTTTTTTATTTTTTAGCCAATTTCCGGAGTATAGTGGTTGTTAAGTTAGAGACTTCGTTATTTATGATCCTGATGACCTGAGGATTAACTAATGTTCCATTATAGCTCTTTTACTTTTCATGATACTGGCCGGTAAAAACGTGATATCTGCAATATTTGATTTTTTTTATTGGGTTAAAAAAACCATAAAGGGTTGGAGGGAAAATAACAAAAAAGACTATTTGTTTCCCGTTACTTTTTCAACGTAGATTCAAGGAAGAAAAGATAGACTTTTTTTTTCTGCGGGTATACTTCGGGGACCTAACGTATGATCCCAAAGGAAAATAAAAGAAAACGGAGGGAGAAAACCTTATTCTTAAACATTACCCCACGTCGCGTCCTATGTAAAAGAAAAATGAAAACCTGTCTGACTGTCGATTATGTTGATATCTTCTTATTTCCTATAGATTTCGTTTGATGTACAAAATATAATGGTTCAAACATTGTTATTGAATTCGCTCTTTATAAAAAAAGTTGTTTTCTCCAACTTGTTAGCTGTGCTTGTTAAAGTTTTTTTTATATTTGAAATAAATAAAAGATTTCAATTTAAAATGGAAAAATGGAGAAAAAAATTTTTTTTAAAAGGTTTTTGTTCAGTTTTGATTTGATTTAAATCAAGAGAGACATCCTATTCATTAGAGGAGTTTCTTGTCGGGAAACGTTGTGAGCTGTCAGTAGGAGGGTGGTTGGCGGAAAGGGTTGTTCGGAGGGTGAGGGACTTTGGAAAAGCCACTATTGTTGGAGATCAGCCGCTCCGGGGTTTTTGAGACGCAAGACAAACAGATTCGAGTCCTGTCCACCCCCAGAGGCTTTTCTTCAACATTTCTAGCGTAACCTCAACTTTTGGGGATCGGTTATTCGAAAAATCGCGAGCGAAAGAGTTGCAGAGTAGGTGTGAATATCAATTACGACTTCTGGTATACCTAGATGTGAGTCTGCTCATTTTCATTAAAAGAAAGATTTAATTTAATCTTGACGTTTTGAGATTTCACTTCAAAGGTCAACTCCCTTCCCCTTCCGATAATAAAAGCGGATGCTTCAAGAAATTTCCTTGGAAAGTTCATGTTTGAAAGTCTAATCCGAATCAAATATTAAACGTTTAAGCCTCTGATTAGCGTTTCAAGGAGGAAAACATGGCCGCTAAGTAGCTCACTGATGATTCTCACTTAATTGCTCAAAGGCGTTCAACTCTGACATCTATTTGAATTCGAGAAAGCCGAGTGAAATATCAAGATTTTCGCCAAATTATTTTTGACAGGCCCCCCTCATTAAAATGACTCATCCTCAACAAAAAGTGACTTTTTACAAATAAACTTTTAAATGATTTCTTTTTTTAAATTAGTTAACTTATACATAAAATCAATTTAAATTCGATCAGTGTCTAAACATAGAATTTTATCCCTTCAGTTATAGCCAGAATTATTAAACATTAGTTAAAAACTAGTTTGATTTTGAAATTTTAATTTTGACATTTTGTAGTTTTGATTATCGAGGGAATTCATAACGCTTTAGCATTGCTGTAAATCGGGCTAATTTGCGGTGCAAATTGTTCTGTTCCGTTGGCTCGGAGGCATAGCTAACTGTTAATTACGAGAAGCAAGATAGCGGATTAAACAATCGCGGTCTGTGGACGGAAAGGTGGGTAGGAACTCCGCATAGAGTGGCCGTCTCGGTTGGTTCTAGAGGTGCAACGGGGAAAGTCCTTACTAAGGAATAGACTTCGGTCTTAATTTTCGAATTCTGGTGTTTTTTCATGGAAATTTTTTTTCTTAAGAATAATTTTTTTTTTTCTTCATTGCGTTTTGTCATTTCTTCGTATCGGATTAGGCAAAAAAAGTGATGTCGAGTGCAATTTTTCAAAAAAGAATTAAGATAAAAGATGTTTTATCTTATATAACGATGCTTTCTCATGATGGATTCTGAGAAAGTGCAGATTCAATGACTTTATGTAAACAAACCTATACAATGTGTTTCCACGAATTTTTTTTGTCCGTCTTTTACCTCTCACAGAGAATTGAACGTTAAATTAAAATGAGATCATTCTCGATTTAAGAAAGAAATGCGTTACTGAAGTTCGACTAGACGAATTTGAACCAAAAAATTTCGTGGCTTCAAAAAACATCAGTCCTTTTATGTACACTCCGGACAATAATTGTAAAAAAAAACGGGAGGAAATCTCCCTAAATCTCGCTTTAAAAAAAATCTGTATTCATTCCGAAGTTTTGCTTATTTTTTAAGGATTTTTATGACTTCCCGCTTATAGCGCTCTTTTTACTTGGTCCCCAAAAGAACAATATAAGATTTTTGGGTTTTTCTAATCAAAAATAGATGCTTGGTTTTAAATTTTGGTTTTTGATCTTCAAAACCGAAGATTTTCGAATTGGAATGATTGTTCTTTTAAACTTTTACTTCTCATAAAACGAGTTGACAATGGGAGTCTAAATTATCACCATCAGTTCCCTCATCAAAACCGTACGAAAGGACGGGGGACAGAAATGCGTGTTGGGAGTGATAAAGGATAATTTACATATTAAGTCCTTTATGGAATGGTTAATTCAAGTTGTTTGTGTTGTAAACAAAGGGTTGCGAGAGAACCCTTCTGACATTCTCTTCTGGCGAGCACTTAAACATTCATGACCCTTATGCCGCGGTTGAAAGCGGACACTTTTTTTTTCTGCGAGTGTTTAGCCTGTTTTGTCTTTATTTGACTATTTTTAAACGATTTGACACCTTGTTTTTGTACTAATTTGATACTAGATTGGTTATTTAGAGGTGAGATACGTGTATGAATACAAAAAATTCTGTAGGGATGAAAGAGTCAAACTAAGCAATAGAAATCACACGTTATATACGTTGTGTTATAGAACAAAGGATGATTAAAACAGATAACGTCTAAACGACACAAGAGACAAAAAAGGGGACTCCGAGCCTTAATTAAGGTTAGATTTTTTGTCTGTATTTTTTTATTTTTTTATTTAAAAGGTATCATGTTGAAACCGTGAGAGGGTTGAGAGATGTATGGCATCCTGGGGTAATCCGGGCAGACGTGCTCTTTATACGCCCATCTGGGGTCGTTAGGGGGTGAGCCTTTTTCGTAAAAGCGAACTAGACTTGCTTAAAACAGGTCGGAAGAGAAAAAAAATTTTAACGATACAAAACGGACACAACCGGATGAAAATTATCTTGACCGCAATCTTCGTCCCTGCCAGGAAAGTAAAATAATCGGGGGACAAAAATTACATTTTATCATATGATGACTAAAATAAAACTTGCAGGTGCTCTAGATAAAAAAAATCATCGATCCATCATCAGCAACAAACCCCAACTTACTTCAGCTTACAAGAACACTTATTTATATAAGGAAATCACAATCTTCACAATTAAGACCTCCTCAATTACCAGACATCACAATAGCAACGATTGCACGAATCCCCTCCCACAACATCCCCTTTATCCAACCAATCCTAACTTTCCCTTTTCCAGGCTAACCACCTACTGCCACCAAAGGCCTCAACTACCACTTCCAGGCCACCCCTAATTGCTTACCCAAATCCTACATTATATTACCTCTCCAGCCCCAACCCAAAATGTTGACCCACCCACCACTGGAACAACTACCTATTTAGGGCCTGAATCTCCCAACAATAGTATTAAAAAAAATTTTAAACCTCGTTTTTATTTAATTAATTTAAAACAATAAATTAATGAAAAGATCAAATATCATATTTTATCCATGCATGTGGATATTATATATGTGATATATTTATTTAATCATTTTCCGCCATCGAAATGAAAACGATATTTGACACATCATTGTACAGTAAACAGATCATTAAACAGATTTCATGATATTTTTTTCGAAGAAGCCTATTGAAAATCTGTCGTGAAGGGGCGGAAAACGCGGATTGATGTGCGTCGTCTAAGACGTACAAAGCATAGAAGTCCCTGAAGGGAGTTCCAATCATTTATAATTCCCACAACTCAGCTTACGAGAGAACAATACCCTGGCAGATAACCTTCCCTCCTTGGCGACTCTGAATGATTGATGACTCCCCAAGTAAGGAAGCTAAAAGTGCAAAAAAAAATCAGTCCTCGTTGCATCTATATCTTTCAGAGGCTAAATAATAAATTACCTTTTTCACGAAAACATTTTTCCTTTAATTTTATTTTAATATTACAAAAAAATTAAATTGTTAAGCATCTTATTTCGCTTGAAAAGTGCTCCTGATGTGACCTTATCAATTTTTTTAGGGCCGTGACATTAAACGTTATTATTGCCTTAAAAAAGGGGTCTTTTTCTTTTATAAAATTTCGATCAATAGTTTTGTCACTGAACTATAAAGCTGGTGTCCCTTATTTGGCTCAGATTTGGAAACCCTGGGGTTACTGGGACGTTATAATGAGTGCCAATGTTTCACAAAATAGGCGATCATAAAGAATTTTGACAGACAATTTGGATTTTAGAGTTTTTAGACAGACAAAAAAGGTCTTTACAGGGATACAAAACTATATTTAAGCTGAACAATTCTACAGCATGTGAAGTGAAATATTTAGAAATAATGAATGCATTGGGTGAATCCAGTGATAATTTATTAACTCGTTCGTTAATTCGGAATATGGAATGGTTGGGGGATGGGATGAGGGGTTTTCTCTCCGCCCGAATGGAAAATGTCGCGATGACTCATGGATAAAGCGCGTGACGGAAAAAGCTCGGGGACCGGAAAGAGTCGCCGCCCCCATTATCAGCGAACGCAAGGGCCCCTGCAATATGATAATATTGGTTTATGTACATTGTATTTGGGAATGGAGTTGAATAAATAAACCGTGTTACCTCCCTTTCAGATGATTCCCTTTGTCACAATCATTTCGTTATTGGCTTATAATATATTTCGACTCCGTTGATACAGTTCGATCTCCTTTGTCTTTCAATGAACAGGCCAACTACTGTCATTGTAGCATTATTGTTGTATCATTTTCATGTTTTATTGATCCTCAGAGCAGCCAGATCAACAAAAGTGGTATCTTCATAATAAGCGTGAAAAATGGGCGAGAATGACAATTTGGAACAAAAGGGCGAACCTCTTTTTCCGGAAAAGTAAATAGGGTTTCCGTGTCTACTATCTGAAATCAGGCAGATAGAACTGCGTTGCCTACTAAAGTTGTTACAGTTTACAACCGCAGCTCGGTAATGAGCCCCACAAGGGCAACACAAATAAATCCCCCTTTTCTTCCCCTGTTAGATAAAGATGGTACCTTCTCTCTCTTTTTCGCGCTCAAGATTAAGCGACTTCATCTCTTTTATAACCAGCAATGGGTAAGAAAAACGAGAGTGTTACGTCTACTTATGAACCCACACGCATCTTGATTTTCACCTTCGGGCATCAAAGAATAAACGGTTGAAAAGCTGTTCTTTTAGCGAATATTTGAGTTTGAAGCTAAATATTTATTAAGTATCCTTGAATGAATTCAAAGAAGCTGACTTCATTTCTTTGTAACATTTTTATTGAAATAGAAAATTGTTTTTCTATCTATTCAGGAGTAAAAAGGACATCTATGAAAAGGGGGAGGTCGTGGGAATCGAAAATGAATCTACCACTTGTTCGAATTCATCAGAGAGGCTGCCAGGAGGGAGGGCTCTTTACGTTCCTTTTGTATACCCGTTTTCTCTCTCGCTCGCTCTATTCTCCCGTCTCTACGATTATCGACTTCCTAATTGCGGTGGTCGACGTCCCCCTCCTCTCGAACAAGCCCATTTGAGAGGATTCACCCACCCCCCTCCCCGGTGACATTTTTCACCCCCGGATTTTCTCGAATCCCGACCCCTCTTCCACCCCCTCTCACTGGGCCAAATGTCAGGCGTGCATTAGCCAACACGGGCCATCCCCCCCTTCCCATTCCTCCGAACGGTACAAATGTCAATCTCATGTCAGTGCACTGTGGGCGTGGAGCAAACACTTCGGCCTCTCTAAAGCAATCAAACCACCCCGGCCCATTAAAAACAAAAATATATAAAAAAAAATCCTTTGATATCGCTTTTGAACACTTTTATGGTGCCAACTATTTCATACCATTGCTATTGGATGCAATGGAGTGTTGGAAGCTCCCACTACTTCTCATGATTTCGACAACCATAACGAATAATCACAAATCATAACGAATATTTTCCAAATGAGTTAGATCCCTTTTGTTTTTAAACAATTGTTCGGATTGTTAAACACGAGCTGGGGTTTGTAAATGAGCCGTGGATTATGTAATCAAGAGCGAAGAGTAACAATCGAACATAACTTAGGGGTTGCCCGGTGAAAAGGGAGGAAGTTAGGCAATATACTTTTCCATCCCCACGGCCCAACGATCCCTTGTAAAATGTCAGTGTGAGTCATCCTACCTGGGCTTAAGACCCTAATTGTGTTTGTAGTTCCCGTTACCACCCTCCTGTCGGACCCGAACAATTGCGGTTCGTGCGACTCCTATCGACTTACTTTTAACTGTCACCTGCGGTTTTCCGAACAAACGAACGTCGACATTATTAAAACCAAAAGATTCACCGGCATCACCAAAAGTTCTTAATTTATACAATGCAACCTCTTAACGTCTTGTGGTACAAATTAGGTTTTGTAAAATACAACAATTCATTACATTCAGGTAGTGCCAAACCGTGTACGCTCGGGAATATTTCTGGCTTCTCTCCAACAAATATCCCTACCGCAAATGTATACACACGCTCTGGTCGATAACCCATTGTAAACCTGATTTGACAGCTTTGTATATTCATTTCCTTTCTCGAATATTGAATCTGGATCATTAAAAAAAAAAATTTTTTTTTCAATCGTTGTAAAGATTTCTAAGGTTCTTTTCGTTTCGAATCCAATATCGAAGCGATTGCCTTTATAAAAGTATATGGGCCGAAGAGATTCCAAGGGATTCTTCGCGGGGGCTTATAAAAAGCGCTCTCTTTCGCTTGACCCTACTTGCAAGCTGAGAGCACTGAAGGAAAAATTCACCTCCCAATCGAAGAATGTCGGTTCTTGAATAGCACAAAGTCGACAAAGCTTCTTTAAAAATATACAGAACTTTCGATATTAATCAAAAACATGGTGGAGTAAAAAATAGGGGGCTAAAAGAGGGGAAAAACAATGACCCTATGATACTATCTAAGATAGCATGTCACCAAGTTTCCAGTAATTGAATTTCTTTCTATTACGTGGAGGAGAAAAAAGATTTTTTTTTACCTTGTAAGACGATAAATCGTCGACGACGCACTCGAGAGTCGCTTCCCGCCCGACTGGGACCGTCACATTCGTTATAGGCTCGGCAAACTTTGGCACATCTGAAACGCAATAAATTGTTAATGAGGAAAATACACAAATTCTGATTGTTTGCCATTCCGCGTGGTGAAGTTTTGGATGGCGCTACAACTTCTAAATGATCAAACTTGACTTGATAGTTTTCGATGTGTTCAAGATATCAAAGTTTATTTAACTAGTTCGTATGTCAAGAGTCTTCAGGAATTAACTAAAACGAGTCTTTTCCTGAAAAAATAAACTTTCCAAGGCGGTAAAATTTTCTTAAGAGGTCTTCATTAACCTGATCACGGTTAAGGGCATTCTTCCTACTCCTACAAGTGACTTTTATAGGTTTTATAGACTCTATAGGTCGCCATTTACATAAAAATCACGATCCCCTTTACCGTTTTCTTTAAGAAACCGAGGATCCTCCTTGTATATAAATTGACTAATAACGCTCCCGCGACCGGCTCAAGCTAAAAGAGTGACAAATTGCCAATACTCGTTGAATATAAAAATGTAATCTTTACAGGTAAATTAGAATGATAATTATAAGGAAAAAATAATTAACTTTTAGAAAAAAATATCATTTTTTCTACTTTTCTCTTGATTGTCTGAAAATTCAAACAATTAAATATTCAAAGAACGCTTTCAAATTAAAATTCCAAAAGCCAGTCATGAAATTTAACGGTTTTCCGAAGGAATTCGTGCTTTTCATGAGACGTCTAATTATTTTGAGAAATGAATTCGTAATGGAATTTGGACAAATGAAATTTTTGATGAGTTTCCTAGATCATTTTGTTATTGGGAAGCAAAAAGGGGAGGTTGGGTAGGGGTTGAGAGGATGGGGAGTGAAATGAGAGTGGGGGGGGAGTTCAGGGGGTTATCCTCCGGGCTTGGAGACCTATAATTCGTGATCAGGGTGTTCTGGGAATCTCAAAAACGTTTCTTTTTTTTAACTTTGTAGAAACGCACACAAAAAATTTTTAAAACTTTGAAAGTTAATCGAGGTGCGTAGTTTATTACAGGGTTGGGGGGTACGGTGACCCTCATGGACCCTCGCGCCGTATCTCCGCTACGTGATCCGCTTTTTGAATCCGAAATTAACTTCAGCAACCTCGCCACTACTCACGTAATTAGTGACTACCCCACCCACCTTTAAATTGCCTCCACTGTTTTCAACTGTTTTATATGTTAAGTAACCCCCAAGTTTTCAAGTCCAATCAGACCTCCGCTTTTGTTTAACAAAATAAGACCACTTAAAATGGCAAAATTAATAATTCATATGCGGCAGTCTTCGGGAAAGGGTCGGAATCGTCATTCGGTTCAAATGCAACGCTTCCAGTTGCAATTTTCCCAAGTGAAACACAACATCTGCGATCATGAAAATAATTCAAAGCTTTCAAACGCGAAATTAACACAAATTCTCAATATGTTAAAGATCATTATTATACACAATCCTATCGATTTTCCTCTCTAAATACCGTGGGTAGGACGCTAATTGAGAGTATCTCATTAGTTAAAGAGGTTTAAGTCTTATCCTATAAACATTTATTTTTTTATCGTAAGCTACCTACGTTTTGTGTGTTATAAATCGTGAGGCCAATAAAGCTTAATTGGTAAAGGTTCCAATATAAAGTCCGAAACTACCGGAAATCTCCCGTAAAAGTTGTCTCGAAGAAGAAAGACGGGAGTGTCTCGAAAACGCTTTTCGAGCACAAAAGTTACCGAGTTTTTTTTTTTATGGTTTTTTTTTTATTCTCTAGTGAAAAATGAAAATGGAAGAGGAAAAAAAATAAAAATTTGCATATTTATTCACCCGATGAAAAACCGAAAGGAAATAAAGGCGTTTTATAAAGGTTGGAAAAATAATGGAATTATTTTGTTAAGAGTTAAGCCCGTGGTGAGATAAGGGAGGACGGTTTCGGTTGGCTTTTTTTATACTGCACGCCGGTGATAGAGTTCGGAGTGAGCATATAACAAGTAAGGTTGGGCGGCGGGGTATGGGAATCTTCATGAATAAAAAAGGGTTTCCCGAACGTGTTATCTCTGCCGAAACCCACTCTATCCTGTGAAGGCTATCGCGGAACCGACCTCCCTCCCCCGCCGCCGCACTTCAAACAACTCGTTGTGACACGAGAAAGTTTCACCGTAAAAACGACTCCGTTTTAAAATTGAGACCTTGATTTTTACGCTTAAAAAAAGCCATAAACCTTAATCGGCTAGGGAAACTAACTTGGCCCAGTTAGGAACTTCACAAAGGTAAAATCATTTTTTCTTTTTCTTCAAAGTTTAAAGTATAAAAATTTGCATAATTTAACAAAAGGACGATGGAATATTTGCAATTTATTCATTGAAAACTACTTTTATGATAAGACGATAAGTCTACAAGAGCTTAAAACTGAAGGGTTGTAAAGCACTTCCTGGGCACACATAGACCACCACTCTGAGATGCTGTGAAATACTTTTTACCAAACCTAGGTCTTTACCACACCAAGATACTCTAAAGTACGCTTTGCCTCACCTAGGTGCTGTAAAGTACGCTTTGCCACACCTAGGTGCTGTAAAGTACGCTTTACCACACCTAGGTGCTGTAAAGTACGCTTTGCCACACCTAGGTGCTGTAAAATACGCTTTACCACACCTAGGTGCTGTAAAGTACGCTTTACCACACCTAGGTGCTGTAAAGTACGCTTTGCCACACCTAGGTGCTGTAAAGTACGCTTTACCACACCTAGGTGCTGTAAAGTACGCTTTACCACACCTAGGTGCTGTAAAGTACGCTTTACCACACCTAGGTGCTGGTAAGTACGCTTTACCACACCTAGGTGCTGGTAAGTACGCTTTACCACACCTAGGTGCTGTAAAGTACGCTTTACCACACCTAGGTGCTTAAAGTACGCTTCACTACACCTCGGTGCTGTCTACAATTTATTCCCACTAAATCTTCATATTGGCGATTTTTCGTCTAAAACCTCCGTCGTTTTTTTAATTAGTTTAAAACCCTCTAAAAAGCTGGTATTTTGATAAATCACAGGATAGATGGAGGTAATATTTAACGAGTTTTACATAAGGAATAAGAGCATACATGAAGTGGGTGTTTCGGGAACGACAAATGTCGTTTTGTTCAACATGCAACGGATCCTTTTCCACTCGCGAAAGTGTCTTTTATCACGCACTTCCTCTATTTTTTCTGTCGAATATCGTCCTAAGCAAAATCAAAGGGTTGTTTTTATTTTTTATCCCAATGAAATTCGACAATCGGAATCGGAGGGTTAACAAAAACAACCGTTGTCCCCCTTCCGATTCTTTTGTCCGGCGTAACTGCAGATTGGCTCAATCTTTACAAAGGGGATTCCCTTTCTATTTTTCCTTCCTTTTTTGTCAAAGAGCGCTAAGGATTCCCTTTTGTTTAATTTCCAACCATCGAAGAGAGTCAAAAATCAAGTGGGAAATAATGAGAACAAGGGAAAACATCGAATAATGTGTTGAGACGTCTAAAGATTAATGCCTGAGACTATTTTTCTATTCCATGCAGTATCAGGATTCCCTTGGGGTAAACGTTTGAATGCGCCATCGCATTTTCCTCCAACAGATAAGGGAAAAAATGTCAAAACCCTAGGGATTTTTCTATTATCCATTCAAAGGAGCGATTTCGCAGTATGCTTTATCTTTTTCACTTATCGACGGAGATTCGCCATTATTGAATAAATGGATACTGTCAAGTTTAGTGGTCGAAGGGGAGAGTGTGGGAAACACGTTGAGCAAATTTCAAACAGATGACGCAAGTTAAGTATCTTATCCTTCAGAAACTCGCCGTTCCATTTGTCAGAGGCTTTTCGAGTTCGATAGGGGAGAGGACTGATATCCGCACTATCGCCCCTCGTCCCCAAATAAACCCTCCCTACCTATCCGTGATAGAATAAGACATTAAGGGGACACAGATCTCGGAATTCGCCCTATCGAAATAATCAATAAAACGCAACCTCTCCGCATGGGGTGACTCCAAAGGTTTTTGATAATCCGACTGTAAATTGACAAGGTTAGCTTTAATCGTATTTCCAGTGCGTCCGATCCCCCTGGAAAAGGGTGCATAATCGAATGTCTTCACGATACAATCAAAGCCAAAGCTTGATTCGAACAAATTAGATCGATCTATTGTTAAAAAACGTAATTGTTTTATTCCAGGGCAAGGATAGAAGAATAATTATTTTAAATATTTTATTGGGAAGTTAAAATTTAAATGTAGCAAACTATTTCGCATATTGTTGAAAGTGTTTGGGTGTAGAAGGTCTCATTCGCTGTCAATGTCTCTGTCTCTGCCGATGTCTCTGCTGATGTCTCTGTCTCTGCCTCTGTCGATGTCCACGTCGATGTCCCTGCCGATGTCCACGTCGATGTCCACGTCGATGTCCCTGTCTCTGTCTCTGTCTTGTCTCTGTCTCTGTCTCTGTCTCTGTCGATGTCCACGTCGATGTCCCTGCCGATGTCCCTGTCGATGTCTCTGCGATGTCTCTGTCTCTGTCGCTGTCGCTGTCTCTGTCAGTCAGATTTTAAAACAACCAAAAAGAAACAAATTCTGTTTATTTTTTACTGTTTTTCTACACTGAAATGTGTTAAGTTGTAAATAGACATTTTTGGTAGGATGCGTGTATCTTCATGTTAAGGATGATTTAATCGCTTGGAGGAAATTTCGTCGTCACTGATTAGCGGGCTACCTAAGCCAGACAGTAAACAATGTGAGGTCTGACAAGAGCAGACGTTGGAGGCAATCTAAGGAAATCACTCAGCCTATCAAGGTTTAAAGGAGGGGAATTTGAATCCCAAGGGTCCTGAGGGGAAGCTGTAAGTGCGAGGGAAAAACTAACCAATTGTCCCGTGTCGGGAAAAGGAGTCACAATCCCAGACGACCCACTTAAAACGGCTTGACTACTCACCCCTTGTGGCTAGAAGACTATTGCCCAAAGGTAAAAAGGAACGTGACTTCATTACCCGAAGCATTTTAAGGCCATTTTAAATCCTAAAAAGCATAAAGGAAAATCTAATTTGACGTTAAAGGGCCCTAATTGACGTACGATTTCTTCAAGATAAAGTCAGGTTAGCGTCGAAAGCCTTTCTCTCGGGTCGCATCTGTTTGCCGACCAATCCACTAATCAACGTTAGAACAAGGGCCCCTAATGGACCCAGGAGGGTGAAGGGCAAAGTGGATAATAACACAGGAGTGCCGAGGTCACGGAACTTCCGAAATATCGGGTTATTGGCTCCGAGCATAAGAATCGCTAGTTTACTTCGAACCCCCAACTTTAACCTCCCCCACAGACCTTCATCGTGCCACGCCACTTCGATTTTGTTACGCCTGAATACAAACACGAAAAGCACATCAAATCTTAAGGTGGTTTAACATCAATACTGATTACAAAATTGTCCATATTAGAAAAAAAAATTCGGTGTTCTACAGACCTCTCCACCGTCCACAATCTCCTACTTCCACCACCACCTCAAATTCTATTTCTTTACATCAATTGTTATAAAATTTTCAATTGAAAATAACTTCATTCTGACCCAAATTACTCATAATTTCTGTTCGATTAAGAGGAAACACTCGCTGGTTTACAAGGAGTTGGAAATAACTTCAAGCTAACAAAAACTTTTTCAGAGTAATAATGTGCTCGATCTCTCGGGAAATTTAAAAAAACAGAAGTCAGGAAAGGAAATCTAATAAGACTTTAAAGCATCGTTTTCATTTCAATTTATAAAAAAAAAATTCTTAAGGATTTGTAAAGCTTTTAATGGCCAAGGGATCAAAATAGATGAAAATTCTTCTCTTAAGTACGTTAATCAAACCCATGTCAGTCGACTGGTTCCAATTAGCACGTTGATGATAGCTGACGGGATTTAGTCACCATGGAGATGCGGGAGCGTTTTAAAGGGAAGGGTGTCACGCTACACTGACGCCTTCCTTCCAAAAAAGAAGGACCCGTTGGGGTCGCCCCTTCCGAAACAAATTGTACACAATTTGCCCGTTCGTGCGCGTAAACCTGTTTTCCGCTAAAGCGAGAAAGAAGTAAACACAGCTGCCCGCAAACTCGCACACAAAGGGAAAGGCGACGAAATCTTTTTAAATCGTATAACTTTATTAAAGAGGTTTTCCCGCCTCGGATAAATCAAGGGAGGCTGCGGTTCGACCGAGTTCCAATTCCGTTTCTGTTTCGGGCCCAAACATTAATTCAAACTTACCCAGACGAACTTAATACACCATACATGGAAGTTTGTCCAACTAAAAGATAATAAACACGGCTTGGAAAATTATTAACACTAAAAACTTCCAAAATACGTCATAAAAGATTATAGTCACGAAATGTGCAAAATAGACTGTTAAAATATGCAAATAGTTAGTTTTCTTGTTTTATGATTTTTAAAGTAATAAAACATAAAAAAATAATTTCCTTTTTCTGAGCATCTTTTTTTAATACTTCATATTCTCAAATATTCAATTCTAAAAATATTCAGTGCGAAGCGATTTCAGGATAGAACGTTCACCAGCGGTGTGATGATTTCATGGCTTAAAATGTCCATAGGTTCAACAATTATTGACCTATTTTATCAATGTTTACACCATTAGAAAGCTCTATTAGAGCTTCAAAAGTTAGATGCTTAAAATCGCTCAACCGATCCCAAGCCTTCCAAAATGCACAACTTTCATTGATGGTGGATGCAAAGCACGATATCTTGTCAACGTTTAAGTATCCATAACTTCTACATTTTTTAACAGATTTCATCGATATTTACACCGTTGGAAAGCTCTTTTTAAGACCTTAAAAATTAATTGGATGCAAATCGCTTAGCCACTCTTTAGCCTTCAAAAGTACACATAAACGCTCACTGATAGTCGATGAATGTAAAGAGCTGTGAACGATTCGTTATTTGCTTCTAGTTTGAAAATGTTTTAACTTTTTTTTTTCTCGTGCTTACGCCTTTCGCTGCATTAAATTTTCTTTAACTATCGATCAGAATACAAACTAATTAGAACTCTAAACGGGGAGGCGATGTTATCGGTTTGGTACCGTTTCGTGACTAGGCCTTTAGCTTAAGATGTCATCACCCAATGATGGACTACAACATCGGAAATACGCAATGGTTTATTCTTTTTTATCGATCAAACAGAAAGTTGCGAAAAACACGAATCGAACGAAATAAATTAGCCAAGCCGAAGAATTATGTCTGATTTTTGAAACATTTATACCGTCGGAAACCTCTTTTAGGGATTTATTACGAGAAGATAGTTGAGATCATTTGGTCCAGTCAGGATCAAGCCTGAACAGATTAAAAACCTGATTTTCTAAATTTTTGACCTTCCATGCTTTGAAGGAATTCTCAAAGAAACCTTTTTACCATTAATGTCATTAAAATTTGAAACGCGAATATAGGAATAGCTTCCGAGTTAATTATGTAAACGGCGTTAACTAACCTAACCGCGTAACTAGAGTCTCTGTGGTGTGATATGTGTATATCAAACCGCGGCTGAAACAACGGATCAAAGCCGTTTAAATTATGGGCAACATTGTTAATTATTTTAATGGGAATAGATTTTTATAAATTGTTATAAAAGAAAAGGGGATTGATAAAAAAAATATTACAAAGGGAGAGGTAAAAAATGATCCCAATTTATTCAAGCGTCAAAAAGGTCAATACATTTGACTCACAGAAGGGATGGGTATATAGAAAGGGGAGAGTGAAATGGATGAAAACGTCTTAAGCGTATACGCTATTTTGATTTAAGCCTTAGAAACTTGGGATGTCAGAGGTTCGATATCTACACCGCCTGCTTTTAGACGTTTCGAATAAATTTGTGATGGCAAACCACTTTTCATGTTTATAATGGGTTTTCTTTTCGAAATGAAGTTTTGGCGATTGTCACGTTTGCTGTAAAATGAGGACACCCTGTCTAGCAAGTAACGAGTGACTTCCGGTTCAATAAACCTTTACTTAGGGGCGGAAACGAGGCTACCTTTCAACAAACAAAAAAAAACCTTTTTCGTTGAAAATATATTTTATTTTTTTTGCTTCCAAGTATTAAAAATAATCTAGTAATGACACCCTTAATGTGAAAATGCACCAACTATATCAAATTCGGTCAACACTAATTTTACCCAGCAACCCCTATGATTGAACAATTTAATGGAAATATTAGATTTTAATTACTTCCGCCATGCAATTCAGATTTAATTATTCAAGCAATTAAAGTGAGTTGTAGGGTTCGTAAACGGTTATTACCGACAACGTGAAATGGATACAAAATAAATATTTATTAAATAAAGAAATTATTTTTTTTTGTTTTTTTCTAAAGAATGCAAAGACTTTGGATTTGGAGAGAAAAAAAGGATCAAAAGGGTGATTTAGACTTCTTCGACGTTGTCTTCGTCTTCGTCGAATTCTCCAGCTTCTTCGGCTGTGGCGTCTTGGTATTGCTGGTATTCGGAGACGAGGTCGTTCATGTTCGATTCGGCTTCTGTGAACTCCATTTCGTCCATGCCTTCTCCTGTGTACCAATGGAGGAAGGCTTTCCTTCTGAACATGGACGTAAACTGCTCAGAGACACGTTTAAAAAGTTCCTGGATAGCTGTCGTGTTTCCGATAAATGTCGACGCCATTTTGAGACCTCGGGGCGGAATGTCGCAGACGGCGGTTTTGCAGTTGTTAGGTATCCACTCGACGAAGTACGATGAATTTTTGTTCTGCACGTTGAGCATCTGCTCGTCGACTTCTTTCATTGACATCCTTCCTCTGAATATGGCGGCCACTGTTAGGTACCTTCCATGCCTTGGGTCGCATGCGGCCATCATATTTTTGGCGTCGAACATCTGCTGTACTAATTCAGGAACAGTCAATGCTCGATATTGCTGCGATCCTCTTGATGTCAACGGTGCAAAACCTGGCATAAAAAAATGGAGCCGAGGAAAAGGTACCATATTGACTGCTAATTTTCTCAAATCGGAATTGAGCTGACCAGGAAACCTAAGACAAGTGGTCACTCCGGACATTGTTGCAGATACCAAATGGTTTAAGTCACCATAAGTTGGAGTCGTTAGTTTCAAAGTTCGGAAGCAGATGTCATATAAAGCTTCGTTATCTATGCAAAACGTTTCATCTGTGTTTTCGACTAGCTGATGGACTGACAGGGTGGCGTTGTATGGCTCGACGACCGTATCGGACACTTTAGGTGAAGGCACGATGCTGAAGGTGTTCATAATCCTGTCTGGGTATTCTTCCCTAATTTTAGAAATGATCAAAGTTCCCATTCCGGAACCGGTACCTCCTCCCAATGAATGGGTCAATTGGAATCCTTGTAGACAATCGCAACTTTCGGCTTCTTTTCGCACGACGTCCAAAACCGAGTCGACCAATTCGGCTCCTTCCGTGTAGTGACCCTTCGCCCAGTTGTTACCGGCACCGGACTGCCCAAAAACGAAATTATCCGGCCTGAAAATCTGCCCAAAAGGTCCTGAACGGGCGGAATCCATCGTCCCCGGTTCGAGGTCGACCAGCACCGCACGTGGAACGTATTTTCCCCCGGTAGCCTCATTATAATAAACATTGATCCTCTCCAACTGTAGATCGCTGTCACCATGATAAGTACCTGTCGGATCGATACCGTGTTCGTCGGAAATCACTTCCCAAAACTTCGCGCCGACCTGATTCCCACATTGTCCAGCTTGTATATGACAAATTTCTCTCATTTTGAAACTCGAGATTCAATTTCAACGATTTTCTTTCTAGACAAAAAATCGATATTAATTACCACAACTATTCAACATTTTTATAAAATCAAATTTTTTAACATATGGAAACATCAGCCTTCCAAAAAAAACAACAACATGTTTTAAATAAAAATACCTAAAAAAGGTCTAATTTATCAGAAAACGCAAATTTTCCATCCAAAATAATTTAGAAACTTGAATATGCGTCTAATTTGAGTACCTATATACAAGCACAAAATAGCCAACAACTTTACCTCTCTCCAAACTTCTGTAACGAGTAAACTTGATTTTGAGACCAAAAATGTAGGTATCCGTTGATTGAATACGATGGACCGTGTTAATGTTTAATTTTTACTAATTTTTTTTTGTTTAAAATCAAACTACTTTGAACTATAAAGCTAGTTTAATATCATATGAGAAGAAAATTTTATTTTTAACACACGGTTAGGACCCATCAGACGATGAATTTTGGGAACTTAAGAGGCATTCATAACGAAATCAGAAAAAAAGCTCTTGGTACCCTTTCAATGATTAAAATGACCAAAATATAAAAAAAAATGGAAATCGGTATTTTTCGGCTTTCGTGACCTCAATTGATCTGATTTTTGGTAAAGAGTTTCTCTTTATAATATTAATCTGATCGCAGAATCGATAGACCTCACTTATGCATTGCTTTGTTCTAAATAGAAAATATCGATTTCCATACCTGCATTTAAATTGCCTAAGCTTAAAATTGAACAAAAAATGACCCCAGAACATCGTAAAACCAGAAATTTGTGATTCTGATTCGGAACTGCTCTTTAGTGAACAATAACTACAACTTTACCTTTGCATTATGACATTCCAGAATTTTGAGACGAATTAGATATGAATAATCTGTCATTTTGGACTCTTAATTTAAACAAATTTGTGTAAAAATTGGCTTACTTGAGACTGACGCACTTTTGTCGAAAATGAAAAAAATTCACTTTTATATTTTGAAAGGAAATCGAGAAAAATTCGTTCTTGATTGTTACCTCGTAAACAATATTTTACACTAAAAAAAATTATGACAAACAGATTTTTATAAAACATACGTAATTTTTAAAGTTTTATAAAAAAAATTATTGAATCATTATAATAATTTAACAATTAAAAATAAGAGTGCAGTTAAAAGGGTAGGCGACAAAAACACCAATTAGCAGTTTTATCTGCCTTAGCGGCTCGTTTTCCCGAGGGTGTTATCTTCAGAAAGAGGATAGGGAGAAAAAATCGTGGATTATAAGGGTTTAATCTGAGTTTTTCGTATAAGTTATAGTTTAAGGAGTTTTAAAATTCAACTAGGAGGTTGGTTAAACCCAATGTTGCACCAGATTGGGCTAAATTCTAAGCATCCCAATTTACGATCAATATTTGTCAATATTAGGGATTTCCCTTTTAGTAGTCCGATCTGCAAGGTAAAGCAAAAATTTGGATCACTGCAGAAGGGGAAAATTCCATTTTGACGTTTGCGTAGTTTTTCCCCTTAAAATTGCCAAAAACCACATTTTGGATGAAATCAAAAAAATAATATTCTCTCCAGTCGAAAGAGTGAAAAATGGTCCCCCCTATTGGTGAGGTCGAAAAAAATGTTTTAATATCCCGAAACAGACTTCAGATTCTTGTTTTTCACCCTAAAAATGGTCAAAAACCAGATTTTAGTTGAAATCAAAAGATGAAAATTTTCAGGACGAAAAAGTGAAAAAGGGTCCCCCCTTTGGTGAGGTCGAAATAAAAAGTTTTTTTGTCTTTCACCCTAAAAATGGCCAAAAACCACCAAAATGGCCGGAAAAATGTTAATCAAAATCTATACTCAAATGTCACTGAGGTATCCGCAAAAGTCACCCTTTAATCCGATTATAGGATTTGTCTGCAAGTGTCACTATTAAAAAGTAGCCCCAATTCACAATAATTATTAATCGCCTATTTTGTACAAAAATTAATGACGTCATAGTTTATTGAGTGAGCAGACAATCGTAGCGTCACTGGACCAAAAACTAAATGGGGGAGGAGGCGATCATTGTTTGGAATCTCTATTTCTATGAACCCTAGGGAGGATTTGTATCGAATATCGGGGAGCTATTCAATTGGGACCGGAGATCTCACAAAAGCTTTTACCGTCGACGAGGGTCCGCATTTCCAAACCGCACATCCTTACCTGAAAACAAAAAACAAAAAATTATAAATTTTTTTTGACAATTATGGTGTAATTGATTACCGCAAATTAAGTTCGCAGTTTTAAACGGTAATTAATTTTAACGGGGTGAGAACGGATAGACTGCGAAACTGTTCTAAAGCCTCGTTGTTGGCAATCAATCATCCCAGATTTAAATGTTTTTATCAGAGTTAATTATGGCTTTTAAAAGATGGCGGTGAAAATCTTCTGGTAATTAACGTAAAGAATTATTTCGGAATGCGAATTTAACGTCGATTTTGGTAATTAAGGTATCGGATTCAAAAATTGAGAGAAAGGCAGATGTTTGGAAACGATTTATTGACTGGTGGAAATCATACATTAAACGATAACAAGGTCCCTTGCGGCGATAATGGCACATGTCTACGCCATATGCTGGGATTCCTACGGATCGTTTCCTAATTGCCATGTCCCGTGGATATTAGGGCGGCTTCCCTCTTACCTAACCGAGAACCTTCGACAAAAACCCCCTCGAGCATTTAGCCCAGGACATCATTTACTTCCGGTGCATTAACTTCGACCAACTTACGAGTGCTTTTACAAGTTGTGCGGTGACAAATGCGAGGGTCAGTTCGATGCCCTCGTCGCCCACCACGTCTCACGGGGACTCTTAGCGGAATTTCGCAATCAATCAACGCCACCAACAAGGAATAGTGGGGTAAGAAAAAAAACACAGAAATTAGTCACTCTTCATTTCCTTTCACACGCTTTTAACCTTTCATCAAATCCAGAAGACCCAAAATAACAAAGCATATAATTCGATTTCTCCAAAATATTAATGTTTTCAACTTTTTTTCCAGAAAAAACCCACAAAATGGTGAATGAGTTTATTCCTAGAATCGCTTTATAAATTTAGCTCTGGGCACTTTTGCAGCTGGGGGATTTCCCTTCAACTCGTTAGATCTCCATATTTTTTTCATCGTATTAAATATGCAGTGGTTAATCTCTCGAATAAAATTAAGGGTGTTAAGACGATATGGGGAGGGTTAAAAATATATTATTCAGACGGTCATAATGGATTATGGGAGTACGATGGAAAAATGTGCATCCATCATTTAGCATAAGAGGAGTTAAGACCCCTCTTTTTAACAAGACGTCAAGGGGGCCATTCGTCCACAACAACTGAACAATTTTTCTTCACACAATAAGACAATTTTTTTTAAATAAAGGCATTTAGGGATGTACAAGTAAACTTCGGGTATTGCCATTTTTTTTACATTGTAGGCTTTTTTAAGAAAAATTCAGAATAAAAAATTACTGAATAGAAAAAAAATCTCTCTTTATATAAATTTTTTATGAATACTTTGAAAGAAAAAAACTCATATTACGTTGAACCCTCTTGTACTTGGAAATGGGGGGAGCACCGATTGGCTTGAATGTGACCTTAACATTGGAAGATATTTTGGTGAAAAAAGGTCAGATATATCGACACTTTCTATTTCCTTTTTTTTTCGCCTTTTTTTTAACTTGTATTATTTTTTGTTCGACAAATAATACTCTACGGTCCTGCTTTGAGTTCCATTGTTTGCTTCTCCGGTATAAGTTTCGTGGCCCTACTTAAAGATCGGCCAACTTTTTTTTCCTTCAGCCCCTTAGGATGGAAAATCTTTGTTCTCTCGCAAAAGAAAGAGGGAAAAAAATACGCTCCCTCCTAATTAAGGAGTTTATGATTGGATCTCCATTCGTTAGAGGAACTGGCGAAACTTGGAAGGAATATCTTAAAGTTTGGGTCTTACCGTTGATAAAAAGTTTAAGGTATCTTTGAAAAAGTGCACTTTTTGTGTTTAAATTTTTGTTTAAATTTGCAATTGTTTATTATGTCTAACGCTTTTAATTAAACGGGCCAAATTCAATTTGATTCCCCTATTCTTTAATTGACAGGTGATTTATTTTATTCTAAAAACGTAATTAAGTGCGTGTTAACTCTGATTTGTTTTACTCGAGCGAAATACGGGCCTTTTTTATGGACGTTTCAGGTTATTGCGATTTTATTATCCATGGCGCCGACAGGGTAGTAAAAAAATTTGAAGTTATTGCTCGATCGATGGTTTGAGAAATAAAAAAAATTAATTTTTTTCGCGTTAATCGTGCAGAAAAGGGAATTTCGAGGGGTTTTATGAAAAGAAGTTTGTTTTGAAGAGTTTAGAGTTCGCCTTTTCTATTGTTACGAGGTATCATTTCAGGGTGATTTCGCCTTCTGGTGCGAAGTGTATTGAACAAAAGAAAAAGCTCATTACGGGACGTGAAAGCTCACCGGAAATTAAGCATTGTGCACAAACTCCGGAGGTAAGATAAGTGGGAGGGTGGTATCTCCGACTTGTGGAAATGCTAATATCGCATCCAGGGGCTGTCAGGAGCACCCCCTTTTTAGGTTGGACCCCTGAAAAGGGCTTTTCTTCTTTACGTCCGCATTCTGGAGTTTTAGTTTTCAGTTTCAATTTTACAGTAGGGAGAGTCTTTCTTTCCGGACCGTTGGACGAAAACCACGGATGTTTAAACTACTTCAAAACGACTCGAGGGGGAAGGTGACGTCGACCTTAAAAACATCCCTTCCAAATGCAAGACGGAAACTTCACTTTTAAGTCGAAATCGTCATCAAAAGGTGCTTTATCGTCCGTTAAATAGGTTAGTAGTTTCGGATCAGGAGGAAATGAGAAATTGGTCGAGAGGGTCCCTAAGGTGAAATTTTCAGAAACTTTTAAGATGACTCTTTTTCGAAGACACTCTTGAGGCTGCCAATTTTCGACTTTTTAAAAATAATTTTATTTTGATGGGTTTTCCCATTGTAATTTTAAACTTTTTACTTAAAAAAGTTAATTTTTACAGCAAAAAATCTCATTTTTTCATTTAGAAAAAAAATTTGTCACCTTAAAATATGCAATTTGAATATGTGCCATCTAAAATACTATCATTTTAGGTCTAAAAAAGTGATGCAATTTGACCTAGCTTTCTATTTCATATGAAAACTGAATTCAACAGGTCAAGCCCTGAATTTTTTTTTCTTTTTCACTTATAGAAACAACAGGTTATCCCTGAGATAATTCCAAGCCTATAAAAAACCATCTTGTACTGGCAGAGGCCAAATCCGCGTGCAATCGTTCACGACAGGCATGGAATTGAAATGTCGGCCTCAGTTACTTATTCAGTACTTTTCCTCTTCTATTTTTTTGCCAAACTCGATACCCTTTTATTACAAAAAATAATTCGATTGTATTTGCAATTGACATTTTAATTATTTAAATAAAAAGAGACAAGGCAAAGCATTGTTTTCCGAATGTCCAATTTTTATTGATTCCTGACTTGAAACATGATTGCTATTATTAGTGAAAAACTTGGATGAAATATAAACTTTTGGGGACCCCTCGTTTATAAAGAGTGTACCAACGTTTAATTTAGAGACATATAAAAGTTGTCTCTTAAATAAACTTTTAATTCAGGGCCCTCATCGTTTTCCAACTCGTCAAAATCTTTTTCAACTTTTTTTCAGTTCGCTTATGCTCCTGCGACTTCGTAAATTGCTTTAGCGCTTTTATGGTTGAGTCAGCCTTGACTTTAGCTGTGAAAATGCACCCCTCATTATTTTCTCGAACAAACAAAGGAATGCGTTATCTAAGGGTGGTTTTGTTTGGAAATGTAAAACAAGGGTTCTTCTTAGCAAAAAATTTTTTTTATTTATAAAGATTAAAGTAAAATGCTAATGTTTTTATGTATTAAAAAAGAAGTCATTACGTCTTTTTCAAAGTCTCGGAAGTGTATCAGGTAAATGAACGTATTAGAAGCCCTTTTAAGGGTTCTATTTCATTAACCTCACTTCCTTTCGCGTTTAAATTCCATTCAAGGATCCCTCTGGTTCACTTGAGATCCCCTTCCTTTTCGACTTGTTACAAATTAATCCTAGGGAAACTCGCCCCCCTTTTTCTCTCTTTTTACGCATTTTCAGTACCCCCTACGACTTGTCAATTCGGGTAAAGGCTTAAAGAAATAAAAAGTAAGGGGGACCTCAAAGGAAGGGGGGCCTAATGGAAATGGAATGAAATCCGGTTATGGGATACAGTTTGCTGCTTGTTTATGTTGGCGTGGATTCTGGAGGTGGAGGGGCGAGTGGTTTTGAACGGATTAGCATGTATAAGATAGCAGTTTCGAAATCCCTTTGAACCATTTCCATTATAACCCGTTTATATCAATTATAAGACAGTGGGGTTTTAGCAAGTTTTTTTTTTAATGGACCTTTTTCTAGGAGCATACTTTTTGACCTAATTTTTTCAAGATTATAACTTTATTTGGCTTAAAGTGTGCTTTCAAACTGTTCTTTTGGAGAGAAACTCAAATCACAGCTTGCTTTTCTGATTCAAAATCTTTTCTTTTCTTCGACAATTTCTATGGTTTTTATCAAAATTTTGTCGAAATGAGTGTATTTTTTTAGTTAACAAGATATTTTTGAACATATCAGCAACTGATAAGTAGGTAAGTACTTTTATAAATAAATTATATTCGAAAGGATTGGTAAAGAGGGGAGTTAATGAAATAATGAAACGATAAATAAGCAATAAAGGGAAAAAGAGACTCGACTTGTCAATTCGGCTTGACTTGGTTTTTAGTTCATTATTGATACCTTTTCTCCCTTTGCATTTATTAATAATTAATTAGGTTTTCTAAATGTAGAGTCACGTTTCTTTCTAAAGACGATTTTCGAATCGAAAACTGATCCCCGGCCCTAATTGAGGATCGGAAACGATTATGGGGCCAATTAACAAAAACAATAGTTTATCCGAAAGGGTGTGGGAAATCCGCGTATCCGCCCGCGATAGAAGCTTAATTGGCGCGTTCCGAAAGCCCTGACTCCACCTAAAAAGCGACCTCTCCTTCCCTAATCTCGGGAGGGCCCCTCCTTCTTGGCAAACATCCGAAAAGGCGGTTCGTAACCGAGGATGTTTCGGATGTTTGGGAGTTGCTGCGGTTTCAATTAGCCGTTTTACTCAACCCGGTCCGATTATTAGGCTAAAAGACGTTTCTCGAATATTTTATATTCATATTTTGTCTCGAAAACTTAATTAGAACGTTCAACAGCGGCTTTTTTCCTTTAATTAAAACAATACCACTCGTTTCATTAGAGCTCCGTAAATAGACAACCTTCTTGTAAAACTTCCTAAAGTTTATTAACCACTAAAACCATCGCCTTCAAATTTCAAAATTTAGACGAGCATAGTCCGTCGATTTTATAAACAGCCATTAACAAAAATCTTCACTAACTAGTTGTTGACCGCTTTCACTGACGTATTCTTAAGGGAGCCACAGGATCCTCTCTACCGCAAACAATTTAATAGCAATTTCTCCCATGGACGAGCCAGATCCCTGTTAACATTGCACGATGAGTCCCAAGCGGCTCAAAACCCTCCTCCCCCTCTCAGAAAACGTCGAACTATTGGGCTTCCATCGATGATAAAATTATCGACCATAAAACACTTTTCCAACTTAGAAAAAAAAATTCCAAAGTCTTCCCTAAAGTTTGTGAAATTATTTCCATACTTCCAATTAAGGTAAAAATTGCTTATTTTATATACAATTATTTTCGTACGCTCCAATTTTGCACCGCCCATAAATACATTAGCTCAAGTACATCGGGATCGCGTGGAACAAAGCGATTATGGTGAAATCCGTTTAAAATCGGTGTTAGATCCCATCGCCATTTCAAGGGGGTCGAAATAGAAGTTACTTTTCTTTTTTTAGCGGTAAGTACATAATATTGAAATCCATTTTAAATTTTATAGGTCAACAACAATTTTAAAAACCATTTGCGAAAACGATCTACATGGGACAAATTATTTCAAACTTTTATCGTTTGACGTTAGACCACTATCTAGCTTTTATAGAATGGCTTGGAAACAAACATATTTCTGAGAATTCAATAGTTGTACTGTATTTATAGAACCTTTCTGTTCATTGGTCAACAATGTCAATTACGAGTGTCATCTGAATCAACGGGAAATCGTGAATTGTGGTATCAATGCTGTGCAACATTGGCACTTTAAGGAATTTATTTATTTATTTATTTTTTTTTTTAGCGGATTTTTTAATGTTTAGGTTGGCATTAATAAAATAAGGGTATATTGTGGGAAACAGGTTGTGGATGGTTCATTGTTGGGGAAATCTAGGGAAATATACTGTGGGAGCATTAGGAGTAGTTAGGGTAGTTTTTGGGATTTCAGTGATGATAGAGGGCAACTAGTAGTGTGGGGAGAGAGGTCGGTTCTTAAGGAAGTTATTCTCAGGAGCAGCTCCACAAGTTTCTTTCGTTCATTTTTGCACAAAAAAGTTATAAAATATGCATCTTTTCAATCGTCCAAGGTATTTTGTGGGGAAAACACTCTTAGCAAAGGTAAAAAGTTTTCCCTTGGAAAAAAATTTTAAAACCATGCCTAAAACGTCAAAAACTTCCATTTTCTTAAAGAAAAAACGAATTCACTGAAAGGATCTTTACCCTCCTATGCTATAAAATCTGAAAAAATACGACTACGAACCCCCTTTCGCAGTATCTGGGGTTAACCCTACTCAAGAAAACGGTCAAACTTTATAGTTTGTTACAAAGTAGGTATAAAAACTGAAGGGAAGTATTGTTTTTTATTCGAAAAATTAGTTTGGATGACATCTTCATCATGTTTTGAATTAAACGACTTCATTAAAAAATAAAACGTTTTAAAAAGTTTTAAAATAACGAACGCGATAATAAAAGAAGGGAGGGCTTATAAGACGTTATTATGGAATTCTATTACCCTCAATGATTTCTCCAAAGCTAATTTTCAATTATTATACCGGGGGGTTTGAGGAAAAGGGCATGATAGCGAGAACGTAGAAAAGAGGGTGCAATTGCAATGACTGCGTTTGAAAGATTTACGACTCCGGAAAGGGAGACTTTTGTCGAATCGATGAAGAAAATTTTTATGACTTTTCCCTTTTAAAACTTTCAAACAAATGATTCTCTAATACGTGGAGAAAAGACAAATGCGTACATTGCATTTGTCAACATGGTCAATTATGCTTAACACATTGCTCTAATATATTATCAGACTAATGCACCCATTGCGTGCCCTTTAAAAAGCATCGCTTAGCTAACGATTTTTTTATTTGTCCAATTTGATTGGATTTTTTTTTCTTGCCATCAGAGGCTTTTTACTGTAAAGAATTAAATTATTGGAGTCAATTTAAACAGAATAGTAGGAAAATTAACAACAGACTGGCGTATATGAGGTGCAATTACGTGCGTGGATAATCTTAGAACGAAATAATATTCAGAATAATATTATGTTTGAAAACAGATGGAATGTAGTTTTGAGATAAGGAAAGCCAGTTCACACCTGGTAGGGTTGATTATTAGAGTCGATTACCGATGCACCGGTGCACAAATTACGTGTAGAAAGATAACGTGGAAGATGAGGTCGAGTGAGAGAAACAGGGAGAGGGTCGAGAGTGGGAAACGCAGGAAATTATATTAGAAGATCTGAACGATTGCGGGTTATAGGAGGCATCGCCGGCTGGCTATTCGGGAGATAACGTCTGCTGGTGGGGCGGACGGGGGGTTTCACTGGGAATCATATCAAACGGCCGTCTACCCCCCTTTGGATTAACAGGAGAGCCGACAATGGAAACTGTTCCGAACTGTTTCTATATCCCGAGAGTCAACACGCGGGACAATGGGAGGTTTTACGCCCAGGAGAGGACACGTGAGGGGTTAACGAGTTTTGTTGACAGGAGCGGAAATGTTTTTACGTGATACTCTAACTTTTGACTTCCTACCGACAAAAAAAAATCTGACTGAAATATGAAGATTTCAGAAAATTGGGATTTCAAGGATAACTACAATAGCTAGTCAATTTGACCAGCTTGTGTCAATCGGACCAGTAGTTTGTCTGCAGCAGCCTAAAAAGAAACGATGTAGGTTATCAGTAGGCAATCCCGGTACAGACTTATCCAGTTTCCTCTTCCAACACTCCGAGTCCCGAGTGCCCACTCTCCGCTTCCCCCACTCACCTCTTTCCTCATTCACTGTTTCCCACTAACCCATTCCCCCACTCCTAAAAGTGTAAAAAATCCTTTAAAAAAACGTCATATTGGCTGGATTTGTCGCAAGGAGCAAGTTAATAAATAAGTCTTGGGAAAAAGTGAATCCTCTTATATTTGACGGTTTCCAGAGAGCCGTAAACGGGCTGGATGTGATGACAGTTAAGTGTCCCTGTTTTTCTCCGCTCGGAGGTCCCTTTTTTCACGGTTGGCAGTAAACCGTGCACGTGATCTCCCGACGCACAGCATTTCCTTTCTCCTCTCGCCTTTTCTAAATAGAATTGTCCGACGTCTTCCACACACGACGCCTAAAACGGTTGTCACTTCCTCTCTTTTCACTCGAGGTCAAAAACTCCCATCGAATCAGTTACTTTCAAATTCCGCTTTTCCATTGATACAACCAAAAATAGACTTTCAATCTAGTTAAAATTAAAAAACGCCATGTGACATGTTCACATGACATGTGACAAAAAAACATGAGATAAATGTGTCGTTTTATTGTAAATAAACAATTGTCTCTATTCAATAATAAAAATCCAGACTTCCGTGTACATCGTCCAACACTTTAACTGTCTTCACCCCCTTGACAGGAGGAAACCCCTCCGGGATTTCTGAGACAGCGCCAACTCCGTGAGTGAATAAAGGAGAAGAGGGAGAGTAAAATTTTTGGACACGTAGAGGGTTTAGGTAAATAGTTATTGATTTCTCGCCCGAGATAAGTTCGTGTGTGGGGCCGAACCTGTCTTACAAAATCAACTCTCCCTGGATGCACTATAAAAAGTTTTCGGCGAAGACCACATAAATTCCACCCTTCCCCTCTGTATAACGTCGGCCCAGACTGCCTGTCTGTTAAGATATGATGGATTGTAGACAACGCACAAGATTACTTCGTCCGAAAAAGAAAATTTATATAAAAATTTCTTCCTTTTATTGATTTTTATTTATTTTCCACTTTAAAAGTTAATTGTGAAAAGTATACATATGAAATAAAGAGGAACGCCTAACTTTGGCGAATACATACTGACATTAATGAACCCCTAAAAGCTCATGAGCTTTTCAAAATAAAAGCCAAGCACTCCTCAAATAAACTTCATTATTTAAACTTTTTTTTTTCTTCTTCTTTTCATACTACATAAGAGAAATTCTATTCTTTAAATTTAAAAAAGGTAGACTTGTGTAGGTAAGACAACTGGATTTGAGTATTTTAATTCCATTATACATACCTATCTCTTGAAGGATTTTTTTTATTATTTAAATCATTCCGTTATAAAAGGTGATTTGGTATTGGTACCTTAGGGTACCGTAAAATACAGTTTACCGAACAAAAATAATAAAAAAAAAAATAGAAAATTTTTCAAATTATGTAATGTTTAAAAAAAATTATAATTTATTTAAGTACACTAAATATGAATAGGGGTATTAAATGAAGGGTATTCCTGAATAATTATTTCAACAGATAACGCACCAGTGACATAAGACAAAGCTGAAATGAAAATTGGATAGCATATTATGTTGAAGGAACCATATTTTGGTTCTGAGAACCAATAAAACGAAATTCTAAATATGTAGCACCCTAAAAAGCAGTGGTTTCCCTATTCAGCTAAAATGTACCTCGTTTTGTACATTACAGTTTTTGTTTAATATACTTTATTTACCTGTCTCCATGGCCATAAATATGGCTCTATGGCTCATTTCCACTCTCCTCATTTCCTCCTCATTCTCCTCCACCACCACCACCACTTGGATAGAGCAGGCCATTCAAATCTATTGTTGTCCAATGTGATAGGTGTTGTTCAAAAAACTATTCTTCAATTGTAGTTCAAAATTCATTGGTCCCTGAGGTATACTATACAAGTTGTAAGTTTAAATAGGAATGTATATAAAAGAGAAGAAAAAAACCCGTGGAAAGATCTTGTTTTTTTGTTTCTCTCTTTGTTTAGTTTGATCGTGATGTATATATGTATGAAGGAAGCTTTCACAATTGGCTACAACAAATAGGGGAGACATTTTATCCTTAGAGCAAACGGTTCCAGAAAACAGAAGGGTGAGAAACTTTCCCCTCTTTTTCATCAATCGAAAACTCCGGAAACTCGTGAGATGAGATTTAATCATTCGGTTTTTTTCTGTTTCCTCTAGTTTAAAATTTATTAGTTTTAATCCTTGTTACCGATGTCGCCCTCTAAACTGTCAAACTCATAACTCGTCTCGTTAAAACGTAGTTTATAACTTTTGCAACTGTTAACATTTTTAACAACGCTTGTCCGACTTGTGAAAAAGAATTTTTTTTACCACAATGCAACTGTTGATTTATAGAAAAGGATCGGTAGGGCGCTAGAAAGGATTATAGATAGGGGCGGAGAGAAACGGTTCTTTTCAAAAGGTTCTTAGTGTATTTTTCAACCGAGCTTTATGAAAAGCTCTCTTACTCCTCCTATGCTTTTTCATTCTCCCGCTTACTTACACGTGCCTGCAAGCTCTATGGTGTAGGTATGCAGCGTTAGAGTAGGCTTTTCATGAGAAGAGGGGATGAAAAAACATCGACGACAATAACTTTGGAACATTTCCTCCTATCCAAGAAAATATTGACTTTTTTCGTTTCTTAGTGAGGATAAAATAGAAAGTAAGTTATTTAATGTTTTTTAAAAAAGATTTATTTCTTTTCGGAGTCGTAAAAGGTGTTATATAGACGTTGGAGGTTGGACAAAGTTTAGCGGAAACCATACGAAACTTTCTACATCTGTTGTGGTGAATATTGTATACGGAGAGAAGTAATTGTTGGCCAGGAGAGCGCGTTGCCCCCGCGTACAAAATGGCGTTAAACAACTTCTCAAACAACAGTAATGGCTTCGCGAAAACATCCGACGAAAACGATAATGATTCTTTTTTAATGAAGAAAGATTGGGATTTAATCCACTGAAAGAAAAGCCTAAATACCCAAGTCCAGTTATTTTTTAACTTTCTCTAAAAGGAATTTATTTATACAATTCTCGTGCGCTACCGTCCTACCGGTCCGATCTTCACGTATATGAAATAAAGGGGTGGTTATTAAGGGGGGGGGGGAGGTCGGAGAAGGGCTAGATTGGAGAAAAGAGGGAGATTGGAGAGGAATGGAAGGTTGGTCAAGATGGGGAGGTGGGGAGGTTGTGAGGAAGGGGTGGTTTTAGAGAGGAAGAGGCAATTAGAGGGGAAGGAGAGTAATTAAACTGGGTTGCTTAGGAAGGGGAGGTTAGAGAGAAGGGGAGGTTGGATATGAGGAGGAGGTTTTTGGGAGGAGGGGGTGGTTGGTCAGGAGGAGGAGGGGGTGGTCAGTTAGGAGGAGGAGAGGGGGGAGAGGTTGGTGGGAAGAGTGAGAGTGGTCGGTGAGGAGGAGGAGGTGGAAGAGCAGGAGAGGATATGTATTTAGTAGTTGCATTGATCTTTTATACAGAATTTGTATCACTTTTGTTATTTGTCGAATGAATTCACATTATGTACATGATTCATATGAAAATAAAAGAGGTTATTATTTTTTTTAATTATTTTTAATTTACAGTCAATAAATCCACTTTTTAGTTAAAAATCATTTTGCGACTATAAAAATTTTGAAATAAACACTAAGAAACAGAGGGTGCGAGTACAGAAAAAGTCTTTTATCGAAATAGCTTTTTGCCCACACTCAATAACAGGTATTACAAAAGTTTGAGCCCTATGTTAATTAAATAAGGATAATCCCTAAGGAAGTCCTTATCGACCCGACTAAGGAGGTTTCGACCTCCCCTCCCTTGAACTTTTAAGCTTACGATTAGTAAAAGTTATAAAAACAAACAGAAAATAAGTCTAAAATCAAGTCCATTATTTGTACTTTGAAGAAGGGGGGAAAAACTAAAAACTTTGATTTACGACTTGATGGCTTAGTAGCTTTATAAAGGATAAAATCCTTTAGACCGAAAAGGATTATCGGTTTCTAAAAGGGCAAATCCACCCCAGGGGATTGATAAAAGAAAACAAAATCCCATTTTTTTATTATGTCGATAAGAACATCTTTGAGGTTGAAATAACCTCTTATTGGTGAGGATCTCGTGAAGTTAATGGACGCGTATTTGTATAAAATTACCCCCTTTGAATTGCGTGTCTTAAACAATATAAAGAGTGAGTGTGATGGAACATGAAGGAGAGGAACAAGACTGACTTTTATATCATCTACTTTTATTATGCAAACCATAAAATCTCCGGAAAGCCTCAAAAAAGTGTTTAAAATACAAAAATTTTTACTTTATTTTATTTTTAAGTGTTTAAGCAATCAGGGAATGGTTTAAATGCGCCCTTTTTAGGTGGTTTTTAATTGTTTTTTCTCTTAAAAGAGAATTTTTTTTTTTTCTAAAAAAAAAAAGAAGAGGAAAAAAAATCTTTTGCATATGGATGTCGACCCTTTTTATTTGGTCATGAATAAAAATCTATTCGGGCCTCTCTTCCTAATTTATTATTCTAAATTCCGTTCCTTCTCTGATCTATATTACGTTTCTGGTAGTTTGAAGGCTTTTTTTCGCATATAATTAAAAGTAAAGTATTTTTAAGGATCTGCATTTTTAAGATTTTTAATGAAAAAGGGTTTAAAAAAATTTATTTATTCAAATAAAGTTTAGTGTTTCGAACTCTGCAAACCGATATTTTTGATCAAATGAAAATTGTTTGTTTAAAAAGTTGCTTAAAACCCCTTTTTGGGTCATGTTTTTCCTGGCTGTGATCGACGAAAAAAAAAATTAAATTGAAATAAAAACCAAAAAATCCGCTAAAAAACGGGTTTTTCAAGTTAAAAACCGCTAAAAACAGCATTTTGAAAAAATTAAAGTATAAAAATTTTGCATCAAAAAAGTGAAGAAATCATTGCTAAATCGATTTCGAATCTCCCTTTAATCAAATATGCCCGCCTAATGATTTCTTTCTCGGTAGAGCACTTGTCAAGTTCAAAATCGCTTTTTCAAGAAAGAAAATGAAGCGCAAAAGGTGTGGATTTAGCTATACCATCAATAAAGGAGATAAGCCTTCCAAAAGGGGTTGAATTAACGTCCCGAAATCCGGCCCTTTTCTCCCAGCGAGCCCTCAAACCCTCTCGCTTCCATTAAAAAATTGACTTTCAAATGAGAGAAAATTTTGAACAAATAATAGAGACGTCTGATCGGCGAGTCGGATAGTGGCGGTGTTTGGATTTATTGGCTTGTAGACAGGGGCGTTTCTACGCCGATTCGCCAATCCGATAGCGACACCAACGGTCCCGATCACGCAACCCTCCCAAGTCTCACACAATTAAATTACTTTATCTTAAAAATGCAAATTTTCGGATGGTCGGATTTTTTTTTATTTTAAAAAACGGGATCGCCTCTCGACTTAATCCCATTCAGATGCTAATTTCACCTTAAATGATCACTCAATAGGGTCAAACCTTTTGAATATTAAACAAGTTTCAATATTATTTTTCGTTTTACTTTAAAAATACCTACTCCTGCCTGAAACTGATAAACCATTAAGCAAATCAAATTTTCAACGTCCGAAGAGATTAATAAAAGAACGTTTTAACTCGGAAAAGCTTTTTTTCCCCACCAGTCGAACTAATGGAAACAATTAGAGGGTGGAAACCAACAGTTTTCTATCTGTAGGAGAACGTCCTGCTCCAGGGTACTCATTTAGCGAACTGCCTGTATAAAGCTTTGAATATTTCATTAGAAGGATTTCATGACTGGAATCTACCAGGGACTATGTACCTCGCTTTAGTCCTTTTTTACGGTTCTGCCCTAATGGGGAAAACAGTGTCGTAATATCAACGGCTTAAAAACCGAATTTATTTTTTCTATTTTTAGCAAGCTTATTTCAAGCTAATATCAACGAAAAGCAAATTGTACTTATTTTACCTTTAAATAAACCTATTAATTTCAAACCGTCAGTCCAAGGTCGGTTTTATCATTTAAAATGAATTTTTATCGACCACAAAATGGGGGGTGGGGGGCTTTAATTATTTGACCCAAAATTTTCATTTGTTGATTTGATAAAGTTAGGTTTTTCGCAATGAAAACGAGAAGATAATTTTTTAAATCGAAAAACTGAATTAAAAAAATCGTTTTTTCTGACATAAAAAAAGTAAGGATCCAAATTTTAAAAAAAATGACCAATATGTACCTAAATTGGCTAGTGGAACGCCCTGAAATTTTTCGTTTTCGAAAAAAACGAAAATAAAAATTTAATGGATTTTTTTACCAGATGGAGACCTTTTTAGCAAAGAAGTTAGGGACTGGGAGCTTAAAAAGCTGTAGCATTTGGATGGCTAGGGCGAAAAAAAAAGCTGAAAGTGACCAAAAAGTGATTTTGAGAAAAACGAAAAACAAAGTTTGATATTTTTTATTAACCCTTTTGATATATCTTTATGTAACATTGAAGTTCCGAGGTTTTTAGTTTTTAGTGGCTTAGAGTCAATTTTAAGGGAAAAAGAAGGAATCTGAGTTCGATAGGTTTCGAGATTAATCTATCCGTTTCCTAAATGGTGGATCATTAAGTGTTGATTGCTCTCGCCTGTTAAGAACACTTACACTCTAATGTTTTCAACTCCTTTTAAGTATATCGTGACCTAAGCCGTTACCCGGAAAAAAAAATCCGCCTCGACCGTTTTAGCACTAATTAAAAGTTGCCCGAAATAATCGAAACCGCCCCATTATGATCGAGAGTCGTGATTTCGATTAGTCCCGTAGGTGAAGGGTTCCGGGAACTAAGGGGCGGAATATTTAGACGAGGACCTGATTAGTCCGTTCAATCACTACCTGGGGTATTCATTAGACCCAATCACCCGAGCGGGATGGTGAGACTCCGTCTTTATTATTCAAACACGAAAACCGCAACACATTTGACCTCTTGTGTCCACTAATTAGTCCTACTCTGAATAATAACTCGAATATCTACAAATTGAACGGCGATATCCCAATATTTGTATATTGTATATTAAATCAACAAACTAAATTAATTTATTAACCCTGGACAACCTGAATGACTGTCCAGAACTTGTAGTTTTCACTTCACTAGGGAACGAGGAAAAGAAAGCGGCTATCAGACTAAAGCCCCACCTGGAGCCAACCCATTGGCTTCCCCACCACCGTCCAATAACATTTTCCCAGACGAGCTCAATATTTTTTTTATTTAAATTAATTCAATACTTGGAATAGTTCACTAAATACCTTGATTTTATATTAACTTCCAGTCTTCAAAGCTTTTAAAGCTTCATTAAATATTTTTATGCTTTAAAGCACATATCATGTAAAATAAATTATAAATGAGAGATATTAAAAGGTAAAAATCTAAAATAGATTTTTGTTCTCTCCAGGAAAACTGATCCTTTTATGGAGTTTGTTCCAAATGTAGTTGTTTCTAGGGTAGAAAACTGAATATGAGATGGGGTTTTTTTAAGGGGGATCCGACATCAAAATTCTACCAAGTGTGCGAGAGAGAGGGAAGATGCCCAAAAGTAGTTTCCTCGTTTCGGGCACTAAAAATGGTCGGAAATTTTTTTTGAAAAGCGCGTTCTCATTCTTTTGGAAAACTAAGTACTGTTTAGGGGGCAGTTTTTCCGGAAAAATTTTCCTCGGGAAAATAGAAAATCCAATTTTCCACCAAAACAGAAATTTTGAAAAAACAGGTAGTCATCTTGTAGTTTTTGACGAGCTGATTTCAAATATGCTAATATTAAGAAGATCGGATGAATAGATTCGTCGGTACGAGATTTTTAAGGATTAGATAGTGCGGGGAAGGGGAGTTTTATTTTGGGGAAGTAAAGATGACACATCACTCTCACTCCTTCAAGGTCATCGAACTTTTCAAACAGCTTAATTTTTTTCTCTCTATTGTGAGATTGTTAGGTAGATTTTTTTTATTTTTTTCCATTTTTTCATAATATTTAGTCAAAACCACAAAAGACTCATGATTTTTTTTCGGTAGATTTTTTCAATATTCCCCAAAAATTTAGTTTTTTTTTTTTTTCTTTCTGAACATATTTTAATGCTGTTTTTCACCTAAAACCTTAAAATCAACATTTGTAAAGCCCAATTTTCGTCCAAAAACCTCAAAATCAAAGTTTAAAAAGCCTTTTTTCGTACAAAATCTCAAAATCAAGGTTTTAAGAGCCCAATTTTCGACAAAAACCTCAATATCAACTTTTGTAATGCCAAATTTTTGTCCAAAATCCTCAAAATCAAAGTTTTAAGAGCCATGTTTTCGTCAAAAAACTCAAAATCAATAATTTTAAATTCGCGTTCGTAGATTTCAGAAAATTTTATAAAACAAAACTAAATATTATTAAGTTTGCTACAAATTTGATATACTAAGATTTTTTGTAGGACCAAACGTTTCTGATCCACGAGGCGACAAAAACGCTGGATTTTCGATTTTTACCGATGAAAAAGTCAGATTTTAGAAAAGTCAGTCTGCAAAGGATAAAAATTTAAAATTACAGAATGATAACATTGTAGAAAATAAAGCAGGCAAATGGTTTCTTGAAATAAAAACCGGTTTGAAGAATCCTAACCTTGATAAAGGGAAAATTTATCTTTTCTCCCCGCCCCCCTCATTGAACTCCCCGGAACCCCGCAGCATCTAAGCTTTAAAAATCTCGTACCGACGAATCTATCCATCCGATCGTCTTAATATTAGCATATTTGGAATCAGCTCGTCAAAACCTACAAGATGACTACCTGTTTTTTTAAAAATAAAGTTTTGGTGGAAAATTGCATTTCCTATTTTTCCGAGGAAAAATTTTCCGGGAAAACCGCTCTCTAAACAGTGCGTAGTTTTCCGAAAGAATGAGAACTCTCTTTTCAAAAAAAATTTCCGACCATTTTTAGTGCCCAAAACGAGGAAACTAATTTTGGGGGTGATAGTGCTGCTATCTCTTGAATGAGAAACAAACAATTCTGGAGGGAGAATCCCCCTTAATTAAAAAAATTTCCTCCAAAATTTGGTTTTGATAGCTTAAAAGATCTTATGTCAGTTTTTCGATTTTTCATATTTCTTTATTCCTTAGACAAATGCTTAGGACAAAAGGTTTTTATGTTAAGAAAATTTGAAGTTTCTTAGCTCCCGAACAAAATTCAAATTTCAAGCTATAAATCTAATCTTTATTGAAAAAGAAAAAGTTTGTCAGATTTGTCCTAGTTTCTTCTCAAAATAAAACCTTAAAGGACAATAAAGTTTGAAAAGTTTTACAGTTAAATAACAACTCCGGAGGGGGGTTGTGAGATCCGGGTTCTAAACCGCAAACTTAAGTAGGTGGAAATTATAATAGGAGGGCAGATGTGAGTTAGCGGTTTTCCAAGCTGTTGTAGGCTTCCGTGGTTGCACCCGATTTATCCGAGTGTGCAGTGCACAAAGGGGGTTCCCCCCTCAACCCTCTCGTCAACGTGGCATTAATGAAGCTTAAAAACACCCCCGTAGAGATGAGGGCTCTATTCTTTTTCCCTTTACCCACCTATAAAATTGTTATTTTACCATAATAAGTAACGACCAAAGTTCGAATTGACCTGACAAAGTTATTATGGTAATCAAGAGAGTCAAACATAATTTCACGCCAGACTTCCTATGGCGCCTTCATCTCCATCCCAATTACCCACTATTATCAAAATTAGCTCTCAAATACTTTTTTTTTTTAAATCAATTTTATTTAAAAAACTTTTAATCCCAAGTAAAAAATTTGTGGAAAACCCTTGATTCTAATTAAACATTAAAAAATGAAGGAAGTCGATCCATTTGACTTTGATTAATTTTAGTAATTGGATCCTGGCCGATATTTTAGGCAGTTTCGGCTCTGTAAAGCTTTTTTTATTCCGCCCTTCTTTTTTTTCCTTCTTTCCTTTCAAACTCTATTAATTCAGCCACTCTTTTCCCCAACTCCGATTTGTCCTCGAATGTTTAATTAAAGACTTTTTTGTGTGTTTTCTAAGGCGGCTTTGACGATTACAGATTTTCAAGTTTTTTTTTTCTTTCTCTCCTTCATTTTATGTCCTTTCTATCTTGCTCTTACAAAAAAAATATAACAAAAATACAAATCAATTTTTTTTTTTAATTATTAATAAAATAATAAATATTACGTTTGGAAATTAATACAGAGAGAGATGCCGTACAAGTTTTAAGAAGCCGGAAAGATTTGGTTTCTTGGTGGGCTTGTTAAAGGAAAAAATCCTGGTACTGTATTTATCATTTTCTCAAATCTTAAAAAAATTAAGAAATTTTTATTTAGTCACCTAATATTTGAAGGACATTTGCCAGCAATGATTTGGATCAAGTAAAAAAAGCTCATGAGGTAGGCATATTCATGAACATTTCTAGCTAAGATCCCTTTAAAGTCATGATTAAAAATCCGTCAAAAAAATGAAAAACAACAAAATTATGCTGCCTGATTAAAATTTCGAGCCTAAAATCAATTTTTTTTTTTAAAGTTCTTTAACTTCCTTCAACAAACTTGAACAGAAAGCTTAAATAATTCAATTTTCATTCTAATTCGGTTTAATTGTTTTCTTAAAGGAATTCCAGATAAGTCCGAAACAATTATACGTTCGATAAATCGATTTCCAAAGCGTTGAATGCAAAGGCTTTCTGAGACCCCAAAGGGGTGTGGAAGTGAACAACCGTTTGTTTTATGTCCCCTCGATTATTTATGCACTTTTCTACGAATCTGCTTCGTTCGCGACGAATTATTTTATTCTGCTAGGTGATATATATATATTCAATGATCATCCTCATCTATTTTTATTATTAGCTTTTATACGGAATGTTTAAATTCCTTATATGTATCAATTTTAAAAAAGTGATTTAGTGATGTTTGATACGACGAACGCGCCTCTATTTTTAGAAACGTAAATTGTTTAATCATAATGTAGTTAAAATCCTATTTTAGTATTATAAAATACAAAAGCAACCGTTTGAATAAATACCGTAGGTAGGTACCTACAAGTTTTATCTTCAGGGTATTAACTAGCGCTTTTTTGTTATCAGTGTTAATTTTGGCGATCGTACGAATAATCTTTGCGTTTTGTTTATAAAAGAAGGCGGAAAGGGTGTTACTCGTTTGACCCGAAAAAGTTTTTATTGTCTCGTTCTTTCCGAGTCGGTTTTCTTGGCGGCATGGCTTTGTTTACAGCCAGCCCTGAGGCGGGAGCCGTAAAACAAGACCGTTTTAGTAGACACTCTCTGACAGCTGCATCTACAAAAGATACTTTAAAACAAAACAACACAAATTTATAAAAGCCATTATCATATAGTGACATTCTCCATGTAAATGTCAAGAACGATAAGATTAACTTGACATATTCTCATACACCGAATTTATTACAACAATTTTATCCACTCCCAATAATTAATTAGAAGTAATAATTAACGATTCAGGTTTTAAAATTAAATAGATTAACCAGGTAATAAAAACGTTATTTATCGCAAACCTACTCCAAAAATCGTGGTTTTCAACACACACACATAAACACGACTAATGGAGATAAACTTGACCCCAGGAGCTGTAGAATTGGTAAAAGGGAGATAATCTCGTGCTTATGGTAATTAAACAAGAAAAATCCCTTTTTTACGAACCTTAATTTTATTAACATCGGTTTTTCAGTTTTTGTTTAAAAAAAACAGTTTATTTTTTATTGTGATATTGAGTTTATTAAGAAGCACTCAATAGAACAAACAAAAAATGTTTACATAAGGCAACTAAAAGGGTCCTGGCTCGATAAAATTCTCTCATTTAAAGAAAAAAAATTTAGAAATATCGATTGATTGGGTTCATTTAGAATGTCGTGTAGCTATCATGATGAAGGTCTGGACGGTTTTTTTGTGTGCCATCTCTCCGTGAGAAAATGGGCATCTGGGAAAAAGGTTAAATTAGTATTTCTCTCTCCTAGGGGGTGCCACCCTGTGCCTGGTCGGACTTTCACTCAGTGAGCGACTGTGATTACTTTCGAAACAGAAAGACCCGAGTGCACATACAGTGTAAGTGTTGTACAACCGCAAGGCTTCAGGTTGTTTTCAATTCGTTCATTGCGTTCCTCCTTCCTCCAATCCGCCGAGGGTTTTTTGAACTTCAATTTACCAAGGCAATTTAGGCGTGAATTGATTCTAGTGATTTAAAGGATGTTCCTATAATCTGCGAGTGGTTATCACTGAAAGTTTTAAGAACTTTTAGAGAATTTGAGGTTGTTTTTTTCCCTCGTTTTCTGGTATGGAATGGAAGGCCCAGCAAGTCTATACTACAGCACGACATTTCGGTCTTGCAGGTTTTGCCTAACCGTTCAAAGAATACCTAGGAATACGAAAGCAGTTGTCTATAGACCAGAGCAGGCTTCGACAAAACTATTCCCCCCAAAATGCTTTACCACCCAACTGCAGGGAGGGGGTGGGACAAATGAGATTTTCATCAGGACATCTACAGTGGTGGAAAACCTGAAACCAAGTAAGTAGTTTGAACTTATATTTATCTCATAGTGAAGATTATATTTTTTTCTAATTACTTAACCGTTTGTTTTTTAGGTATCGAAAATACGTAAATTCTGATTGCGAATTAATCCAAAAGTGTTGTTTTTGTTCAAACGAAGGGTTTTAATTAAGTCGGGATAGAGGGAAAAAATTCAACTGCCATAAAAAGCATCAAGCAACGAGCAACGTTGTGTGAAAAAGGTTAACTAACCAACTGTTCGTAAACCATCATTTGATTCTAACGAAACTCAATTAATCTTCCGCATACAATATTGACTAGTGAAAATGCATTTTCGACGATAATAATCATATTTATATTAAACAATACAAGGGGAAAGTTTAAAGCTTTTGTGGTAAAATTTTATCTTTTTCGGCAAAACAATTTAAATTAATAAATTTCCTTTGTATTATGAAGGTGCTTTGTTCTGTTTTGCTATTGTAGAAACCCCTTAAATAATATTAACATGAACCCACCTATCATACAAAATTGTGCGTGAGAAAAATTCCATAGTCACATTTTAAGTCGAAAAACGAAGCGAGGGAGGTGCGGAGGACGTTACTGGCCATGAGAAAGGGTACAATAAACCTTCTCTAATGTGTGAGTTGTTTATCGCTTACGGCGCAGTATTCCGTTTCGCGCATGAGGCGATTGTCTACGACGTACGACCGGGGTCTCTCTTTTTTTACTCTCATCTCGCTCATCTTAGTCTTTCTCCGTCATTGTGATTGATCATTTGTCTTGTCAAGCCCTTTACTATCTGCACTTTAGAACACAGACAGAAGCGCTTGATGGACAAAGCCCACAGTATGGTTGGGAATGGAGCGAGTATAAATGTGTCAATAAGTCTACGGGTTCACTGAGAGTGATAAATCCACTCGAGTGGGATCCAGCAGTCCTTATTTATTAGGCTTCTCGCAACGTTCAGTGCTTCTATCAAGGCGATGCATCTCACGAAAAGAAGACGTCGAAAACAGAATTAAGATTTCCACACCAGACGGGAAAAAACACAGTTTTGAGCAATTTTTTTCTTCGATTATTTGAATCCTTTTTGTAGCCCACCTATACAGCTTTCTACTATCTCTGCACACATGACTAACGCGGTCTATATTCGAGGTGTATAACACCAGTTGCACAAATTCCTCTGCACAGCACGCGTGTATTACACACATATTCGATGAATCTGGCATCGATTAAAGAATAAGTCAAATAAAAGTATCGTTTACACGAAACTATCGCTATTTTAAATCTCAGAAACACAACGAAAACGAATTGCGTATATGTGATCTTCAACTCAATTACACTCATACATAGGACACAAGTATGGTTGAGAGTAGAAAAAACGCGACAGAGCATGATTTGAGTAGGGCTTTTATGTTATGTTCTTTTTGATTTTTTGTTAACACAAAAAACACAGAGAAGAAAAACAATCAACTGCTCGTCGCAAAACTTTTTGTATTTTATTTATGATCATATTGTCTCTTTTTATGGAGCATTACAACCAGGAATGAGCCAGTGAAAAATGAGAGCGCGAGAGAAGGAATCACCCGACGACGTGTAATTCTGGCTAGAGATGTATGCGAGACTATTCTCCCGCAAAAGCGACGACACGACTTTATCGCCAAAAGTACAAATATTGTCCAACGTAGAACAAAATAAGCCGTTGGAAATGATGAAATACATAAGAAGGTGCGATGGTAAAGAGATTCACTGTCCTTGAATTTGGAGTCGTAGGTCGACATGTGGAACGTTCAAGAGACAAACGGAGGGAAAAAGAAAAAACACAGAGGAAACAAAATACACACAGTCAGAGGATTGTCATCTCGCTCGAGCGCAAGCCCGTCGACCGGAAGGGAATGATCGATTGAATGAACGACGCTGACCTGAGATGCACTTGTTGAGCACTTGAAAACACATCGGCGCTCCAAACTATTGTCACAAAACAAACACATTCATGCTAATTTGTCGAGACGTATAACGACGGAAAGCTACCACGTAGATAACAACGAGTTGAATAGTGACCAATATCATATTACTGTACAAGATAACACCTGAAACTCACCTGTCTAGCTCTTAACTAGGACAGTATTCATATGAAAACAGGATTTGGAGCTCGTATAGAACATCAGTCTTTGTATTTAGACGAGGTGTCTTTGAGGTGTAAGAGTATATAATCGCAAAAACATGGACCATGGGTCGACGCAATCATCGAGTTGTTCAATGTCTGAGAGATCTGAAAGGTATATAGACTTCAGTAGTCTCATAATTAATTGAAAATGTCCTCAAAGATTTTTTGAGGATTAATATTAAATATTTAAACCTTTTTATAAGAAAAACCGCTCTTTTAGCAACAAAGCATGTTTTCAGACACATTTTCGTAAGCATCTAAGGCATCGATAGAGACAAAGAAAAATCCAATCCAAAAATCCGCGCTCTGACTGAAACTATTCTGCAACATTTTAAGCAGTATCACGATCTTTCTCATGCTCAGTTTGTAGCTAATATCTTACAAAGAAAGTCCCCTTGGTCTCATCCCCCATTAGTATAATGAAGGAGTATGCTATGCATGAAGAGATAAAAAGTGATAACAAATGAAAAATCACAAAGGATGGACCTCAGGTTGGAATAGCAGTTAAAACATCGTAAAAAAATATAAGGAAAAAACGACATCACCGCAAAATCGGAAACAGATGGAAACTTACTTATTCCGAAC